>JAVJIF010005917.1:0-177500 GCA_038442645.1 Agave tequilana | reverse complement strand
CGAAAGTATTGTGATTATATTGTATATCAGGTCAGGTCAGTATATACAAAGGAGATACTGCTATAATTTTCAAGAAATTATGATTTATTATGCTAGTCTGTCGGCTTAAAGGAATGATTATGTTAATTGAGGATATTAGAAATCTGAGACCGTTACAGTTGGTATCAAAGTTAAGGATGTAGGATAAGAATTAGAGTTAGAATAGTGGTTATAGAAGAGGGTTGATGATAGGACTGACTGCCATGGATGATATGTATGTATGTTTGTTTTGCATGTACTTGATTGTGTTATTTGATATGTGGGATTTAAAGGGGGTAGGAGTTCTTACGTGAATAACTAATCTTGAACGCAGGATATTTATTTACTGCCTTATGTTTAGTTTATGGTACCCATATGCCATGGTTCGGATGTGCTCTGCTGCAGCTATGGGCCCTTAGTATGGCTGACATTGATATGAGACACTAGAGTAAGGGAATGATTAAAATATCAAGCGGGTCAGGATTTAGTCAGATCGTAGGATCAAGAGATAATGAATTCTCGAGGTTAAGGATCGAGGAAGAAATTATGTTGAAGTAAGATTTTGAAGTATATTAAAGGAATGTAAAGGTGTTACACTTATCTGTTTCAGGCATGCTAAGCTTTGAGAACGAAACTTTTGTAAGAGGGGTAAAACTGTATCACCCTGGATATTAAATCTTGATTTAGTATTTTGTTAAAAAAATAAATTGATTATCTGAGGGGAGGATCGAATTAAGCTGGTATAACAATGAATGTTTAGAAATTTTTGTGGAAAAAATTGAAAGTGGGAGAAATGGGTATCTCACACACACACACATGTTATGTATATATAAAACTTTGGGAATATGATCATCTTTGTATGAATATAGGTACATATATATTTGTAATTTTCAATATATTGTTCATACAAATATGTGTAATAAAGTGGTATATGAGTATATTGTGTAAATACAAAAAAATAAATCAAATACCAAGAAAAATACCATAATAATATATTGAGAAGTTCTTAGTGGAAAGGGGTAGGTGTGCATGAGATGGGTAGACAGATGGGTAAGATCTTGCTTGGGAGTGGTGGAGACATGTGGCTTAATGAGAGGGAAAAAAATTTGATAAGAGTAATAAAATTATGATGGGGGCTTTTGTGTAAATGGGGAATGAATATTCCCCATCTCTCTTTTTCCATTCTCAAGCTGGAAATCATCATCCCCAATCTCAAAAAAATCCCTAAATCAAATCTCTCACCCTCTCTCTATCTATCTTTTTCTCCCTAACCCCCCTCTCTCTCCCTCTGGAGAAGGCGCGGCCCACCCCCACCCTGGGGCGCATGCAGCCACACACGCGCGGCCGCGCTGGCAGGTCGCGGCCGGGTGGCGCGCGTGGCCTAGATGTGGTCGACGTGGAGGGGGACAGCAGCCCATAAACCTTGGTCTCATACACTCTATCTCTGTCTTGATAAGTCAAAACTCTAAGAGAAATTTAGCCTTCTCTCTTAATCTTCATAACTCAATTCTCTCTCTTTTTTGCTACCGAAGGGCAACCCTAGCACTGGTGGAGGCTCGGTGGCCATGAAGAGGAGGAAACTATGGTGAGGGAGTTATTCTAAATTTTTAGATTTTGATCCCCTTGACTTGAACTTGCATCTATATGAATCATGTTTAATTATTGTAAATTACTCTTAAAATTGGTGATTAAGAACCCCTCCCCCTAGCTCAATTTTGTGAATTATTAGTATGGGTTTCGGTCTACCTTTAAAATTTTGAATCTTGGGGTGTATGTTACAAATGTAGATTGTGTATGATGGTGTGATTTGTAAGGTTGTGGAGAGGGTGTTATGGGTTGATAGGATGCTACTTAACATGTGTATAGGCACCGAGCTAGCAAGATAGGTGTTGATATTTTTGAGTAGAAATTATTCTTTTGTGTGAAAATAATAATATGTTTATGTGCCATCTTTATGTGTAGCTTATCACTAGGTAAATGTTACGGAATAACAAACGTGATTTGGCTTTATGTCCATTGGAGTTGGTTTTAGTGCAATTTGGTATCCTCATTCGGGAAGTCTCCCTACCTCTAGGGTAAGGATTATATTAATGATGTAATGAAACCAAGAGCCCTCTCATTATCTTCTGCGGTTAGATATTAGGGTGGTATAATATAAGAAACTATTGTTGCTTCATGAATACAAAATTGTTAACATACATAAAATTCTTCAGTTTTGTGAAACCTTGTCTTTTTGGGTATTGTTATGAACTAGATAATTATGACGACTCTTGGATTATAAATGACTATTTTGCAAATTTTAGCCTTTCCTAAAATGTTTGACTTTATTTCACGGCCAAAAATTATTGAAGAAATCAATATGTACCTTACACAAATTCTCCCATTTAGATTTGTATCCTTAGAGTAGATCAAATATCCTAATTACCTGTATATTCTTTATTTTGAAATAATAGGAAATCGAGATTGGCGCTGAAAATTCATGTGCACATGATGAATGGATAGGCCATAGAGAAACCTTGCAGTACCCTGTCCTACAACTTGATCATCCTTAAGATTTCTTGGCTGATCATGGTGAATTCCGCTGGGAAGAGGAATAAGTAGCTGTCTAACAATGATGCCTTACCTTAGACCTTAATGGGTTTCAATCACCCAACAGAACCCCCTTTGCAATTATGATTAGTGAACTTCTGAATTTATGAAATTTGTTCATTGCTCAGTGCACCTTAAACCTGATATTTAGTCGTGATTCATAATCCATAGTCGAGGGTTGGCTTCTTATTGCGTGCCCCATTATAAGTTCACCTGAGACTTTAAATTAGTATCCTGTGATTATCAGACATGACAATTAGTTACCCCTTTTGATACCTGCCAAATCTTATTTCAACTCTCGTAGGGTATAATACATAATAGGATGTGTATCCCTTCCTTTTCTTTTGTATTTCATGGAAGCTCTTGAGACCCACCTCCAATCCTAACTAACTCAGAAATGCCTTTATCCAGGATGTGGGGTATGTTATCTATTATATGAAATTATTAAGAAAGTCTACTCAGGACTTATTGGCAGTGATTACTGACAAACACCTTACTATTCAAAAAAAATTTCATAAGAATGTAGAGAGCTAAATATTGAAATTTTGAACACTGCTATCTGGTACCCTATTTGTGGGGAATTTCTGTGTTGGTATACCCAAACCCTTATAAGAATATATGATTACTCTAGGGCGCACAGAGCAATTATGATGTATAAATGTAGTTAGTGTCATTAATTAGACCTAATAATCGAATTACAAAAATTAAATATAATTGAAAGCTAATCATCAACCAAATGAGAAATCCGACCCTAGTTTAGGGTTGAGTTTTGGGTACCACTGAGCTTATATATGATTAACATGAAGCTTAAAAGTTAATACTTAACCCAATATCTAAAATTGGATGATGGACTGGTTATATCCAAAATCTAATTATTGTAAAATAGATTGGAGGGTCGTCGATCCTCAGGAAACTAAATGGATTGTTATTGGGACTAGTAGGATAATTGGGCACGTGTTAATTATTAACTATTGGGTAATTAAAGGCTTCATGACAAATATGAACATCAAGAGACAAATGAATAAAATTTTATATAGCTTAAATTAATGAGTTCATAAATAACTGATTCTCTAGGAACTCTCAGAATTTATCTTGGGAACACGAATGAAAAATAAGACATATCGACTGGGGCAACGGTATCCAAATGATAGTCTGCATTATGTTATATTTGATGAAATAATCATTAGTTCAATACATGTGTCAACGAGTGAATTAGATCTCTTAGCTTAATTAAGCTCGAATAGTAAGAGGAATTGGGCTTGATCATGTGTTTAACCAATTGACTCTGATAATGACTGATGTATAGTAAATCACATATTTACATTGAATAATTGAACCTAATTATGACACTATTAATATTATATATAATAGGCCGATGAAGATTGAAGAATTCACTAATCCTTAAAAAGCTAAGATTTGATGGTTGATTGATTAATAACTACTGAATTAAAGTTAAATTAGAGAAACAATATACCCTTGATTATATGTAAAATTTTGATGAATTGAAATAAAAAAAGTTACTTAGGTGTGACCTACTTGAGCTATCTATAATTAATAGTTTTGTTTAGGGTATTGGTAAATATCTAATGTGTAATTAAATGATGTTTATGGATGTGAATAGCATATATGTTTGAAATTGCGTGCACATTGAAAAATTTTATGACCTTGATCATCTGTGACATGTTGGTGATATATATATATATATATATATATATATATATATATATATATATTATATATATATATATATATATATATATATATATATATATATATATATATATATATATATATATATATATATATAAGTAACATGATCAAGAAAGTTGGATACTAATAATATGAATGAGAACTCTACCAATAATAATGACATGCGTATTGTTAGCGCAATGGCCCATCACTCTAGTTTTGATGATGTTCAACTCATGTAGTTATAGTACTAATGATCTTGTGTTTATTTAGTCTCAGATTTGTGATCAAGATCTTAGTAGGTGTGTAGCTTCAATAAAGGATTTAAAGTCATGTTTTAGAGCTAGCACGGTTTGATTCAAGAGCTTGTGCATCAAGACCACATCAAGTACAATAGAAGAGTCTAGCTCTATGGATTGTGTTTGGACCAAGTCAAGAAGATGTGAAGACTTCAAGTGAAGACCTTCAAGGTCAAGACTTGTGTCTAGGTTTGTTTTTATAAGATTTTGTTTTAAATTAAAATGTAAAGGATAGAATAGTTGATGGATTGCTCAAGTATATCTTACACACACACACTCTTGACTTAGATAAGTTTTTCATAAAAGAATTTTCATTTTAGAAAAATACAAAAGAGTTTTCTTTTAGAAAAATACCGGTTTGGTTTTTGGAATTCAAAGTTTATATGTTTTAACCAAAACCATGTTTAGTGCTAAATGTCAAAAACATAGATATTTCATCATGCATGTGTAGTGGATCATATCCATGCACTCTATGCTTTAAAAGAGTTTAAAATATCTTGTTTTTGTATTTGAAAAAGTTTTGGAAAAACCAATTTTGGAAAAATACAGTTTTTGTTTTTAGCCAAAATTTCCAAGTTAAAAAAATAGTCCAAATTGTTTGTAACATGTCTTGATTTTGGTCAAGCATGTTTGATTATCAAAGTATAATATTAAAACTATTTTTGTAGATTTTTCGTGAATTTTTGGTATTTTATTTATGCCAAAATGACCAAACTTTTTATCCCAGAATTTTCTGTACTGGCTTCTGCCGGTCGACCAGACCGATCGACCGGGCTTGAAGTCGGTCGACCGGGTCGGTCAACCGACGTGCACAGACGTGCACGCCAGTTCTGGTTGGAGGGCCGGTCGACCGCAAGAGAGCTTCTGCTCTCTGGAAAGCCCCGGTCGACCGGGCCGATCGACCGGACAGAGGGTCTGCTCTCTGTATCCAGGCCATGGTCGACCGGCCGGTCGACCGCTGGCTCAACGGTCAGAATTCTGACCGTTGGCTGGTCGACCGGGCGGTTGACCGACAGGCCAACCTGGCTCCAATGGCTAGTTTTTTCTATCTCTATAAATTGGGGCTTTGGGGGCTGTTTTGTTTAAGATTTTTGGAGAGCATTTACACCAGTTTTTCAAACTCCATTAAGAAATTTTCTCCACTTATTTGAGAGCAAATATTTCCAATCAAAAGGGGAGTTTATCAAGAGTGTTTTAAAAGTGATTTTCTTGAGTTTTCCTCCACCACTTCCATCCTCGTTTTTCTCACAAACACTTGAGCAACCCATTGACATATTCATTCTATAGGAGTGTTCTTGTGAGATTGTTTTTAGGTGATCAAAGTGTTGTGATCATCAAAGACTTCATTTTGTACTTTGGGGAGGCGGACGGTTGTGTTCGCGGTGTTTGGGGGTCTAGTGAGAACTCGGTGTTTGAGGTCCGGCCTCGGCGAGCTTGTGGGCTTGCGGTGTGTACGGGACTAGAGAGTGAAAAACACCTAGAGGGGGTGAATAGGTGTAATTGCTAATCTAACAATCTTTTTTTTTTTTAAACAAGGATGGATGAATGATGCAACGATCTCTCAAAACAAGACTAAGAGCCGAATACCCCGTGAAGGGCTCTGAACTCCTTCCTCCTGATTCCCCTTGAATGGGTTAGAGGTGCGCAATGCAACCTTGTTGTATGAGAATTGATCGACAAAATATCAATGAATGAATAATAGGCAATGATGAAGAGCACACAAGATATCACAAGTAGAGGAAGCAAAAATACTAGAAACAATAAGCAATAGAGAGCAATTGAAAGTAAAGCGAGATAGAGAGCAAGAGCAAAAGACAATCGCAAACACAAGTATTTGTTTCGAGGTTCGAGCCACCGCTCTACTCCCCGCCTTCACCTCCGTGAAGGGTTTCCACTATCCACCGAGGATGATTACAAGGTCTACCGAAGACCAGAGCACCGAGCTCTACCACTTACAAGCCTCTACCGAAGAGGTATCTCCACAAGAACAAGAAGAAGGAACAAGTAGCTAAGTGATCACCAAAAGGATCACAAACTCTTTACAAACACTCTTCTCTTTACAACTTCCTTATAGATTGAGTAGGGAATTTTTGGCTCTAAGAAGTGTAGTGAGAAAAACTCAGTTGTAGAATGATCTTTGCTAGAAAACACAACTGAAAACTAGCTCAAGAATGAAAGGGAAATGTAGAGCTTAAAAACTTTTCTTTTCTTTTGAAAACTATGAAAGCTTAGGAATTTTTCTTGGTAATTTTTCAAGAGACCATTCTCCTCTATTTATAGGGAGAAGAAGGGAAAAACTCTTTAAAATAAAGCTTATTTGATCAGAAAATAGTCCCTAAAGATCAGAGAAAATTTGCTTCAAAATAGACCAAAAACAGATTTTCAGAATTTCACCAAAGAGGAAAGAGCCGTTGGGGCTTTGCAGGCTTGGCGGTCGACCGGTCCGGTCGGCCGTCCGCCCTGCTGGCAGAGAGCCGTCGGGCTCGGGTCGACCGCCCGGTCGACCGGCCTCAAGAGGGAAACAAAGATATCAACTGACGGTCGACCGGTCGGCCGACCGAAATAAACAGAGAGTTGGGGTTTCCAGGTCGGTCGACCGGGCGGCCGACCGACAGACGTGCACAAGCGTGCACGTCCATGAACCGGTCGACCGGTCCGGTCGGCCGGTTTGGCCTGAAACAGAAAGTCAGAAGGAATTTTGAATTTGGAAATTTTTTGAAGATAATTTTGTAGGTATATGTAGTTAAGCATCATGTTGTAAAAGATAGTTATACATGGTGTAAACAAGATATAGAATTTGTAAGGATTTTGGAATCATGTATAAGAATCAAGGCAAGAACTTAAAAACAAATACCAAAACTAAAAACTGTATTTTGAAAGTGTGTGTGTGTATCCTAGAGCCAATATTCTACAACTCAAACTTTAACAAACTATTTCTTACATTGGTTCTAAAGGACTACAAGTGCTTCAAGTGGGCTTCTTCATATGATCTTGCAAGCTTGATACTTGAGCCCGAATTGAGGTGACTTGAGTCAAAAACTCTTCTTTTAGGGAAGAAAACTTCTAGATTTATTAGAACCCTGAAACACACTAAAACAACAAACAAGATTAGTACGATTAACTAATATGTTTTGTAATCATCAAAACACACTAAAGAAGGGTGATTGCAACCTTGGGCCAACAATCTCCCCCTTTTTGATGATGACAAAACATATAAGTTATTTAAACAAAAATGGAAGAAGAGCTTGGGAGCTCCCCCTCAAATAATGCTATGTATAAAGAATGATTATGAGAAGTAAGATACATAAAGCATTTGAAAACACATAAAAACGCAAAATAAACAACAAACACTCATTCTTCTTAACTTATGCTTTTTCTCCCCTTTTTGTCATACATCAAAAACGGTTAAACAAAACAAAAAACAACAATAAAAATTTGTCTTTAAGAATCTATAATACAAACATTCAACTCACCACAGATAAATGAAAATCTAGCATAGTGTAGAGGTTTTGTAAAAATATCGGCAAGTTGAAAATCGGTAGAAACATAATCAATATCAATATCACCTTTCTCATAATGATCTCTAAAAAAGTGATATCTAATGTCAATGTGCTTAGTTTTACTATGTTGATTTGCATTCTTTGTCATATGAATTGTACTAGTATTATCACAAAATATTTTAACATGATCAAAATGCAAATCATAGTCAAGGAGAGTATGTTTCATCCAAAGAACTTGTGCACAACAAGCTCCGGCTACAACATACTCCGCCTCGGCGGTTGATAGGGCTACCGAATTTTGCTTTTTGGATGACCAAGATACAAGACAATACCAAGGAATTGACATGTTCCACTTGTACTCTTCCTATCTACCCAACAACCCGCATAGTCGGCATCCGAAAAACTCGTCATTGAAAATTGACCGATTTTCGGATACCACAAACCCATTTCAATAGTGCTCTTAAGGTATCTAATTATGCATTTAACCGCAATTAGGTGAGACTCTTTAGGACAAGATTGAAAACGTGCACAAAGACAAACGGAAAACATAATATCCGGCCTACTAGCCGTCAAATATAACAAACTACCTATCATGCTACGATAAAGTTTAATATCTACACTTTTACCTTGTTCATCCTTATCAAGATTTGTGGTTGTTGCCATGGGAGTTTTGCTCACTTTAGATCCTTCAAGCCCGAACCTTTTGATTAATTCCTTTGTGTACTTGGCTTGATTGATGAAGATCCCATCCTTCCTTTGCTTGATTTGGAGTCCAAGGAAATAGTTGAGTTCCTCCATCATAGACATTTCAAATTCTTCCTTCATGCATGACTCAAAAACTTGGCAAAGAGATTCATTAGTAGAACCAAAATTAATATCATCTACATAAATTTGCACAATAAGAATATCATTTTCTACATGTTTTGTAAATAAAGTTGTGTCAATTTTGCCTTTCTTAAAACCATTTGAAATTAAAAATGAAGAAAGTCTTTCATACCAAGCCCTAGGGGCTTGTTTCAAACCATAAAGAGTTTTATCTAATTTAAATACAAAATCCGGATGTATAGGATCAATAAACCCGGGGGATTGTTCAACATACACCTCCTCTTCAATAAAACCATTTAGAAAAGCACTTTTAACATCCATTTGAAACAATTTAAAATCTTTATATGAGGCAAATGCTAGTGTCATCCGTATGGCTTCAAGCCGTGCTACGGGTGCAAAGGTTTCTTCAAAATCGATTCCTTCGATTTGAGTGTAACCTTGGGCAACTAACCTAACTTTGTTTCTAACTATGTTACCCGATTCATCCAATTTGTTCTTAAAGATCCACTTAGTACCAATCGTTGGTCTATCGTGGGGCCTCGGAACAAGGTGCCAAACTTGGTTGCGCTCAAATTGATTGAGCTCCTCTTGCATGGCTAGCAACCAATATGAATCGGCCTCGTCTTCGAGGACGTTCTTGGGTTCAACATGAGAAATGAATGCATAATAACCACAAAAATCATGAAGTTTAGAGCGAGTGGTTACCCCTTTAGATACTTCACCTATGACGAGGTCCTTGGGATGATGGGGATTGTATCTCTAATCCTTTGAAAGTTGTTGAGTAGGCTCCACTTCATTTGTTTGATTTTCATTTCCTTGAGCCTCTTCTACTTTAGCTTCACTTCCTTCATCATCCTTTGGCTTGTCTCCCATAGTAGGTGTATCCTCCAAGGTAACTTTCTCCAAGCCTTCATCCAATGCATCTATTTCTACAATATTCTTAACAAACAAATTAGATTCTTCAAACTTAACATGTATAGATTCCTCAATAGTCAAAGATGATCTATTGAAAATTCTATAGGCCTTACTAGTATTAGAATAACCCACAAAAATTGCCTCATAAGATCTAGCATCAAATTTTCCTAAATTATCTTTTGTATTTAAAACAAAATATTTGCATCCAAAAACTCTAAAATATGAAACATTTGGTTTTCTAGAAAAGTACATTTCAAAAGACGTTTTAGAAGTATTTTTACACAAGAAAACACGATTTGATATATAGCATGAAGTATTAACGGCCTCGGCCCACAAATAATGTGGTAGACCATATTCACTAAGCATTGTCCTAGCCATCTCTTGTAATGTTCTATTTTTCCGTTCAACTACTCCATTTTGTTGTGAAGTTCTAGGACAAGATAGTTCATGCTTTATTCCATGTTCTTCACAAAAAGTGGTAAAGGGTAGGTTAATGAACTCACCTCCTCTATCACTTCTTATTCTTACAATTGAAGTATCTTTTTCCTTTTCAACTCTTTTCTTAAAGGCTTGAAAATGTGAAAAGGCTTGGTTCTTGTGTTCAAGAAAGAAAACTCAAGTAAAACGTGAAAAGTCATCAACCAAAACAAATGCAAACCGATTCCCACTTAGACTTTTGGTTTGAGTAGGACCAAATAAATCCATATGGATCAACTCCAAAGGACGTGATGTCATGATATCTTTAATTGACTTGAAAGAAGACTTGGTTTGTTTCCCAAATTGACATGCGTCACAAACTCGGTCCTTTTCAAAATTCAAGCAAGGAATACCTTTCACCATTTCCTTTGTATTTAACCTAGATATATGGTCAAAAGAAATGTGGCCTAATCTTCTATGCCACAACCAAGAGTCGTCATCGAGGGCTTTTAAACAAGTAATATTACAAGACATATTTGACATAGCTATCATATAAACATTATTTTCACGAAAACCAGAAAATACACAAGTATTAGATATTCTATCAATTATTTTACAAACTACATTATCAAAAACTACATCAAAACCTTTATCACATAGTTGACTAACACTCAAGAAGTTATGCTTGAGGCCATCAACTAAAATAACATTTTCAATTAAAGGGGATGTGCCGAGTTTTATATTACCAATACCGATGATTTTACCCTTGGCATCATCTTCGAAGGTGACGGTGCCACCTTCATGGTATCTTGATAGGGTTGCAAAGTTGTTGATGTCCCAAGTCATGTGCCTTGAGCAACCACTATCAAGATACCACAATCCTCTACGTCGTTGGCTTTGGAAGGTACCTACATCATTTAACAAATTCATTGATTTTGGTGCCCAAATTTTCTTGTGTCCTTGAAAGTTAGTATTTCGAACCCAAACATTATGACGAGATGCATTTAGTCTATCATAGCAAAAATTTGCTAAGTGTCCTTTACGCCCACAATGTGAACATGAAAACACTGTGCCATACATGAATGCATGATGTGTGCGTGAAGTGTGAGCATTTTTTGGGGGTTTGCCACGATGTAAAGGTTGTGTGGTATGAACATGAGCATGAGCATGGAAAGCATTTTGTTAGGAGCTTGTTTCTTAGGAAACATAGCCTCAAATTTCTTCTTATCAAACTCACAATTTTTCAAAATAATTCCTAATGAGTCTATTCTTTCTTTAAGCATGGTAATCTCATTAGAATCAACTAGTGGGGACTTGTCTTTACAAGAAATTTTGTACTTATCAAAATCATTTTGAGTAGTGACTAAAGTAGAGAGCAAGTCATCCTTTTCTTTAGAAAGAGTAAATACTTGATGATTAAGAGACTCATTTTCTTTTTTCATTTTTAAATACTTTTTCTTTAGAAAATCATAGTTATGTGAGAGTTCAACAAATGCTTCTCCTAATTCATTCATGGAAAGTTCATCATTAAGAGAAGTGGAAGAGGTTACCTTGTTTGTGCTTTCATTTGCCATGAAGCACATGTTGGCGGTGTCGATTTCGTCCTCGGATTCGGTCTCGGAATCCCATGTAGCTTTCATTGCTTTCTTCTTGAAGGGCTTCTTGGAGGTGGAAGGCTTTGCTTTGTCCGGGCACTCCGCAACAATGTGACCCGGTCTTTTGCAATTAAAGCAAACTATTTTCCTTTCTTCTTGCCATCTTTTTCTTCCTTGAAATTTAGCCTTGTTGTACATCCTCCAAACAATCTTTACAAGAAGTGAGAACTCTTCGTCATCTTCTTCTTCATTGTCTTCATCAGAGTGTGAGGATTGACACTTGAAGGCTATAATCTTCTTCTTGTAGGGAGCCATATCCTCCCTAGCTTTTCTTTCCATCTCATAGGTTTTGAGGTTCCCAATGAGACCAATAAGTTCCATCTCCTCCTTGTCATTAAGTTCCTTCAAGGTAGTTGCCTTTACTTCCCATGAAGGAGGAAGAGCCCGCATGATCTTTCTTACTCTTCGATCGTTGTCGATAGCATCACCTAGAGAAGAAAGTCCATTAGTAATCTTAGTAAATTTTGTAACCATATCATCTATGGTTTCATTTTCTTGCATGCAAAAGTTTTCATATTGGGACCGAAGAAGGTCAATCTTAGCCCTCTTCACTTGTGAAGTCCCTTCATGTGTAACTAGCAAATGTGTTCAAATTTCATATGCGGACTTGCAATGAATAACTCTAGCTATATCATCATCATTAAGAGCTTGAAGGAGTGCATAATGAGCCCTAGCATTGGCATCAAATTCCTTAGTCTCAATTTCGGACCAAGTGGATTCATCACCAGCGGGTGCACTAAAGGGTTTGGTCACGGCCTTTGCAACTCGACTTCCTAGAGATTGCAAGAAAACGGTCATCTTAACCTTCCATATGGGAAAGTTAAGTCCATCAAACTTAGGGGGTGTCTTAATACCATCGGTCATTTTTACTAAGTGAGAGTGTATGAAAAATGAATGAAATGATTAGCAAAATTAGGATCTCTCTAAGGTTGTTAAGCCAAGAGCCTAGAGTCTAAGCTCTTATACCAATTGAAAAACATCTAGAGGGGGGGTGAATAGGTGTAATTGCTAATCTAACAATCTTTTTTTTTAAAACAAGGATGGATGAATGATGCAACGATCTCTCAAAACAAGACTAAGAGCCGAATACCCCGTGAAGGGTTCTGAACTCCTTCCTCCTGATTCCCCTTGAATGGGTTAGAGGTGCGTAATGCAACCTTGTTGTATGAGAATTGATCGACAAAATATCAATGAATGAATCATAGGCAATGATGAAGAGCACACAAGATATCACAAGTAGAGGAAGCAAAAATACTAGAAACAATAAGCAATAGAGAGCAATTAAAGTAAAGCGAGATAGAGAGCAAGAGCAAAAGACAATCACAAACACAAGTATTTGTTTCGAGGTTCGAGCCACCGCTCTACTCCCCGCTTCACCTCTGTGAAGGGTTTCCACTATCCACCGAGGATGATTACATGGTCTACCGAAGACCAGAGCACCGAGCTCTACCACTTACAAGCCTCTACCGAAGAGGTATCTCCACAAGAACAAGAAGAAGGAACAAGTAGCCAAGTGATCACAAAAGGATCACAAACTCTTTACAAACACTCTTCTCTTTACAACTTCCTTATAGATTGAGTAGGAAATTTTTGGCTCTAAGAAGTGTAGTGAGAAAAACTCAGTTGTAGAATGATCTTTGCTAGAAAACACAACTGAAAACTAGCTTAAGAATGAAAGGGAAATGTAGAGCTTAAAAACTTTTCTTTTCTTTTGAAAACTATGAAAGCTTAGGAATTTTTCTTGGTAATTTTTCAAGAGACCATTCTCCTCTATTTATAGGGAAAAGAAGGAAAAACTCTTTAAAATAAAGCTTATTTGATCAGAAAATAGTCCCTAAAGATCAGAGAAAATCTGCTTCAAAACAGACCAAAAACAGATTTTCAGAATTTCACCAAAGAGGAAAGAGTCGTTGTGGCTTTGCAGGCTTGGCGGTCGATCGGTCCGGTCGGCCGTCCGCCCTACTGGCAGAGAGCCGTTGGGCTCGGGTCGACCGCCCGGTCGACCGGCCTCAAGAGGGAAACAAAGATATTAACTGACGGTCGACCGGTCGGCCGACCGAAATAAACAGAGAGTTGGGGTTTACAGGTCGGTCGACCGGGCGGCCGACCGACAGACGTGCACAAGCGTGCACGTCCATGAACCGGTCGACCGGTCCGGTCGGCCGGTTTGGCCTGAAACAGAAAGTCAGAAGGAATTTTGAACTTGGAAATTTTTTGAAGATAATTTTGTAGGTATATGTAGTTAAGCATCATGTTGTAAAAGATAGTTATACATGGTGTAAACAAGATATAGAATTTGTAAGGATTTTGGAATCATGTATAAGAATCAAGGCATGAACTTAAAAACAAATACCAAAACTAAAAACTGTATTTTTGAAAGTGTGTGTGTGTATCCTAGAGCCAATATTCTACAACTCAAACTTTAACAAACTATTTCTTACATTGGTTTTAAAGGACTACAAGTTCTTCAAGTGGGCTTCTTCATATGATCTTGCAAGCTTGATACTTGAGCCCGAATTGAGGTGACTTGAGTCAAAAACTCTTCTTTTAGGGAAGAAAACTTCTAGATTTATTAGAACCCTAAAACACACTAAAACAACAAACATGATTAGTACGAATAACTAATATGTTTTGTAATCATCAAAACACACTAAAGAAGGGTGATTGCAACCTTGGGCCAACAGAGAGTCCAAGAGTTCTAGTGGGAACTCCTTGTAGGTGTTGCGGCACCGAGTGATCTGGTGGGATCGGTTTATAATGAAAATCCTTCAAGTGTGAAGGCAGGGACGTAGAGCAAGGGTGCTCGAACCTCAAAACAAATCTCCCGTGTTTGCGATTGCTTACTCTCTATCTCTCACTCTTATCTTTATATCTTGCATGCTATTATTGTCTTTATCTTTATATACTTGATATATTGTGTGCTTAATTGTATATGCTTGGGGATTGTTTGCTAACACTTGTATTCAACCAAGAGAGCCAACGCGACACCTCAACTCTTATTTAGACGAATCTTGAGAAGTTAGTCCAGAGCCCTTCACGGGAAATTCGGCTGCACTCTTGTGTTATACATGGTGTTTAGTGTAATAAGTTTTAATTTGCATTAAATAGTTTTTAATTCCACATTTAGTGACCATTAGATTAGCCATCACCTATTCACCCCCCTCTAGGTGATTTACAATTGGTATCAGAGCCAAGTGCTCTTGATTTGGGTCTTACAACCTAGAGTTAAAGATCCTTATTTTTAGGCTAGTCACAATATTTGTACACACACCATGGATTTCATGTCGCCTCCCACCTTTGACATCCTTAACATCCAAACTTGGAAGGTTAAGATGTCTCTATACCTCAAAGCCCTAGGTATTCATGTTTATTTTGCCACTACTAGAGATTCTTATTGTTTAAATGGCAAAAATATTGAGGCTAATGCAAAAGCCCTACATGCTTTAAGATCTACCCTAAATGATGAATATTTATCTAGGGTTTCTAACATTGATTCGGCTTTTGTAGTTTGGAACACAATTCTCTCCCTTGACGAAAAAGAATAATATTATGTGGGAAGCGACTCGAATGTTGGAAGTGACGCTTCCAACGTGTGCTACATGGTCTAAGGGGATAACCCCCTTGAGGTAACTACCGAATCCGAGGTAGATGAAGATGTTGATATGTCCTATGATGAGCTTACATCTTTTTGTCAACAACTTCTTGAAAAATATGACATGCTTAGAAAAGATAATAAGAAAATGAAAAAGGATTCTTTTCAAACAAGATTTGAAAATGTTTTAAAAGAAAATGAGTCTTTTAAAATTAAGATTGCATGTTTTGAAAAAGAAAATGAAAATTTGAAAAATGAAAATGTTTCCTTAATGTCTAAATTAAATGATCTTTGTGAAGGAAACACTATTTTGAAAAATAAAGTTGTTTTGGTGGAAAAACAAAAGGAAGTTGCTTTAAATGTAAACACTTCTTTAAAAGAAAAATGGTTGAAAAGAAAAAGAAAATGTTTCTAAAAAGAATAAGAAAAATGATTCTTTATCTCACCATGCTTTACGTGCCACCATTAATCAAAATGAGATTAAAGTTTTAAAAAATAAAATAAATTGTTTGAGCTCAACTTTGAGCACATGTGCACTTAACCATAAAAGATTAGAGTCCTTGTTTTCAAAGAAACAAACTCCACATGTTCATGCACAACATTCTCATCATGCATATTCACTATTTGCACGCCACGATCACATACATATACATATGTATCCTAAGGTGTACAAATGTACACATTGTGGCCGCAAAGGCCATTTAGCAAAATTTTGTTATGATAAGATAAATGTTTTAAATTTTGCTAATAAGAAAATGTTTCGGTTCCTTACAAGACTAACCCACATGGACCCAAAAGAAAATGGGTACCAAAATTCTCACCTTGTGTTTTTGATGTAGGTGAGGGCTCTCACATGATGTGAGAGGGATGGTGCCTTGATGGTGGATGCACATGGACTTGATGGACATACCTTTAATGCACCGCTATCAAGGAGGTTTGGTGGGACAACCACCATGTTTTGGAGATTTGGAGTTAGTTCTTTGGTTTGGTAACTATCTCTAACCTCCTAATTTAGTTTACATGCTTATTCATATATGATATTTTTAGCATGCTCATTTGTTTTGTGCTTCATGTGGTAAATACTAGTTTAAATGTAGTTTTTATCAAAACTTGGATGTATACTTGTACAAGTAGTGAGCAACAAATTGATTCATATATGTTTGTACTTCATTGCTCATTTGTGCTCACTATATGCACATGTATAGCCTAGTTTTGATGACTCTCTCATTTATACTTGTTTTGCCAATTTTCATGTTTTACTTCATGTATATGTATTTTGTATTCAAATCTAATAAATATACATGTATCCCCATGAGTCATTTGCCTTCATGCAATTTACATTATGGACTCTTTTCATGTTTGGGATATGTATGCATATTGTTAGAATTGGATAAAAACATACATATACCTAGAAGTTTGTTTTTAAGATGAAAATAAATTTTTATGATTTTCATCTTTATATGAAAAATGAATTTTCATGATTTGTTTAATAAAATAATATTCATGTTTGTTTTTGAGCTTCATTGATTATCTTCATGAAAAATGCTAATTACATAATTTTTGTGCACTCACACTTTATTTGTTTATTCATGACTTTGGTTCATGATTATTTTTGAGTCTTATAGATTTCGAGTGTCACTTCTTGTGTATTTAGTATGTTTCATGATACATATGATTTGGTTTCATATTTTGAAGGATCTTTAACTAGTTTTTTAAAAATTACTTTTAACTAGTTATTGTTCTTCAATTGTTAGTTTATGAATTATATACTTGATTTACATTGTTATTTTCAATTAGTTCTCAATTGATATTCATTTTTGTATATACTCATATTTTATTTCCTATATATGTATGCTTCATAATTTCAATAATATCAATTTCTATTGGTATTTCATTTTCATACATATATATGATTCGTTTGTGCTTGAGTTAAAATCGATTTACATATTTAAAGCACAAAGTTTGCTTATGCTAAGCTTAATTCAAATCTTGTTTTTCAATTGATATTTTAATAATAATGCATAAGCTTATTAAAATAAGAAAATGAAAATAAAAGTGATCATTATTTTTAAAATTGATATTTTTATTGATATCAAAAATGTGCAATAATTTTCAATTGGTATCTATTGATTGCAATTGGTATCAAAATAATTTTCAATTTGGTATCAATATGATTCTATTTTGATAAATTCAAATTTTGTAATGTTTATTTACAATGGTACCTTTAAAAATGTTTGTTTATATGATATCTTAAAATTTGATTACAAGATATCTCAAAATTTGTTTTATTGAGGAAAATTCAAAATTTTGTTTTAATATGAAATTTTGAAAATTTAAAATGTTTTGATTTGTATTGCCTATATGCAAGGGGAGCTTAACATCTCTTCTACATATAGATTCATGTTGAGTGTATCTTATATTGAGAAGCTTGACAACTCTTCTTTATGCGGTACACGTGTGTAGGGGGAGCTTCACATCTCCTCTTATGCATTATATATTATGTGTTATGTGAATTAGGGCTTGTCATCCCTCTTTCATGTAATGTATATATGTAGGGAAGTTAACTTAGCGTCTTCCTCTTCATGAATGTATATCGTATATATCCTTTGTTTGATTTGTTTTATGTCACCCCTTTGTTGATTTTTGCTTTTGACAAAAAGAAGGGAGAACATTTTGTTTTTTACTTTAACCCCTTTGTTGATGATTGACAAAAAGGGAGAGAAGTATTTGGTATATATATGCATGTTTTCCTTACTTTATTAATAAAGGGGAGAAGGATTTATGTTTATGCATATATGTTTTGTATTGCAAATAGGAGAAAAAGAATTTATTGAGTTTTATGCTTGTTTATGCATGTTTATCTCCTTGTATTTGCATACATGTTTGTTTAGATTCATGTGCATCATTGCCATATATTATTGTTTATTGTGATGCATGAGTTAAGGGGGAGCTTCCTTGAAGCTTTACTTTAATCCATGCATATATAACTTCATGAGTTTTGTCATCATCAAAAAGGGGGAGATTGTTGGCCCAATGGCCCATCACTCTAGTTTTGATGATGATCAACTCATGTAGTTATAGTACTAATGATCTTGTGTTTATTTAGTCTCAGATTTGTGATCAAGATCTTAGTTGGTGTGTAGCTTCAACAAAGGATTTAAAGTCATATTTTGGAGCTAGCACAGTTTGATTCAAGAGCTAGTGCATCAAGACCACATCAAGTACTCTAGAGAAGTCTAGCTCTATGGATCGTGTTTGGGCCAAGTCAAGAAGATGTGAAGACTTCAAGTGAAGACCTTCAAGATCAAGACTTGTGTCTAGGTTTGTTTTATAAGATTTTGTTTTAGATTAAAATGTAAAGGATAGAATAGTTGGTGGATTGCTCAAGTATATCTTACACACACACACTCTTGACTTAGATAAGTTTTTCATAAAAGAATTTTTATTTTGAAAAAATACAAAAGAGTTTTCTTTAGAAAAATACCGGTTTGATTTTTGGAATTCAAAGTTTATATGTTTTAACCAAAATCATGTTTAGTGCTAAATGTCAAAAACATAGATATTTCATCATGTATGTGTAGTGGATCATATCCATACACTCTATGCTTTAAAAGAGTTTAAAATATCTTGTTTTTGTATTTGGAGAAGTTTTGGAAAAACCAATTTTGGAAAAATACAGTTTTCGTTTTTAGCCAAAATTTTCAAGTTACAAAAATAGTCCAAATTATTTGTAACATGTCTTGATTTTGGTCAAGCATGTTTGATTATCAAAGTATAATATTAAAACTATTTTTGTAGATTTTTCGTGAATTTTTGGGATTTTATTTAAGCCAAAATGACCAAACTTTTTATCCCAGAATTTTCTGTACTGGCTTCTGCCGGTCGACCGGGCTTGAAGTCAGTCGACTGGGTCGATCGACCAACGTGCACAGACGTGCACGCCAGAACTGGCTGGAGGGCCGGTCGACCGACCCGGTCGACCGCCAGAGAGCTTCTGCTCTCTGGAAAGCCCCGGTCGACCGGGCTGGTCGACCGAACAGAGAGTCTGCTCTCTGTATCCAGGCCACGGTCGACCGGCCGGTCGACCGCTAGTTCAACGGTCAGAATTCTGACCGTTGGCCGGTCGACCGGGCGGTCGATCGACAGGCCAACCTGGCTCCAACGGCTAGTTTTTCTAGCTCTATAAAGGGCTTTTGGGGGCTGTTTTGTTTAAGATTTTTGGAGAGCTTTTACACCAGTTTTCCAACTCCATTAAGAAGTTTTCTCCACTTATTTGAGAGCAAATATTTCCAATCAAAAGGGGAGTTGTCAAGAGTGTTTTAAAAGTGATTTTCTTAAGTTTTCCTCCACCACTTCCATCCTTGTTTTTCTCATAAACACTTGAGCAACCCATTGACATATTCATTCTATAGGAGTGTTCTTGTGAGATTATTTTTAGGTGATCAAAGTGTTGTGATCACCAAAGACTTCATTTTGTACTTTGAGGAGGCGGACGGTTGTGTTCGCGGTGTTTCGGGTTCTAGTGAGAACTCGGTGTTTGAGGTGCGGCCTCGGCGAGCTTGTGGGCTTGCGGTGTGTACGAGACTAGAGAGTCCAAGAGTTCTAGTGGGAACTCCTTGTAGGTGTTGCGGCACCGAGGGATCCGGTGGGATCGGTTTATAGTGGAAATCCTTCAAGTGTGAAGGCGGGGATGTAGAGCAAGGGTGCTCGAACCTCGAAACAAATCTCCCGTGTTTGCGATTGTTCACTCTCTATCTCTCACTCTTATCTTTATATCTTGCATGCTATTATTGTCTTTATCTTTATATGCTTGATATATTTTGTGCTTAATTGTATATGCTTGGGGATTGTTTGCTAACACTTGTATTCAACCAAGAGAGCCAACGCGGCACCTCAACTCTTATTTAGAGGAATCTTGAGGAGTTAGTCCAGAGCCCTTCACGGGAAATTCGGCTACACTCTTGTGTTATATGTGGTGTTTAGTGTAATAAGTTTTAATTTGCATTAAATAATTTTTAATTCCATATTTAGTGACCATTAGATTAGCCATCACCTATTCACCCCCTAGGTGATTTACACGTATATCACTACAGTGTCTTGTGAATATTATATACACTCATATACCGTGAACCACAGGCATTCTTTGGAAACAAAATTGATGAACTGGGAAGCAAACTATAATAACTGATTGACTTTTCATATTGTGATAAACTGATGATTACTTGTGTGCATATATACGTATATGTCTGTTGAATTCTTTGTATATATAGAGAGGAAGGGGCCGGCCGGGAGTTGGTAGAAGGGGAAGACAGTGTTACTTTTATATATATATTACAAGAGACATTTTACCAGTTTTCTAGTGCTTTCTTGCCTACCTTTTAAAGAGTTATAAAATAAGTTTTTAAGCTTCAAATTTATATCTTTATCTTGTTTCAAAGTTTTGAAAAAATCAAAGAAAAATAAGTTTTGAGAAATCTAGTTCTAGTTTTCATTTCACTATAATTTCAAGAGTTTTCCTAAGAGTTTTCTCTTTGAGTTTCTTTTCTAAATACTTTGTACACTCATATTCTTGAACTTTTCATTGAAAATCTATCCTCTAGGATCTTTTTTGTGAGGGGTTTTGTTCGTGGTCTTTAGAGATCACCAAGTCTTTGTTTGTGATCTAAGTGATCACTAAGTTGTATTTCTTCCTTTGCTTTAAGCTTGGCTTTGTGCCTACCCTCTTGTGTATAGGTGTGAGAGTTGGAGTTGTGTACTCTTTGTTTGTATAGTTGTAATTTTTCGGTCGAGGTCCCTTTGTAGAAGATCCTTTGTAGATAGTGAAAATCCTTCTGTATGAAGGCAGGGATGTAAAGCAGTGGCTCGAACCTCGAAACATTTCCTATTGTTTGCATTAGGATCTTTCTCTCTCAACTCTCTCTCTCTCTATCTTTATATCTTACAGTGTTAGTATAGCTCATATTCATACATGCTTGATATTATTTGTGTGCTCATACTTGTATTCAACCAAGAGTGCTATTGAAGACCTCAACTCATAATTTATAGAAATCATGAGAAGAAGTTTCAGGGCCCGTCAGGGGGAATTTGGACTCACTCTTGGTTATACATAGTGTGTTTGTATAAAAGTTTTTAACTTTGCATTATTTATCATCAGGTTAGCACTATATCTATTCACTCCCCTCTAGGTGTATTTTTCACATTCTTGAATCTAACTCCTTTTCATGTGGGATGTAAATTCTAGCTTCCACTAGGCAACCCCAACTATGTAAATGTCTTAAACTAGATTTCCTACCAGTCCACAACTCGAAAGGAGTTGATAGAATTGCCTTACTAAAAACTCTATTTAAGAGATATTACGGTCTTTAATGCTTCTCCCTACAAAGAGTCAGGTACCTCGGAATGACTTATCATACTCCTAATGATGTACATAAGTGTATGATTGCGCCTTCAGCAACTCTGTTCTGTTGTGATGTTCCTGGCATCGTATATTGAGCGCGAAAGCCTCACTTTTCTAAGAATCTGGCAAAAGGGCCATGATTTTGTCCCGACTCATTATATTTACCATATTACTCACTATCTATATCTGATCTGATAAGTTTAACCTTTCTATCTAATTTTCTTTCAACCTCAGTAATGTACACCTCAAGGACGTCAACGACTTGAAACATTTCATGCATTAGATATACATAACCGTAATGCGACAAATCATCTATAAAAGTAATAAAGTATTTCTCTCCGTGCAAAACAAGGAATAGAGAGAGGTCCACGAATATCTGTATGAATAAGTTCAAGAAGCTCATTGCTTCTTATGGCACTTTTCTTACTGTGTTTGGTTTGCTTTCCTTTAATGTAATCCACACATAAGTCAAAATTAGTGGAATCTAGTTTCTCCAAAACTTATTTTTCACTAATCTCTCAATTCATTCCCTGGAGATATGCCCTGTCATCTATGCCACAAGACTGAAGATTTTTCATTAATTCGCCTACGTTTGAACCAACATCTGAATGCAGTGCTATTAACGATTGTGAAAACTCATGATTCAAAGAAACTTTATATAAACCATAATATAAAGTACCATAACCAACTGTAATTGAAATAAACATCAAACTGAGTTTACCACAACTAAACAAAGCTTAATATCCAGATACATCTAATCTAGATAAAGAAATTAAATACCTAGAAATCGAGGGAAAATATAAAGTGTTTTCAAGATTCATCTCGTGACTTGTCTCTAGCAGATTCTAACAACTATCACCTCCACCTTAAAACGGTTCCCTATGCAGACGAATTGTTCACTTTGCCTTGATTTTCAGCTTGTAAGGATCCCTACATTGTGTTAGTCATATGTGTCATAGCACCAGATTCTATCCACCAAGTATTAGAAGGAACTTCAGCAAGATTTGATTCATAACATACAAAAGAAAGATTCTTACCTTTCTTTTTGAACCAAGCTTTGCGCTTGCTACAATCCTTCTTCACATGTCTTTTCTTGCTACAAAAGTAGCATTTGATAGCAAAATTTTCTTTCTGCTTCTAAGTAGCTTTTCCAGATGCATTACCTTTCTTTAGTAGAATTGATTTGACTTTCCATTTTTTTCTTAGAAGCTTCTTAAGTTACCAGTAAAGTAGAATGATGGCCTTCCTGCTTCAACTACACTTCCTCTTTAACGCACATGTTTGTCAATTCATTTAAACTCCAATTATCTTTATTTGTATTGTAGTGGATCTTGAATGAACCAAACAGAGAAGGAAGTGATTCGAATGAATTGAACCAGAAAGGACTCGCATTCATTCCTAAATAATTCAATATTGCACCTTTATCTGTCATGTCAATAATGTGTGATCGGGGTAAAATCATACACGAAAATGTGTAATTTAGAAAATCAATGAAATTATGTGAGCTTTGGCTTCCTCGATACTTTCGTTATAGTATATTGACTATACAAGTCGAATCTACAGGAACAGGAGGCAATAGAAGCATTAATAATTCGTTCACGTGTATGTTAACAAGTTCTTCATTGTTAAAGAAAACGACAAAAGAAAAGAAAGCTAGAAGTGATAGGTGGAGTAGGCGATGAAAATGACGATGTGAAAAACAAACAGGAAGTGGTTGTGGGATCGGTAAAACAAAACAAGAAATAGAAATGAAGTGAAAAGTGAAGTGATTTAGAAGGTAGGTTTAAAACAAATAGAAAATAAAATAAAACTTGTTGTAAAGAAGATAAAAATAATGGTGAACTAAGAAGATGGTGAAAACATCGATAAGAAAAGAATGAAATATTTTTGAAAATATTTTTGAAAATAAAGTAAAAAGAGAAGAAAATTCATGGTTACTAACTACTAAGTGCTCAACTAATCATGCTAACCTCTTTGTGATACTTGCCTCACATGAATTCTTGGCTATCATTAATCCTTAGCTTCTTCAAGAGAGGATACAAAGCATGGCATATGAAATGGTTCTTCACATTCAAACTTGCATCAAGAGCAAGCTAATACAAACATTAGATCATCAAAACCATTAGAAGAAAGAATGAAATAAAAGAATTAGCTTGTTAGCAAGTTGGATGTTAGAATCCATTATGATGAGCCATTAATGGCTCTTGCAAGAGCAAAGGCCTTATAGAGGCTATTAGATTCATGTGGATTATCAAGTAAGAGGTTAGATGATTAGTGGTTAATAGTTAAATTATCATGAAAAGAAAGTTAGCTAGTAATGTTACAGGTTAGAGACGAAACCATTGAAGAAAGGAGGAAGTCTTCATAGATTGTCACTATCTATTACATCAATCTCTTCCTTTCTCATTGAATGAACTCTGCCCTACTACATGAATCTAAATAAAATAAAAATATAAAAGAGAAGAGAAGAAGAACTACACTATACTAAAGAGGAAGAAGCCTTAACCTATAGCTCTATGTAACCCTGTCTCTGGTCCAAAATTGCAGTATTTAAAGGCATAGAAAGACTCTGGATGGCGGGACAAGGCCACGCGTTGAGAATTGACAAATGCCTCATTTTCACGATATTTCCCCGACAATACGAGGGACTTTGGTCCCTGGTTTTGGTATTTGGGTTTGTCCACCTGTAAGAACCTTATAGATATCTCTGATTTTGGACAAATTGGATCCGGTTTTCTTCATATTTGTCCTCAATTTCTGGATCTAATGCACCTTCTATCTTGGTTTTCAAGTAATGTTATTTAATTAGGCTCTAATTTTGATCTTGCGCTTATACTCTTGATTATTTACAACATAGACTAAAACGCGATTGAGAAGCGTCATTTTATTCAGACATCGGTAGAAAAATGTGATATACAGATGCAGAATTATAAACTAATCACACCCCTAATCTTATCTTTTGCCGTCTGGAGCAAAACAAAAAAGAAAAACTATACAATAAATGTTATTACACCACTTACATAGGTGACGCTATTGCATTGAGCGTATGCAACAAGCCGTTAAACTTTTAGGTTTTTCTTAGAGGAGGAGTTTTATTTTCTAAGGGTTTTCAGTGAATTACACCCACAAAATCCATAAAGAAAGAAAATAAAAGTTAGTATTTTTGAAAATGCATTTTGAAAGAGAGGAAAAGTTTTTGAAATATTTTAAAAAAATTAAGCGATCTAAGATCATAAGTTCACCATAAAATTGTTTTTCCTTAAACTTAGTCTAGACGCAAGATCTTGTCATCAATTAAGGTAAGAATTCAAAATTTGATTGAATATTTTATCCTTCATAAAACCTAGATAATATGAACTTTGTGATAGTAAAGATTTTTGAAATTTCAACTCTAACCATCAAGCCAAATATATATATATATATATATATATATATATATATATATATATATATATATATATATATATATATATATATATATATATTTCTTCTTCCCTTAATTTTCTTAGGCTTTCTAGTTTACCCGGGTTATGAGCCTTTTGAAGGGATATCGATTGAGAGGGCTTTGTATCGCTAGGGATTTATCTACCTTGACTGACTGTACAAAATTAGTGATATACTCTTTAGGATAGTAATTACACGCCTGGCCGGTAACTGCTTTCTTATTCTATTTTGTTATATGCAATTTGAGGAAGAACAAGAGCTTAATAAAATGTGACACACATAAATAGGAGAGTTCTAAGGTGAAAAGAGAGAGGAATATTAAGGGATGGTGATAACAAGCTCTCTCCCCTTTTTAAATGTTATTACACCACTTACCTATGTAAATGTTATTACACCACTTACATAGGTGACGCTATTGCATTGAGCGTATGCAACAAGCCGTTAAACTTTTAGGTTTTTCTTAGAGGAGGAGTTTTATTTTCTAAGGGTTTTCAGTGAATTACACCCACAAAATTCATAAAGAAAGAAAATAAAAGTTAGTATTTTTGAAAATGCATTTTGAAAGAGAGGAAAAGTTTTTGAAATATTTTAAAAAAATTAAGCGATCTAAGATCATAAGTTCACCATAAAATTGTTTTTCCTTAAACTTAGTCTAGACGCAAGATCTTGTCATCAATTAAGGTAAGAATTCAAAATTTGATTGAATATTTTATCCTTCATAAAACCTAGATAATATGAACTTTGTGATAGTAAAGATTTTTGAAATTTCAACTCTAACCATCAAGCCAAATATATATATATATATATATATATATATATATATATATATATATATATATATATATATATATATTTCTTCTTCCCTTAATTTTCTTAGGCTTTCTAGTTTACCCGGGTTATGAGCCTTTAGCCGATAATTCTCAAATCAGATGAACCTAGGGCACCAGATGAGAAAATATCCCTCGGTTTATGGAATCGAGTAAACAATGTTACAAAACTTAGGGGGATTATTTGTTTCTTTTGACCCCTGTTTGGCATGAATAATCTTACTTCTTGAGGCATAGTTATCCGGCTTTAATAAGTGGTTTCATATATACTATATTTTTTTTATTTATTTTTGCTTTATAGCATTTTAGATCTTTGTTTCCTTCCCAAAAATGTGTAAGTGTGAAGTGCATACTATCTAAGGTAAAAAATTTCAAGATATTATTATCTCTCCAATCTCTCTTACTTAACCTTTAATCTTAAACAAGATCCATTATTTCGACTAGGTTTAAGATGTCATAATTAAGGCATTCTTAGATTCTAAGATCTTTTTAATTTTCATAAAAATAGATCAAAACTTTGTCTCTTGTTTCAAAAAGTTTTTAAAGAAAGAGAAAATTCCCATACAAAAAGAAAAATTCTAAGAATATCCTAAAAGAAGTGAAAAAGAAAGAAAATCTAAAAACTCTATGTTAGTAGACCCTACTGAAAAATACATCTAGAGGGGGTGAATAGGTGTAGTGCTAATCTATACGACAAATAATACGGAATTAAAACTTTTTACACTAACACACAATGAATAACCAAGAGTGAGTCCGAATTCCTCGTGAAGGGCTCTGAAACTTCTCCTCACGATTCCTTTAAATTATGAGTTGAAGTGCTTTAATAGCTCTCTTGGTTGAATACAAGTGTGAGCACATAAACAATATCTAGCATGTATGGATATGAGCAATAATAACAATGCAAGATACAAAGAGAGTGATTGAGTTGAAACCTACACACAGAATACAGAATTTCAGGAATATGGAACAGAAGTGCAAGTGCTCAATGGCTATAGCGAGTGGCTATGCGGGTCGTGATCCACAAGGAGGGACTAGCGATGTAAGATTTTTACAAGTTCTCTTTTAAGTTACTAAAAATTATTAAAGTTCTTCTCTTATTCTTTAAAAGAAATCGAAAATATGTTATGTTACTTTGTGAAGAAAGTGGCAGATTGAGATGATGATTTTGGAAAATTAGAAAACTAAGTTAAAGAAAGAAATAAAAGAGTGAATAAAAGAGTTGGGAGATGATGGTGATCTAAACTAAAGGATTAAAAGGGAAAAAAAAGAAAATTAAAGAACTTACCTACCTCTTCCAGTTGGTGATTTACCTGGAATCCTTATCAATGGTGTATCTTTGCTTGAAGGCGAGCGAAGCATGACATATGAGATCTTCTCCATTCCCGATCTATACTATGAAATGAAGGTGCAAGCTATACTACCATAGAAATGGTTGTTCATCACCATAGGCCATCAACGAAACTTACAAGAGCGAGACAACTTTGAAGCTATTAGAGTTGTTTGGATTCACAAACACAGAAGAGAGAAGCAACTAAAACAAAACTAGAAAAAAAAACTTCAATTGAATTGAACAACAACAAAAGAAAGGAAGAATACTTAAATCGGTGCCACTCTCAGTACAAGCATCACTCTTGTTCTCCCATGAAACTCTTCTTCGATCTCAGTTATATAAAAAATTACATTAAAAAGTGAAAAAAAATCTAAGTTAAATCTAAACAGAAGTCTACTCTATTCTCTGCTTGATCGTCCTGTACACTGAGAAATCCTAGTATTTATAGGCAAAAACCAAAAGGGGAGAGTGTGAGAAGATAGGGGAGCAAAACACGCCCCGTATCTTAAGCAACTGGCTTCAAAAACGCGTCCTAGGTGTGGCTAGGTGGCCACACCCGAGGGGTGCTGATTCCTAGTTTCTCGATCTCTTTTTATCTCTTACTGGATTTTTCAGATTTTTGTCCTGGATTTGTCGAAACCTCTTTTGATCTTTGGCTTTAACCAATTGATTTGTGAAGATCTGTTTTAACTACTTGTTTAATTGGTTTTGTCTTCTATGATTTGCCTTGATTTGCCCTGATCCTTGATTTGAATTTAATTCTAAATTAAATCAGAATTTGTGTGGGCTTTGGACTTATTTTCTCTTCCTTCTCCCTTGGTAATGGGCTTGCATTTTATTAAACAAAAATAAGACTAAATACATGATTTATTAGACAATAAATATGGGGAATGTGACATTATATATGCAATATTGGTTATTGGCCATCCATAATGCATTTTTTCATTCATATTTTCGTACTTAATTTTTATAAAACATTACTATTTAATTCATTTATGGTTTAGTAATGTGCAGACCTTCATGATCCAAAAAAACCAAGAGAAAGCCCAAAAGAAGCAAAAAGCCCATAAGAAATATGAAAATAAAGATTAATTGGGAAAATAAAAGAAGCATATTTTCTATCTCAATTAAATTTGGGTTTTAAATAATATGATTTAAAACCTAGAGGAGGAGAAGGATAGACCAAGATTAATCATCATCTAATTAAAGATAGAGATGGATTTCTATTTGCTTGCATCACAAGAAGAAGATAAAGAAGAGAAAATCTGAATTTATTTCGGATTTAGACTGGACACTCTTAGTATTTCAATCATAATGTTCTCTATCAAAACTTAAATTTGATGATTCAAGATGCTCTAGAAAGAAGTCTTGAAGGACTGCAACTCTTATGTTGATCACACTTTCCAATTCAGCTGTCTGATGAGCCATATTTAGCAATCAACACGATAATAAGTTGTATTTTATAATTGAATTTTAAATAAAATTCTGGATAAGTCAAATCAAGTTTGAAAATAAGAGGAGAATTCAAATTTAAAAATATTTAGCTCCTCTTATCTTCATACGCTTCTTATTCCTCTAATTTTCTCCTATAAATACCCTTGCAGAGTAAAAAAGGAAGAGCAGATCTCAGAAGCTCAAGTCTAGGGTTTCCTTTAGATCCTCTTTCTTTCTGAATTTATTTGTATTTTTTTTGTTTTTTTACTTTGAAAAAGAGTTGAAGAAAGGAGAAGGCTTTATACTGAGTTGGTGACAGATTCAATAAAAGGTCATTATTCTTTTTCAATTTATTTGCTATTTAATTTGTGTCTTTTTTTTTCCTAGTTTCATCTCTTTTGTGCAATCTTTAAATACGCCATGCTAAATTCCACCATAATTATGTGTTAGCTTGCTAATCTCCCACCAACTAAAACCTAGATCTATGAAGAAAATTGATTGAACTCTATGCATGTAAAAAAACCTTGGGTAAGTAAATAATTCTTGAAGATTAGTCATGAATTGAGTTAAACTAGGTTTAGGATATACTATTTAATAATTATTCTTAGTTTATACTTAGATGCTCTGATGGTTTAACGTTAAGTTAAAACTACTTTTCTTAAACTATACTTTAGGACTTTGATAAACAATGCTTAGTCTTATCTAGTGTACTACTGTAAACAGAGTTTAATCTCTTTCTTACTTTTCTTTCTTGGATTTGAAGTAACAATCTAGGGTTAATCTTTATAAGTTCAACATGACATTTATTCTTGATAGACCAGTGTTTGGTTGTGGTTGATGATTAATTGGCTATGCTTGTTCTTTCTATTTAAAATATTTGTTTACAATCATAATTTCTTCTTTTACAAGCTAATTGTTAGAGAATTTTTTCTGAAAAGCTTCCATCGCATCCTTCCCTGTGGATCAACCCGTCTAGCCCTTACTACGCGGTTACATTGAGACGAGACTAAGAACTTTCTAAATTTAACTCTTTCTTTATTTCCAATATAATTTCCCTTCTCAATGAAAATTTTGGCGCCGTTGCCGGGGAGGGAACGGTACGATATTCTCTAAAACTATTTGTTTTGTTTACAGGATCTAATAACAGCAAAACTAGTTGCAGCTAAGGGCATACAGCTACTCTGTGCCTCTGTCCTAGAAGGCAGAGCAACATAGCCTACTAAATAGCCACGCAAATGCAGCAATTGCAGCGTTTCCACAACATTAGTAGATCACTACTAATTGATCTTTTGTAGGTTATCTTTTGTAGGTTACTGCAAATTACAAAGTCCTCTCTACTGCTTTGATAATTTTTTCTGTGATTACCCTGCATACTGCTAATTAATTAATAGTAACCTATCAGTTGATTAATTAAAAAAATTAGACTCTTGCATCATAGGCACGTGTCTATTTAAATTTTCTTAATTCCTATTGAAGAGTGCTGGCGACAAGGTACATTCGCATTGCATATAGACTAGGAAGCACCCTTGGCTGATTTACTATTTTAAGTGAATTCTTGTTTATTGCTTTACACGTGTACTAAATAACTTTAAGGGCAAAACCCATAAACAAGATAAGTTGGGAACATCATTACCCTACCTTGGCCAATAAATCATCTCCGTTGCAGTCACAACCCTAACCCTAAAAATAAAAATTGATTAGGTGTGGGCCTTAGGTTAACTCGGACTCATTAAGAGATTGACTGAAGGAGAAAGTTGTTCAAAATTAACTCTTATCAAATCAGTGTCTAAGGCAAGGGATTAAGGGGCGAAACCCCGAAGGTTGGTGGTTTGGCATAATTAGGCCCGTCTTTGACAAATACCTCCCACCGATCTTGCCACCTACCTGGCCGATTAACGTGTGGTTAAGGTCGGCAATATGCCTCCTAAAGATAGTCTAAAGTTAGGAGTCGTCTAGGTCCAGGTTTACCCTACATTAGGATTTTTGATTTTTGATTTTTTTCTTTTTTATTGATTGGGTGAACTTGTTTGTTAACTGCACATGTCAGCTTGATTGTGAGATCTAGTACATCTAGTTTATTAAAAAAAAAAATTAATTCACCCCTAACCACCAAAAAGAAATATCATATGGTCTATCCACACTCATTTGGTTATGATCCATTCTATAGGCCAAACTCACATTTCCATCCACCAACCTTTTTTCCTAAGTTTCATAACTGCATCAACCCGCCCACTCATCTTTTACATCTTATCCACCCATTTGGTGCAATTACTGTCATGGTCTATCACATCACTCAAAACAGTGTCCCTTGATAAGGTGTACGTTAGGATGAAATTCAAATCAGTTTCACTCATTTCAAGGACCTACGAGAGAACCCTATCCATCACATCAATTAAAATTCAATTATAATCATAAAGATGACACACAAACTTCACACCAAATACTAAGTGACAATGTTTCACAGTGGGCCCACCTAGAGATGATGGTTAATGAGTTAGCAGTTGAGCAGGAGGAGGATTCATTTTCCACTCAACCTATTCTTGATTCAAAACAAAAATACCTATGTCAATCCAGGAACACATCAATCAAGATAGAATGAAAAAAGTCCAAAGTGAGAAACCCATGTCAATTCTAGATCACAATCGTCTTCATGAAGTAAATGAGTTCAATAATGTTGATAAGCCAGATGAGAAAGTATGCATATTAGACGGCTATCATCTATTTCTAGACAAACTGATTAGAGGTCATTTGGTCGAATATTAACCTCAAAGGATACAAGTTGAGTCGTATAGTAAAGACAAATGTGACAATGAATCTTTGTGTTTGGATGAAATATTTCAAGATGATTGGGATACACAAACACCTCCCAAGGAGAAAGTTAAATCATATTACGAGGATATTTATGAAGATGATGAGCCTCTATTTCTTGATATATTGTTTAAAGATAAATGCGATCATAGTGATGAGAAAATGTGTATTACGTCTAGAGTTCTCTTTGAAAGATGGAGGCTTGATTTAAGTATCTTTTTATTCAATGAACCCACTAATGATCAATCGTTTGAAAACATAACTCAAGAACCTCAAATTGACAAAAGCTTTAAAAAGCTCGTCGAAGATGAACTTAACTGTTTGGATGAATCGATTAGGGAAGCTTTGCTTAGTTACACACCTCCAAAAGAAATGGTTAATTCAAGTTTTGAGGAGATATATGAGGATGAGCTCAAAATTATAGGTATTCATATTGTGTATGCCCCAATAGTGTTTTTTGATGACGATGATGAATTTAAGAAGAGTGGAAGAGAGAAGAAGAGTAGGAGAAATTGAGGAAATTGAGGAAGAAATTGGAGAGGATGAATATAAAAATGACAAAAAGATTGGTCTCCCCATTGTGCCCTATAAAGAGAACCCATTGGAATGATGGGAAGCGAGCTAGAGGAATGAAACCTAAAAAGATCTAGGTGTGGGAGAAACAAATGTTGTACATATATTTATATATTATTATTATTTTCCTCTTTTTACACTTTATTTCATGCATTCATGCAATATATTCATACATTGAGGACAATGCATGAGATAGGTGTGGGGAGGGTTCTAACATAACATAGGTTTTCTTTTTATTTAAAAAAACTTAACATTTTACTTTTTCCTTTATTAAAAAAGAAAAAATTATTAATTAACATTTTACTTTCTTAAAAAAATTTAAAAAATTAACATTTTTCTTTCTTTAAAAAAATAATAAAAAAAGAGAGCAATATTTTGACATATTTTTTGTAAGAAATTAAGTTAATTGTAAGGAATAGGAGAATCATAATTAGGATTTCTTATGCTTGGTCAAAATAAGATTATTTGTTTGATTTCTAAGGTTAGGAAGAAAATTTGAAAAAATAATTTAGTCTTGATTTTTATCTTGATGAAATATGCATGCTTTACATACTTACACACTTAGGGTTCAAAAATAAAAAGTCTTATGCCTTATTTGAAAAAAAATATACATGTATATAATATATCAAAAATCCTCCGATTAAGCTGGGTATTTGTGCCTCAGAAAGCATAAGTATTCACGCCTAAAAATGGTTCACATAATAAAATCCTTAGTTTTGTAGCCTTATTTGCTTGAGTCCTTAAGTGCTTGTGATGTTTTTTCACCCGATGCCCTAAGACCATCTGGTTTGGGAGTCACCGATCAAAGGCTCGTTACATGGGCATATTAGAAAGCCTAATAGAACTAAGGAGTAATATCACAATAAAAAAAGGAAAATAAAAAAATTATATATATAATAATAAGGCATAAGAGATAGAGTTAAAGAACCCTTAGTCAAAATTTCATGATCACGAAAGTGCATATGACTTCGGGTAAAATAATAGAATAGATGAGAAATTCAAGTTGACTCCCTACCTTGATTGATAACAAGTTTTCGAATAAAGACTAAGTGTAGTTTTGAAAAATTCAATTTTTCTATAACTTATAGATTACTTAACTCTTAAAATAATACTTCAAATATTCTTCTCTTTCAAAATGTGTTTGTTGGCCAAGGTTACAATCACCCTTGTTTAGTATATTTTGATGATTACAAAACATATCAGTTATTTGTTCAAATAACATTTGTTGTTTAAGTGTGTTTTCAGATTTCTATTCATACTAGAAGTCTTCTCTCACAAATACAAGGTTTGGACTTAAGTCAACTCCATTTGGGCTCAAGATGCAAAATTGAAGATCAAGTGAAGATAGCCCATCTTGAAGCATAGCCTTGAAGTCTTTTAGAGTTTGTAAGTTTAGAATGTTAAAGTTTGAATATAGGAAATTTGGCTCTAGGATTTGCACACACACTTGTTTCATGTATTTCCTATGTTTTGAAAATGGTTATTTCTAAGTTTTATGCCTTAGTTTATATATACATGTACCAAAGCTTTATATCTTGAAAAACTTGTTTAAAACATGTGTATAAACTATTTTCTGCATAATACTTAGCTATTGGTATTATTAAAATGTTTTTACAAAAATTCCATCTTCAAAATAGCCTAGTTTTTCAGTTTCAGGCAACATCGGTCGACCGGCCCGGTCGACCGACGATGTGTCTGGACATGCACTGTTTGTGCATGTCCGTCGGTCGACCGGACCGGTCGACCGACGGAGAGCATTCTGCTCTCGGGAATTTTCGGTCGACCGGACCGGTCGACCGGAAGAAGGAAACTGTGTTTCCTCCTTTTGGGTCGGTCGACCGGACCGGTCGACCGGGAGCCAACGACTCTTTCCAGCTGAGCTGGCGGTCGACCGGACCGGTCGACCGCCAAGCCTGCAACTTAGCAACGGCTCTTTCCTCTTTGGGATTTTCTGAAAAACTGTTTTCTTTTTCTGCTTTAACAGATTTTTGGAGAGTTGTTGGGGAGCTTTTGCAGGTTGAATTAGGTGTAAAGAAAATGTTTTTAACTTATTTTCAACCCTATAAATAGAGGAGAAGTCTCTCTTGCATATCACTTAGAAAAATCCTCAAGTTTTGGTGTTTTCAAAAGAGAAAGAAAATTTGTTTAAAGCTTTCAATTCCCACTCTTTCAAGTTTGATTTTTCAGTTGTGTTTGATTTTCTATATCACTCTACAACTGAAGTTTTCTCACCACACTTCATAGAGCCAAAAATCCTATACTCATTCTATAGTGAAGTTGTAATTGAAGTGAGAGTGTTTGTAATAGGATTGAGAAAAAGTGTAGTGATCAAGTTGTGATCACTTTGTTCTTGTAATTTCTTCTTGTGGAGCAACCTCTTCGGTAGAGGTCCTTTGTACTCGGTGGAGCTCGGTGCTCGGTCTTCGGTAGACCAATTGTAAAGGCATCCTCGGTGGATAGTGGAAACCCTTCACGGAGGTGAAGGCGGGGACTAGAGCAAGTGTGCTCGAACCTCGAAACAAATCATCTTGTTTGCGATTGCCTTTGCGTTATTCTTGCTTACAATTTCTCTTGCGTTATATTGTCTTGAATTATTTGCTTGAGAACTAACCCTTTACTTGTGCAATCTTGTCTTGTTCATTTTACTTGCTATATTGCTTGTGTGTATTTCATCATAGCATTTCATCCTTTACTTGTTCGATCATATCTCATACAACACGGTTGCATTGCGCACCTCTAACCCATATCTAGGGGAATTGGGAGGAAGGAGTTCAGAACCTCACAAGGGGTATTCGGCTCTTAGTCGTGTTTTGAGAGATCGTTGCATCACTCATTTAATTAAAGTTTAAAAAGATCATTAGATTAGCATTCACACCTATTCACCCCCCTCTAGGTGTTTTTCAATTGGTATCAGAGCTTGGACTCTAGGATTTGGTTTAACAACCTTAGAGAAGATCCTAATTTGCTAATCATTTCATTCATATTCATATAGTAAAAATGGCCGATGGAATTAAGACCCCTCCTAAGTTTGATGGACTTAACTTTCCCATATGGAAGGTTAAGATGACCGTGTTTTTGCAATCTCTAGGTAGCCGAGTTGCAAAGGCCATGACTAAGTCCTTTAGTGTACCTCCCGGTGACGAATCCACTTGGTCCGAAATAGAGACTAAGGAATTCGATGCCAATGCCAAAGCTCACTATTCACTCCTACAACCCCTCAATGATGATGACATAGCTAGGGTTATCCATTGCAAATCCGCATTTGAGATTTGGTCACACTTGATAGTCACTCATGAGGGGACCTCACAAGTAAAGAAGGCTAAGATTGACCTTCTTCGGTCTCAATATGAAACATTTAGCATGCAAGATAATGAAACCATAGATGATATGGTTACAAGATTTACCAAGATTACTAATGCACTCTCTTCTTTAGGTGAAGATATCAACAATGATCAAAGAGTAAGGAAGATCATCCGAGCTCTTCCTCCTTCATGGGAAGTTAAAGCAACAACCTTGAAGGAACTCAACGACAATGAAGAGATGGAGCTTATAGGTCTCATTGGGAACCTCAAAACCCATGAGATGGAAAGAAAAGCAAGGGAGGACATGGCTCCCACCAAGAAGAAGACTATTGCCTTCAAGTGTCAATCATCACACTCCGACGAAGATGATGAAGAAGAAGATGACGAAGAGTTCTCACTTCTAGTCAAAAATGTTCGGAGGATGTACAACAAGGCAAAGTTCCAAGGTAGAAGGAGATGGCAAGGAGGCAAAGAAGAAAGAAAAATCATATGCTTCAATTGCCAAAGACCGGGACACATTGTTGCGGAGTGTCCGGACAAAGCTAAGCCCTCCACTTCAAAGAAGCCTCACAAGAAGAAGGCTATGAAGGCAACTTGGGATTCGGAGACCGAATCCGAAGAAGAGATTGACACCGCCAACATGTGCTTCATGGCCAATGAAAGCACAAGCAAGGTAACCACTTCCACCCCTCTTGATGATGAACTCTCCATGGATGATCTAGGAGAAGCTTTTGTTGAGTTGTCACAAAACTATGATTTCTTAAAGAAAAGTATCTTAAAATGAAAAAGGATAATGAATCTTTAAGTCATCAAGTTTTTACTCTTACAAAAGAAAAAGATGATTTGGTTTCCACTTTGGCCACTACCAAAAATGATTTTGAAAAATATAAGATTTCTTGCAAAGGTAAGGCCCCACTAATTGATTCTAATGAAGTTTCTATGATTAAGGAAAGATTAGACTCATTAAGTGTTGTTTTGAAAGATTGTGAATTTAACAAGAAGAAAATTGAGGCTATGTTTCCTAAGAAACAAGCCCCAAAGAAAAATGCTCATGCTCATGTTCATGTTCATGCTACACAACCTAAACAACATGGCAAAACCCCAAGACATGCTCACACTACACATACACATCATGCTTTCATGTATAGAAAAGTGTACTCATGTTCACATTGTGGGCGGAAAGGACACGTAGCTAATTTTTGTTATGATAGACTAAGTGCATCACATCATAATGTTTGGGTTCGTAACACTAACTTTCAAGGACCCAAGAAAGTTTGGGTACCAAAGTCAACAATTGTTTTAAATGATGTAGGTACTTTCCAAAGCCCAACGACGTAGAGGTTTGTGGTATCTTGATAGCGGTTGCTCAAGGCACATGACTTGGGACATCAACAACTTTGCAACCCTATCAAGATATCATGAAGGTGGCACCGTCACCTTCGGAGATGACGCCAACGGTAAAATCATCGGTATTGGTAATGTAAAACTTGGCACCTCTCCTTTAATTGAAAATGTAGTTTTAGTTGATGGCCTCAAGCATAATCTCTTGAGTGTTAGTCAACTTTGTGATAAAGGTTTTGATGTTGTTTTTGATAATGTTGCTTGTAAAGTAATTGATAGAACTTCTAATGTTTGTGTATTTTTCGGTTTTCGTGAAAGTAATGTTTATATGATTGATATGTTAAATATGTCTTGTAATATTACTTGTTTGAAAGCCCTCGATGATGACTCTTGGTTGTGGCATAGGAGATTAGGCCATATTTCTTTTGATCATATTTCTAGATTAAATTCAAAGGAAATGGTGAAAGGTATTCCTTGCTTGAATTTTGAAAAAGACCGAGTTTGTGACTCATGTCAATTTGGGAAATAAACTAAGTCTTCTTTCAAGTCAATTAAGGATATCATGACATCACGTCCTTTGGAGTTAATCCATATGGATCTTTTTGGCCCTACACAAACCAAAAGTCTAAGTGGGAATAGATTTGCTTATGTTTTGGTTGATGATTTTTCAAGGTTTACTTGGGTTTTCTTTCTTGAACACAAAAGCCAAGCATTTTCTTATTTTCAAACTTTCAAGAAAAGAGTAGAAAAAGAAAAGGATTCTTTGATTTTGAGAATAAGAAGTGATAGAGGAGGTGAATTCATTAACCAACCCTTTACCACTTTTTGTGATGAACATGGAATAAAGCATGAACTTTCTTGTCCTAGAACTCCACAACAAAATGGAGTAGTTGAACGGAAAAATAGAACATTACAAGAGATGGCTAGGACAATGCTAAGTGAATATGGTCTACCACATTATTTGTGGGCCGAGGCCGTTAATACATCATGCTACATATCTAATCGTGTTTTCTTGTGTAAAAATACTACTAAAACCTCTTTTGAAATGTATTTTTCTAGAAAACCTAATGTTTCCTATTTTAAAGTTTTTGGTTGCAAATGCTTTGTTTTAAACACAAAAGATAATTTAGGAAAGTTTGATGCTAGATCTTATGAGGCTATTTTTGTAGGTTACTCAAACACTAGTAAGGCCTATAGAGTTTTCATTAGATCATCTTTGACTATTGAAGAATCTATTCATGTTAAGTTTGAGGAATCTAACAAGTTTGTTGAGAATGTTGTAGAAATAGATGCTTTGCATGAAGGCTTGGAGAAAGTCACCTTGGAGGATGCTTCTACCATGGGAGACAAGCCAAAGGATGATGATGGAAGTGAAGCCAAAGTGGAAGAGGCCCAAGGAAATGAACATCAAACAAATGAGGTGGAGCCTACTCAACCACTACCTAAGGATTGGAGATTCAATCCTCATCATCCCAAGGACCTCGTCATAGGTGAAGTATCAAAAGGGGTAACTACTCGTTCTAAAATTCAAGATTTTTGTGGCCACTTTGCATTTATTTCACACATAGAACCTAAAATGTCCTCGAGGCCGAGGCCGATTCATATTGGTTGCTAGCCATGCAAGAGGAGCTCAATCAATTTGAGCGCAACCAAGTTTGGCACCTTGTTCCTAGGCCCCACGATAGACCAACAATTGGTACTAAGTGGATCTTTAAGAACAAGTTGGATGAATCGGGTAATGTAGTTAGAAACAAGGCTAGGTTAGTTGCCCAAGGTTACACTCAAATCGAAGGGATTGATTTTGAAGAAACCTTTGCACCCGTAGCACGGCTAGAAGCCATACGAATGACCTTAGCTTATGCCTCATTTAAAGATTTCAAATTATTTCAAATGGATGTAAAGAGTGCTTTTCTTAATGGTTATATTGATGAGGAGGTGTATGTTGAACAACCCCCCGGTTTGTTGATCCTACACACCCTAATTTTGTTTACAAATTAGATAAGGCTCTTTATGGTTTAAAACAAGCCCCTAGGGCTTGGTATGAAAGATTATATTCATTTTTAATTTCAAATGATTTTAAGAAAGGTAAAATTGATAAAACTTTATTTACCAAACATGTGACAAAGATATACTCATAGTACAAATATATGTTGATGACATTATTTTCGGATCTACTAATGAGTCTCTTTGCCAAGCTTTTGAGTCATGCATGAAGGACGAATTCGAGATGTCTATGATGGGGGAGCTCAACTACTTCCTTGGACTCCAAATCAAGCAACGGAGTGATGGGATATTCATAAATCAAGCCAAGTACACCAAAGAACTCATCAAGAGGTTCGGGCTTGAAGGATCCAAATAAGCAAGACTCCCATGGCAACCACTACGAAACTTGACAAGGACGAACAAGGTAAGGATGTAGCCATCAAATTATTTCGTAGCATGATTGGTAGTTTGCTTTATTTGACGGCTAGTAGGCCGGATATCATGTTTTCCGTTTGTCTTTGTGCACGTTTTCAATCATGTCCTAAGGAATCACACTTAATAGCGGTAAAACGCATAATTAGGTATCTTAAGGGCACAATTGAATTAGGTTTGTGGTATCCAAAAACCGGTCATTTACCATGACTAGTTATTCGGATGCCGACTATGCGGGTTGTAGGGTAGATAGGAAGAGCACAAGTGGAACATGTCAATTCTTAGGTAATTGTCTTGTATCTTGGTCTTCCAAAAAGCAAAACTCGGTAGCCCTTTCAACCGCCGAGGCGGAGTATGTTGCGGCCGGAGCTTGTTGTGCACAAGTACTTTGGATGAAACATACTCTACTCGACTTTGATTTACATTTTGATCATGTTAAGATTTTTTGTGATAATACTAGTACAATTCACATGACAAAAATGCAAATCAACATAGTAAAACCAAACACATTGATATTAGGTATCATTTTCTTAGAGATCACTTTGAAAAATGTGATATTGATATTGACTATGTTTCTACCGATTTTCAACTCGCCGATATTTTCACTAAACCTTTAGACTATGCTAGATTTTCATTTATTTGTGGTGAGTTGAATGTTTGTATGATTGACTCTTAAAATATTTTTTGTTTACTTTTGTTTTGATATGTTTGTATTTTGATATGTTTTAACCCTTTTTGATGTATGACAAAAAGGGGGAGAAAAATATATAAGTTTGGCGAAAAATAATATAAGTTGATTAAAATTGTTGGGAGATAAATATACTAGTTTGAATACTTAGATATTTGAAAATAATAAATTTGTTTATTATTTGAGTTTCTTTGGCAAAATTAGTGGTGATGACTTTTTCAAATGCTTTATGTATGTTTACATAGTTTTTCATATTCATGATAGGTACATAGCATTGTTTGAGGGGGAGCTTTCCAAGCTTTTCCTCCTTTATTTGTTTCAATAACTTATATGTTTTGTCATCATCAAAAAGGGGGAGATTGTTGGCCCAAGGTTACAATCACCCTTGTTTAGTATATTTTGATGATTACAAAACATATCAGTTATTTGTTCTAATAACATTTGTTGTTTAAGTGTGTTTTCAGATTTCTATTCATACTAGAAGTCTTCTCTCACAAATACAAGGTTTTGGACTCAAGTCAACTCCATTTGGGCTCAAGATGCAAAATTGAAGATCAAGTGAAGATAGCCCATCTTGAAGCATAGCCTTGAAGTCTTTTAGAGTTTGTAAGTTTAGAATGTTAAAGTTTGAATATAGGAAATTTGGCTCTAGGATTTGCACACACACTTGTTTCATGTATTTCCTATGTTTTGAAAATGGTTATTTCTAAGTTTTATGCCTTAGTTTATATATACATGTACCAAAGCTTTATATCTTGAAAAACTTATTTAAAACATGTGTATAAACTATTTTCTGCATAATACTTAGCTATTGGTATTATTAAAATGTTTTTACAAAAATTCCATCTTCAAAACAGCCCAGTTTTTCAGTTTCAGGCAACATCGGTCGACCGGCCCGGTCGACCGACGATGTGTCTGGACATGCACTGTTTGTGTATGTCCGTCGGTCGACCGGACCGGTCGACCGACGGAGAGCATTCTGCTCTCGGGAATTTTCGGTCGACCGGACCGGTCGACCGGAAGAAGGAAACTGTGTTTCCTCCTTTTGGGTCGGTCGACCGGACCGGTCGACCGGGAGCCAACGGCTCTTTCCAGCTGAGCTGGCGGTCGACCGGACCGGTCGACCGCCAAGCCTGCAACTTAGCAACGGCTCTTTCCTCTTTGGGATTTTCTGAAAAACTGTTTTCTTTTTCTGCTTTAACAGATTTTTGGAGAGTTGTTGGGGAGCTTTTGCAGGTTGAATTAGGTGTAAAGAAAATGTTTTTAACTTATTTTCAACCCTATAAATAGAGGAGAAGTCTCTCTTGCATATCACTTAGAAAAATCCTCAAGTTTTGGTGTTTTCAAAAGAGAAAAGAAATTTGTTTAAAGCTTTCAATTCCCACTCTTTCAAGTTTGATTTTTCAGTTGTGTTTGATTTTCTATATCACTCTACAACTGAAGTTTTCTCACCACACTTCATAGAGCCAAAAATCCTATACTCATTCTATAGTGAAGTTGTAATTGAAGTGAGAGTGTTTGTAATAGGATTGAGAAAAAGTGTAGTGATCAAGTTGTGATCACTTTGTTCTTGTAATTTCTTCTTGTGGAGTAACCTCTTCGGTAGAGGTCCTTTGTACTCGGTGGAGCTCGGTGCTCGGTCTTCGGTAGACCAATTGTAAAGGCATCCTCGGTGGATAGTGGAAACCCTTCACGGAGGTGAAGGCGGGGACTAGAGCAAGTGTGCTCGAACCTCGAAACAAATCATCTTGTTTGCGATTGCCTTTGTGTTATTCTTGCTTACAATTTCTCTTGCGTTATATTGTCTTGAATTATTTGCTTGAGAACTAACCCTTTACTTGTGCAATCTTGTCTTGTTCATTTTACTTGCTATATTGCTTGTGTGTATTTCATCATAGCATTTCATCCTTTACTTGTTCGATCATATCTCATACAACACGGTTGCATTGCGCACCTCTAACCCATATCTAGGGGAATTGGGAGGAAGGAGTTCAGAACCTCGCAAGGGGTATTCGGCTCTTAGTCGTGTTTTGAGAGATCATTGCATCACTCATTTAATTAAAGTTTAAAAAGATCATTAGATTAGCATTCACACCTATTCACCCCCCTCTAGGTGTTTTTCAGTGTTATCAAAAATACTAACACTTTGTTTCTCTTTCTTTATGAATTTTATAGGTGTAATCCACTGAAAACCCTCACGAGACAGCACTCGTCCTTAGTAACCTAGAGGTTTAATGGTTTGTTGCATATGCTAAGTGCAATCGTGATACCTAGGAAAGTGATATTAGGATAATTAGATTAGTTTTTATTTTTTTACTAGAGGACGAACAAAAAGATAGGTGTGAGGGTGTGATTAGTCATCAATAATGCATTTTTTATTCATATTTCCATACGTAATTTTTATAAAATATTACTTTATAATTCATTTATTATTTAGTAATGTGCAGACCTCCATGATCCAAGAAAGCCCAAGTGAAAGCCCAAAAGAAGCCAAAAGCCCACAAGAAATATGAAAATAAAGATTAGTTGGGAAATAAAAGAAGCATATTTTCTATAACATTTAAATTTGGGGTTTAAATTGATATGATTTAAAACTTAGAGGAGAAGAAGTACAGAACAAGATGAATCATCATCCTAATTAATGATAGAGATGGATTTCTATTTTGCTTGCACCACAAGAAGAAGATAAAGGAGAGAAAATCTGAATTTAATTCGGATTCAGACTAGACACTCTTTAGTATTTCAATTACAACTTTCTCTATCGAAACTCAAATTTGATGATTCAAGATGCTACAGAAAGAAGAGTTGAAGGACTAGTATATTGATCACACCTTCCAATTTAGCTGTCTGTTGAGACATATTTAGCGATCAACACGATAATAAGTTGCAGATCAGAATTGAATTTCTACATAAAATTTTGAATAAGTCAAATCAAGTTTGGAGATAAGAGGAGAAATCAAATTCAGAAATATTTAGCTCTTCTTATCTTTCTACGCTTCTCATCCCTCTAATTTTCTCCTATAAATACTCCTGCAGAGTAAAAGAGGAAAGGCAGATCTCAGAAGCTCAAGTCTAGGGTTTCCTTTAGATCCTCTTTCTTTCTGAATTTATTTATATTTTTTTAGTTTTTTTTACTTTGAAAAAGAGTTAAAGAAAGGAGAAGGTTTTGTACTGAGTTAGTGACAGATTCAATAAAAGGTCATTATTCTTTTTCAATCTATTTGCTATTTAATTTGTATCTCTTTTATTTCAGTTTCATCTCTTTTGTGCAATCTTTAAATACACCATGCTAAATTCCACCATAATTATGTGTAATTAATTCCTTAGTAGCTTGCTAATCTCTCCACCAACTAAAACCTAAATTTATGAAGATAAATTGATTGAACTCTATGCATGTAAAAAAACCCTAGGGTAAGAATTCTTGAAGATTAGTGATGAATTGAGTTAAACTAGGTTTAGAGTATACTATTTAATAATTATTCTTGGTTTATACTTAGATGCTTTGATGGTTTAACGTTAAGTTGAAACTACTTTTCTTAAACTATAATTTGGGACTTTGATAAACCAATGCTTAGTTTTATATTGCGTACTACTGTAAACAGGGTTAAATCACTTTCTTACTTTTCTTTCTTGGATTTGAAGCAAAATTTAGGGTTAATCTTTATAGGTTCAACATGATATTTATTCTTGATGGACTAGTGTTTGGTTGTGGTAGATGATTAGCTGGCTATGCTTATTCTTTCTATTTAAAATATTTGCTTGCAATCATAATTTCTTCTTTTACAAGCTAATTGTTAGAGAATTCAATTCGAAAAGCTTTCATCGCATCCTTCCCTGTGGATCGAACCGTGTAGCCCTTGCTACGCGGTTACATTGAAACGAGAATAAGAACTTTCTAACTTTACCTCTTTCTTTATTTCCAATAAAATTTCCCTTCTCAATTAATTGGTGACTGATCATAGCGTAGAGAGTTAAGAGATAGAGAGATCCAAGCGCAAACAGAAGGATATGTTCCGAGATTCGAGCCACTACTCTACGTTCCCACCTTTACACAGAAGGATTTTCACTATCCACAACAGATCTTCCATAAAGGGATCTCCACCATGAAATTACAACAATACAAATAAGGAGTACACAACTTCAACTCTTACAGCTCTACACGAGTGGGTAGGCACAAAGCCAAGCACAAGGCAAAGAAAGAAATACAACTTAGTGACCACAAAGATCACAAACAATACTTGGTGATCTCAAAAGACCACAAGCAAAACACCTCTCACAAATAAGATCTTAGAGGATAGATTTGCAATTAAGAACTCAAGTATATGAGTGCATAAAGTTTTTAGAGAAGAAACATAAAAAAAATACTTGGGAAAAACTTCTTGATAGATGAAGAAATTGAAGAACAGAACTAGAATTCTCAAAACTTGTTTTCTTTTGATTTTTCAGAACTTTGAAACAAATATAGATTTTGATTTTGAAGCATAAAAACTTGTTTAAAAACTTTTTGCTAAAACTCAGTAAAAGATATAAAAAGTTGCTCTTAAAAACTTGCCAAAAACTAGCCAAATGAACTTAATTTAAAGGGTTCAGAAAACTAGCCGTTGGAGGCAGAACACAGGCCAAACAGGCCTATCAGTCGACCGCCCAGTCGGTCGGCCAACGGTCAGCTTTTTGACTATTGGGGTTGCCGGTCGTCCGCCCGATCGACCGCCCCCAGGCACAAAGAGTAACAACTCTCTATCGGTCACCCGCTCGGTCGACCGGCACCCAACAGAATGTTGGGTAAGCCAGTCGGTTGACCAGTCGGTCGACCGCTCCTTACTACAGTCGACCAGTCGGTTGATCAAGATAAGATTTGGGCTTGTGCACGTTTCTGTGCACATCGGTCGACCGCCCGGTCGACCGAGCCATGCTTCGGTCGACCAGTCAGTCGGCCGAAAGCAGCCCAAACCCAGGATTTAAAGGGTGTAAACTCTAACTTGTTAAATACATAAAAATTCAATTAAATCTCAATAAAATTCACAAAAATAAGTTCATATAAATACTTTAAGTTTCAAATGTGTGATAAAAAATCAACACATATTATAAACATATAAACTATTTTTGAGGCATAGAAATTAAAGCTTAAAATAAAAATCATATTTTTCAAAATTCAAACTTAAAATCGAAATCTGATTTTTCTATAAACTTGTATAGATACAAAAATAATTTACTGAAATACATTTGAAGCATAGTGTATACAGATAGAATTCAATACACAAAGTAGATGATATGTACTTATTTTTCACAATAAATACCAAATAAGTTTTGATAAAAACAAAGTTTAAACGCATGAACTAGATTCAACAAGATAAGTTTATCTAAACATATGAAGCATAAATGCATATGAAAGAAATCCAATACACATATAAACTATGTAAACTTGTTTTGATGCAATCTATTCATGAAACGGAAAGCTATATATTTGAAGATCCGAACTTAAAATGCATACATGTTAAACCGAAACACAAAACTTAAACTTGTTTCTATGATTTTTGTGTAAACCAAGTAAATATAAACTTTTAAAACGAAACGGTTAAGCTGAAAACCAAACTATAAATCTTATGTGTCTGTGTATACTTGAGCAATTCAAAACTATTATATCCTTTCACAAGATATAAACTAATAAACAAATAAACCTAGATACAAGCCTTCTTGTCGATCTTCTTCTCCAAGACGACTCGACCTAAACATGATCTAAAAAGCTTGACTCCATGTCGAGTACTTGATGCGATCTTGACGTGGGAGCTCTTGAATCAACACGTGATAGCTTTGAATCTTGACTTCGAGTCCTTTGCAGAAGCTAAACACCAATAATGATCTTGGCCTATATCTGAAATTTATTAAACAGGAAATCATTAAAAACATAACTTCATAAGTTAGTCATCATCAAAACTAGAGTGAAAGGCCTTCGGGCCAACAATCTCCCCCTTTTTGATGATGAGAAAACTTGTGAGATTATATATGCATGGATTAAAAATAAGCTTCATAAAAGCTCCCCCTTAACTCATGCATAGCATAAAAATAAATAAATATTTAATATAAGAGCATGATACCAATCATAACAGTCATATGATATACAGTGTTAGCTCTAGATACCAAATATACACAAAGATATATATTCATGGCAATACCAAAGGACTATGCAATATACGCACTAGACGTCAAATGATACAGAATATAGTCTCCTTGTAATTGCTAACTAGATACCAAATAAAAAGTATATCAATACAATCGCTAACTAAATACCAATATACAAGAACAAAAACATGATATCAAAAACTAGATATCAAAATAAAATATTTGAATAAAACTAAAACATTCATATATAAACTAATCTTTCTCTCCCATTTTGTTAATCATTAACAAAGGGGCAAAATACAAATTGATAACATATACCAATTAAAAAAAACATATGGATATCATAAAAGTTATACCAATTGAAAATAGATAATCTATGAAATCAACTTTTTTAAAATCTAAACTATTTTGCAATATAGATATCAATTGTAAACAATTGATACCAATATGGAAAATATAAGCACTTTCTAAACAACATATTTTTCTCAAAAAGTGTGGGAGTAAGATACTGTTTGGAAATAAAATTAAGAATTTTTCTCCACTTTTTAAAATACCAAAAAAAATAATGCATAAGCCTATAAAAGATACCAATTAATATTTAGAACTAATCACTCTTAGCATAAAATAATTTATGCTATAAAACATATATGTATAAATATTTTTAATTTAGCACAAAAAATCATATATATGTATGTATGATTAGAGCAACAGAAATATGATACCATTGAGATATGATGTGTGTGTATAAGGAAACAATAGTATACAAAAATAAAATATCATTAAAATCATGTATAACTCAAACATCCTGCCTATCATGCACATGTTTAAAAGGATAGTAATTAAAGAGTATACAAGGCATGGTCACCCAACCAACTGCCCTTTTATGATAGAAGTTTTTAAAAATATATTTTAAAAATAATTTTATAAGTTGAAAACTCTACCAATTGAAGAACAAAGAGTAGTTTTAAGGTAATTTTGAAAACTAGTATGAAATCCTTCAAGTAAGGAATAATATATATATATATATATATATATATATATATATATATATATATATATATATATATAATATATATATATATATATATATATATATATATCCATGAAAACATGCTAACTACATGAAAATTGACACTCAAAGTCTATAAAGTACATAGATGCTCATGAAACAAAAATCATGAGTAAACGAAAGATATATCGGGTGTAAAAGAATCATGTAAGAAACACATACATGGATATAAATCAATGAAAGTCAATCTCATAAAAAAAATATGAAATTTCTTTCATAAACATAAAAAATTATATTATCATCAAAACTATTTGAGAAACATAAACTTCAAGGTATATGTATATTTTATCAAAACTAAAATATACATATTTATTCAAACATGAAAAGAGTCCACATAGGGTATATGGCATATAAAACAAGTGACTCAATGATAGAACATGTATATCTAATAGTTTTGATAAAAGTTACATATACATGAAGCTAAACAAATTCAAAAAAATATGTACAAAGGTGATATACAGAAAACGCATAAAAGATTACAAGTATTATTGTAAGATCATTAAGACTAGCTATATAAGTACATGTAATGCGCACATATGAGCAATAAAGTATGTAAACATAATATTCAAGTGTAACTCACTAATTATATAAGTATAAACACGAGTTTTAATGAAAATTACATCTAAACATGTAATCAAAACATGAAGCATAAAAATACCAAAACATGATTGAAAAACAAATGTAATCATTAGAGTAAATGCAAGTGTTGTTAGAATTAGGATATACACAATAGCTAAACAATAATTGAGAACACAAGAGATATGAATCCATATAACTATGAGTGTATCTCAAACATTGTATATCACAAGTCTAATAATCATTGCATTTAATCCTAATGAGAATGAAAACCAAGACATGCTAAAAATCATCAATCTAAAAACATGAAAGCATATAAACATAAACAAAATAGGGAGGATAGAGATAGTTACCAAACTGAATGAACCAGTCTCTATATTTACAAACCATGGTGGTCCTCCCGCCAAAACATCCTAGATAGCAATGCATCAATTTAGGTGTCTGTTGAGCTCAATTGCATTCACCATCAAGGCACTAATACCCTCACATCTTGTGAGCCTATACCTACATTAATTGAAATAGAAATGGATTTTGGTACCCAAACTTTCTTGGGTCCTCCGGTTAGCACCTCTCCTAACCCAAATATTCTTACTTGCAAAATTTGAAATTATTTAATCTATCATAACAAAATTTTGTAAGGTGACCCTTACAACCACAATGTGTACAAGTGTACACTCTAGCATACAAAAAGTCATATGTCTGAGTATGAGAAGCATGTGCATGCCGTTATGGGTGTGCATGCATATATAGAGCATGTTTCTTGCAAAATATGAATCTTAATTTCTTGTGATTTATGGCACATTGTCTCAAAGTGGATCCTAGACAATTAACACACTTTTCAAAGCACAAATATCATAATCAATAGAAGAAGAAGTGGAGCATGCAATAGAAACAAAATTCTTATCACAAGATACTGCAGTAGAAGCATGATAAGAATGGGAAGCAAAATCATTTTTTTAAAAAATCTTTTTCTAAAGAATTACATTCCAATTCTATAGAAATCAAAACAATTTTGTTTTTTAAAAAATCGTTCTCTTTTAAAACAAAATCAAGTTTGGAAGATAAAATCTCATTTTTCTTCAAAACATCATCCAAATCATTCTTGTTTTTCAAAAATTCATTTTGATTTAAAAGAAGATCAAGTTAGGATTTTAAAGAATCTCTTTCACTTGAAATCTCAACCTTGTCTTTAAAAATCAAATCAAGTTTTGAATACAACATTTCATTTTCCTTCTTTAAGTCAAAACTCTTATTTTTCAAAGCTTTGTAATTTAAAAGTAATTTTTCACAAAATATAAAAAGCTCTTCATTTAAAATATGAGCATCCATACTACTATCAAGATCATTAAAAGAGCTAGCACAATCATCAAGATGAGAATCCGAAGTTATCTCAAGGGAGTCGTTCTCTTAGACCATATTGCACGCTTCGTCGGACTCATCTATTATGGGTTCTCTCTCCATATTATTTGAAGCTAATTCCTTGAGAGAGGTCAATGTGTTTCACACTTCAAAAGATGAATTATAATGAGAAACCAAAAAAATATTCTTTACAAAGTGTGTGTTTTAGTGCATCTCTGGCTTGTGCATTGGCCTCTAAGTATTTATCATTATTAAAGTATGATTTCTTGATAGTAGTAAGGTAAACATGCAATCCTCAGGCTTTGATGTAAGCAATCATTTTAAACTTCAATGTTAGAGACATCATACATGAGTGGAGAAAGATAATCCGTGAGTGCAATGAATGAATGTGTGCAAAATAAATATATAAACTAGCAAATGAGGATCACACTCGTATGTGGATAAATCGAATACCAGATGCGCTATCTCTGAGACCAATTGAAAAATACACCTAGATGGGGGTGAATAGGTGTAGTGCTATTCTATATGACAAATAATGTAGAATTAAAACTCTTTACACTAACACACAATGTATAACCAAGAGTGAGTCCGAATTCCCCGTAAAGGGCTCTGGAACTTCTCCTCACGATTTCTCTAAATTATGAATTGAGGTGCTTCAATAGCTCTCTTGGTTGAATACAAGTGTGAGCACACAAACAATATCTAGCATGTATGAATACGAGCAATAATAACAATGCAAAATACAAAGAGAGTAGATAGTTAAGAGATAGAGAGATCCAAACGCAAATACAAGGATATGTTTCGAGGTTCGAGCTACTGCTCTGCGTTCTCGCTTTCATATAGAAGGATTTCCACTATCTATAAAGGATCTTCCACAAAAGGAGCTCCACTGAGGAATTATAATAATACAAATAAGGAGTACACAACTTCAACTCTCACACCTATACACAAGAGGGTAAGCACAAAATCAAGCACAAAGCAAAAAGAAATATAATTTAATGACCAAAAAGATCACAAACTACACTTGGTGATCTAAAAAGACTACAAACAAAAGACTTCTCACAAACAAGATCATAGGGATAGATTTGCAATGAAGAACTCAAGTATGTGAGTGCACAAAGTTATTGAAAAGAAACACAATGGAAAACACTTGGGAAAAACTTTGGAAAACACTTGGCCTCTAAGTATTTATCATTATTAAAGTATGATTTCTTGATAGTAGTAAGGTAAACATGCAATCCTCAGGCTTTGATGTAAGCAATCATTTTAAACTTCAATGTTAGAGACTTCATACATGAGTGGAGAAAGATAATCCGTGAGTGCAATGAATGAATGTGTGCAAAATAAATATATAAACTAGCAAATGAGGATCACACTCGTATGTGGATAAATCGAATACCAGGAGCGCTATCTCTGAGACCAATTGAAAAATACATCTAGATGGGGGTGAATAGGTGTAGTGCTATTCTATATGACAAATAATGTAGAATTAAAACTCTTTACACTAACACACAATGTATAACCAAGAGTGAGTCCGAATTCCCGTAAAGGGCTCTGGAACTTCTCCTCACGATTTCTCTAAATTATGAATTGAGGTGCTTCAGTAGCTCTCTTCGTTGAATACAAGTGTGAGCACACAAACAATATCTAGCATGTATGAATACGAGCAATAATAACAATGCAAAATACAAAGAGAGTAGAGAGTTAAGAGATAGAGAGATCCAAACACAAATACAAGAATATGTTTCGAGGTTCGAGCTACTGCTCTACGTTCTCGCTTTCATATAGAAGGATTCCACTATCTATAAAGGATCTTTCACAAAAGGACCTCCACTGAGGAATTATAATAATACAAATAAGGAGTACACAACTTCAACTCTCACACCTATACACAAGAGGGTAAGCACAAAATCAAGCACAAAGCAAAAAAGAAAATATAACTTAATGACCAAAAAGATCACAAACTACACTTGGTGATCTAAAAAGACTACAAACAAAAGACTTCTCACAAACAAGATCATAGGGATAGATTTGCAATGAAGAACTCTAGTATGTGAGTGCATAAAGTTTTTGAAAAAGAACACAATGGAAAACACTTGGGAAAACTTCTTGATAGATGAAGAAATTGAAGAACAAAAGTAGAATTCCCAGAACTAGTTTTATTTTGATTTTTCAAAACTTTGAAACAAATATTGATTTTGATTTTGAAGCGCAAAAACTTATTTGAAAACTTGTTGCTAAAACTCTGTAGAAGATAAAAAAATTGCTCTTAAAAACATTGCCAAAATATGGCCAAATGAACCCAATTTATAGGGGTTCAAAAAACCAGTCGTTGGAGGCAGAACACATGCCAAACAGGCTTATCGGTTGACTGCCCCGTCGATCGGCCAACGGTCAGATTTCTGACTGTTGGGGTTGCCAGTCGACCACCCCGTTGATCGCCCCTAGGCATAGAGAGTCATAACTCTCTATCGGTCGACCGCTCGGTCGACCGGTACCCAACAGAAAGTTGGGTGAGCCAGTCAGTCGACCGGTCGGTTGACCGCTCCTTGCTATGGTCAACTAGTCGGCGACTGAGCTAAGGCCTTGGGCTTGTGCACGTTTCTGTGCATGTAGGTCGACCGGCGATCGACTGAGCCATGCTTCATCAACCGGTCGGTCGGCAGAAAGCAACCCAATCCCAGGATTTAAAGGGTGTAAACTCTAACTTGTTAAATCCATAAAAATTCAATTAAATCTCAATAAATTTCACAAAAATAAGTTCATACAAATACTTTGTGTTCCAAATATGTGTGATAAAAAATCAACATGTTTTACAAACATATTAGCTTTTTTGAGGCATAGAAATTGAAGCTTAAAGCAAAAACTGTATTTTTTAAAATTCAAACTTGAAATGAAATCTGATTTTTCTATAAACTTGTATAGATATAAAAATAAGTTATTGAAATATATTTGAAGCACAGTGTGTATGGATAAAATCCAGCACATAGTAGATTATATATATACTTATTTTTGCTAATAAATACCAAAATAAGTTTTGGTAAAAACAAAACTTAAATACATGAAATAGATTCAACAAGATAAGTTTATCTAAACATATAAAGCATGAATACATGTGAAAGAAATCTATTACACATATAAACCATGTAAACTTGTTTTGATGAAATCTATTCATGAAACAAAAAAATGTATACTTGAAGATCCGAAACTTAAAATATATAGATGTTAAATTGAAACACAAAACTTAAAATAAGTTTTTATGAGTTTTGTGTAAACCAAGTAAACACAAACTTTTAAAACGAAAGTGCTAAACTGTGAACCAACTATAAATCTTATGTTTGTGTGTATACTTGAGTAATTCAAAACTATTCTATCCTTAAACAAGATCTAAACTAATAAACAAACAAACCTAAATACAAGTCTTCTTGTCGATCTTCTTTTCCAAGACGACTCGATCCAAACACGATCCAAAGAGCTTGACCCCATCTTGACTACTTGATGTGATCTTAACGTGCGATCTCTTGAATCAACACGTGATACCTTCGAATCTTGACTTCGAGTCTATTGTAGAACCTAAACATTAATAATGATCTTGACTTATATCTGAAACTTATTAACACAAGATCATTAGTAACATAACTTCATAAGTTAGTCATCATCAAAACTAGAGTGAAAGGCCTTCAGGCCAACACCTCCCCACACTTATCTTATCCATTATCCTCAATGCATCGTGAATGTATGTATGTATGAAACAAAAAGAGAGGGAAGAAAAATCACCTCAAGGTGGTGATTCCGATGATGGTCTGATTGGTCCACGAAATGTGCCCCAATCCAAATTGTGTGGAGTTTAAAGGAACCCACCAGTGACCTCTCTAATATAACCCATTATTATAACGTATACATGAATGATTTTTATTAAGAATTTTATCCCATCTAAATTTCAAATTTTAAAAATAATTTCAGAGTCATTATTTTCAACACCTTTGTCCCGAAATAGAGTGTGAAAAGATGGAATAATAGATTTAGACTCATAAAGTACAGGAACTAAACTAACTTAGGAAATTAACTGCAATCAAGTAAATTTAGGAGTCAAAATTTGTTTAGGAGGTGGGTCCAAATTAAGAAGTTGAAACTCTCTTCTACATTCATTTTCCTACAATGGATGTTATTTTCTAAGATTGGTGATTCAAGTTCCAGAATGGCAGGTATGGGTATCAAAATTAGCTCTAGAATGTTGCTCAAGTTAGGTAACAAAACAGGAAGTCAATATTGATTCAGGAATTTGAACTAGATTACAAACTTGAGGATTTGAGTCATATTCCTCATTGAGTTCGATTTCATAAAAATGAGAACTTGCCAATTTATTAATGGGACTTTCAGAAGTTATGTATTGGTTCAGATGTGATTCGTAAAGATAGGTAATTCAATTTCATAATGTATGGGCACAAGATTCAAAGCTGACTTGGGAAAACGTTTGAAGTGAGGTAAATATACTGGAGTCAACATTGAATTAAGAAGTGAAATAAATTATCAATTTGAGGTTCAAGATCACATTCATGCTAAAGTTCAATTTCAGGAAATGAAAACTTGCCAAAATGTCAATATGGTTCTCAAAATTTTAATGTTGGTTAAGTTCAAATGAGTGTGCTAAAATTGAATCTTGATTTCTAAAATAGCATGATTTTGGGTCTAGATCGATAGAGTTTGAGATATTTGGATTAGTCAAAGGTTGCTAGAGCGAGTTTCCTTATTCCTATGAATGTTGATCAATTGACTCAGTTATGCTTCTATCGATAGACTGGGTAGAAGATTTTTGAAATTATTGTGAGGTCTTATGCAATATTTTTATATCTTTTCTAGCTCAGTTTTTTGTGCAAATAGTTGTTCTAGAAAGAGAGTGTAGAAATCTTGGTTTTGAAAAAATTGTGAAGATTATGAGTCCAAAAAGTTTTGAGAATGTCGCTCGGACTCACGCAAGAGTTCTAATCTCGTGTTCAAGACTGATGATTGGTCATTTTGAAGAAATGAAACTGAGTATGAATGTTGAAAATATTATGAAATTTGGGAGACCAACATTTTCTAAAATTTTCGTCCGGCTTCCTGCATGGTTTCTATACTCTTTTCTAACTCAGATTTTTCTTCTATGGGCTACTGTAGAAAAGGAATATATGAAGCATAATGTGGAAACGTTTGTGAATATTGTGAGTTGAACTTGTTTGTTGGAACTCAAGCATAGCTTGTACGACTTTCATACTCTTTTTTAACTCGAGTTTTTCTTCAATGGGTTATTCTAGAAAAGAAGTATAGGGAACAACATCGGGAATGAATATTATGAAAATTGTGAAAATAGTGGCAAGGTTGATGAAAATTAGACCCGAGGGAGATGAATCCCCATCTACTCTATGAAGAATTGAAATTATTTTGAAAATGTTGGTCATCGGATAAGTGGTATGAGTTATATTGAGTCGAATAAATTAAATTTAGATTATTTGGTTAGTTCATTATATTCAAAACTGAGTTGGAGTTATTCACATCAAAAGAGGTCGATGTAAAGTATAAATTCATATTAGATTAAAAGAATTATTGAAATTCATTTCACAAACAAACACAAAGAAAAAGAAAAAACAAACAAATAAACAAAAAGAAAGAAAAAAATCAAAACCAAGCTAATACTAAGATTGACCTAGACCTAGATTACTCCTAATTGGGCGACTACCCGAAGGAGGTTGTTGTATGAACCCGACTACGATCTAATCGGCCAGGTAGGGGCAAAATGCGGTGGGAAGTATCCCTGCATAAGCAATTGGCCTTGATTATGCGAAACCAATGGATCTTCAGACTTAACCTCTTAATCCCCAACCTTAGACACCGATTTGGTAAGAGTATCGTTCTCACAAGTTTCACCCTCAGTAATCTCTTAATGAGTTCGAGATATCCCTAGGGGCTAATGTCAATCAATTTTTATTAAGACCTGCGTTGTGTGAGTGGAGAGGTGATTTTGGGCTAAGGAAGAGTAATGATTTCCCCACCTTATCTTGTATTGGGTTATGCCCTTATGTCTAATTTATGCACGTATGCAATATAGGCAAGAATAACACACAAAGCGAGTAAATCACCCATATTTTTATCCTATGCCATATGCAATGCCATATGTACACCAGTTCAGATCATAATAACAGAACAAAATAATATATTGGAATTGAAATTGATACGTGCCTAAATGCAAATATCTAAACCGTTTTAAAAGCGTCCAATTTACTATTTAGTTCATAATTATTGCAGTGTGTAAGCAATCAAAGTAGATAATTAACAGAAGAATACAATAATATATGCAACTTACAAGATCCCTGCAAAAGATAAAGTTCAGATGCCACAATATTGTTGCATTTTTGCAGCTTTTTTGGCCTTGGCACGGCAAAATATGGAAGCAGGTTCCTGCTTTCTAGAGTGGGGACATGTAAGCAAAAGTAGAATTCAGCAATGTTCAGTTTCTGAAAAATTAACCTACACACCAAAACAGAGATGAAAATATTAACAAAAACGTGGAATCAAAACATTTCCGTCCCCGGCAATGACGCCATTTTTGATCGGGGTAAAACCGTGCACGAAAACGTGTATTTTAGAAAATTAATAAAATTATGTGTGCTTGAGTTTACTCGATACTTCCGTCATAGCATATTAGCTATACAGTCAAATCCACAGGGACAGGAGGCGATAGAAGCATTAATAGTTCATTCACGTGTTTGTTAATAAGTTTTTCTTTGTTAAAGAAAAGAAAAGAAATAGAAAAAAACTAAAAGTGATAGGTGGAGAAGGCGATAAAAACAGCGATGTGAAAAACAAGCAAGAAGTGGTTGTGGGATCAGTAAAACAAAACAAGTAAATAGAAATGAAGTGAAAAGTGAAGTGATTTATAAGGTGAGTTTTAAAAAAATAGAAAAGAAGTTGAAACTTATTGTGAAGAAGATGAAAATAATTGTGAACTAAGAAGATAGTGAAAACATCAATAAGAAAAGAATGAAATGGTTTTGAAAATATTTTTGAAACCAAGTATAAAGAGAAGAAAATTCATGGCTACTAACTACTAAGTGCTCCACTAATCATGCTAACCTCTTAGTGATACTTGCATCGCGTGGATCCTCGACCATCACTAATCCTTAACTTCTTCAAGAGACGATACAAAGCATGACACATGAAATAGTTCTTCATATTTAAACTTGCATCAAGAGCAAGCTTATACAAACATTAGATCATCAAGACTATTAGAAGCAAGAATGAAATAAGAGAGTTAGCTTGTTAGCAAGTTAGCAAGTTACATATTAGAATCCATCATCATGAGCCATCAATGACTTTTACAAGAGTAAGGCCTTGTAGAGGCTGTTAGATTCATGTAGATTATCAAGTAAGAGGTTAGATGATTACTGGTTAGTAGTTAGATTGTTATGAAAAAAAGTTAGCTAGATATGTTAGATGTCGAGAAGAAATCATTAAAAAAGACGGAAACTTTCATAGATTGTCATTATCTATTACATCAATCTCTCTTTCTCTCTGAATCCACTCTACCCTAATACATGAATCTATAACAAAATGAATGTACAAAAGAAAAAAGAAGAAGAATTACACTACACTACATTAAAGAGGAAGAAACCCTAGCCTACAGCTCTCTGTAACCCTGTCTCTGGCCCAAAATTGCAATATTTATAAGAACTGGAAGACTCTAGAAGGCCAGATGAGGCCACGCATCGAAGATCGACGCGTGGCCAACAAAAGTGCTACGTTTCTACGGCATATCCACGGCAATACCAGGGACTTAGGCCTTGATTTTGGCCTATGGGTTCGTCCAGCTGCGATAACCTTCAAGATATCTCTAGTTTTGGTAAACTGGATCTGGTTTTCTTCAGATTCGTTCCCAATTTCTAGATCTAATGCATCTTTTAAAAGTTCTCTATCTTGGTCTCTAAGTAATGTGATTTAATTACCTGAAATTGGATTTAATTAGGCTCTTATTCTGTTCTTACCCTTAGACTCTTGATTATCTACAAAATAGATCAAAATATGGGCGAGAAGCGTCATTTTATTCATAAATTAGTAGGAAAATGTGATATGCAGATGCAGAATTATAGACTAATCAATATGCTGCTGAACTCCCACACTACCATCATACTTCATGGTAGTTAGTTCCACCATAAGTGTGCCCGCTAGTAACTTATTAGCTAATTTGAAACGATTCTGAACTTAAGTCAAAAATTTCTTAGCATCTTCCATTTGTGATAGAGAGGTCTTGATGTTTTTTCTATAGTCATCCTCATAAGCATCAAACTAAGCATGTTAGATTTCTCTCAAGCTTACATTCCAATCACTTGTTCGTCAGTACTGTCATAAGTGATTGCTTAAGGTTTGTCCGTCAAAAGAGCTTAATCCAAATCCAATACACCTAGTGTAAATTGTACTTGTTCATGCCATTCAGAAAAATTTGTCCCATTGAGAACCGAAATGCTAGAAGCATGAGAATGTAATGTGATAGGGTCAGATACTGAAAACGAAAAATATGCTCACAAAAAAGGCCTTGAGTCAATCTTTAATATAGAATTTAATTCTAAATAGGTGGACCATTTATATCATCTTAGTTCACCTTTGGGCAAAACCTTAGTATATTATTGTCCACTCTATAGATGCAAAACATTAATCACCTATTAGGTTTGATATAATTTTACAACCCAAAAGTTAGTTGTGTCACCTTTGAGTTTACACTACAACACTAGATTACAGAATTATATCACCCTATTTAGTATATAACTTGTAGAAAGTGACTTTCCTTTGGGCTAGTCATAATCTTCTGATTATGTTCGCCATTAAAAAATATTGTTGACTTTAATGTCGTAATTTATGACTATTCTTTTTTTAATTTTATATTTATAAGATTCACTAATTTAGGTTAATTTGGCAACCACTAAATTAATAAATCATATAATGTAAAATTAATCAATAATATTCTCTTGATTTTTTATTGGATTTATTACTATAATTTAAAACTTTAATAATCCAAAATAAATAAATAATAGCTCAGTTAAAACCATTAACAAATGACCTAAATCTTTATTTCGGGATAATTTTTTAATGAAGCTAATAACCCATAGAAATAAATAGACCAAAACCAAATAGAAAATAAATGGCTCAAACATTTATAAGATAAAATGTCATAAGAGTCCAAACCATTAATGGCCCAATTGTTATTCATAGCCTTACTGAAAGTATATCTAGAGTGGGATGAATAGGTGTAATACTAATCTAATGGTAAATTATGTGAAATTTAAAATGAATGATGCAAATGATTAACTCAAAACAACAAGTGAAGCCGGATCCCCCATGAAGGGCTTTAAAACTTCTCTTTTATATTCCTTTAGATTAGGAGTTGATGCCTTTAATTGCCTTCTTGTTAAAATGAGTGAAACCAACAAGTAAGTATGTTGAATATGATGCAAGCAATGAATAGCAAATACAAGAGAAACAATAATACAAATGCAAGTAATAGCAATATAGTAAGAGCAAGAGAAAAGGCATTCGCAAACACAAGCGATTTGTTTCGAAATCCAAGCACAAAGTTCTACGTCTCCGCCTTGACCGCATGAAGGATTTCACTATCCACTAAGGATCTTTTTACAAAAGAGTCTCCACAAAGGAAGTATAATGATCTACATAAGACCGGAGTACATAACTCCAACTCTCAATCCTTTATACAAGAGGTAACACAAAGCCAATGAGATTATCAAGCTCTTGGTGACCACAAAGATCACAAACACTCTCTTTTATAGCTTCCTATAGTATAAAATAAGGAGGAAAGCTCAAGAAGTTGTGAGAGAGAAATTTCAGTTGAAATAGATGAATTTAAGAGCTGAAAACTGGCAGAAATTGATTCGAAAATGAGAGCACTTGAAACTTGAAAGTTACAGATTTTCTCTTTTGAATAAACTTGATTTTTCAAAAATATTTTCAAAACTCTAGAATCTTTAATCCTCTACCAATAAGCTATATATATAGACAAGTGAAGTTAGAAGAGCCTATCAGATCATTAGGAGGGAGATTAAGTCCAAAAGGGGTTAAAATACTCGTGAGAGAATAAGTTAAAATTCAAAATTTGAAAACTAGCCATTCTGTAGCTCTGCCAGAGTATTGGTCGACCGGTCGGTCAACTGGTAGTTCAAAACTTTGAACTAGCCGTTAGGCATTGGTTGACCGCCAGATCGGCCGATCCAAACAGAGACTTTGATGTGATAGTCGGTCGACCGCTAGGTTTGCCGGTCGACTGGTCGGTTTGTCAGACAAACGTGCACAACATGCACAGTCAGACACCCACAACCATCACAAGGTCCGGTCGACTGGTCAGTTGACCAACCAATCCTAAAACACATTCTTAAAAAGTTTCTGAAATCAAACTCAATTTTAAATATTTCATATTGCTTTAAGAAATATTTTGGTAATTCATAGGCTATGAGATACATGATAGAAACATGGAATGTAATTTACAAAAAATATTGGACATGTATCAAACACAATTTTTGTAAAATACCAAAACGGAAAACGAGCGATAAAAACTTGTATTTTTGTGGGTGACTTCTTGAGCGTCAATTCTACATTCTACTTTAATAAAACTATTTTCTTACATAGGTTCAATATATCTTCAAGGAATTTTCAAGTAGGTTTCTTCAAAACATCAATCTTGGTTGTCTTAACTTGAATCCCATCCTTGGGTAAACTTGAGACTTCAAAACCTTCTTTTTGAAGAATAAACACTTTAGTTCTCTTAAACCCTAAAAAGAATTAAAACACTTGAACTTCATTAGTATCGAATAGCTTCATGTTGTTTGTAATCATCAAAATATAAATCGGAGAGTGTACCCTTGGGCCAACAATCTCCCCCTTTTTATGACAACAAAACACATTAGTTATTGAAGTTAAAACAAATAAAAGAAGCTTCGAAAGCTCCCCCTAAAATTATGCTTATTTATCAAGATCAATGAATCATGATTAAATGATATACAAATTGAAAAATTAAGTCATGTGCATATTTAATAAAGTGGTCAATAACAATCATATGCATAAACATTCCATCCCCCTTTTAATGCTCCTTCCACCAAATATTTTGCAATGAATAATTAATCAACAGATTGCAAATAAACATGAATAAGTGAATATATAAGATAAAGGTTTATTATACCAAAACGTGCTAATTTTTTCAAAAACAATTTTACATATACATATATATATATATACATATATACACACACACACACACACACACACACACACACACACATATATATAGACACACCACACACACACACACACACATACATATATACATATACATATACATACATATATATATATATATATATATATATATATATATATATATATATATATATATATATATATATATATATATATATATATATATATAATTTTACAAGCTTCATAAAAACATTCAAGCTCCTTAAAAACATTAATAGATTAATATACATATAACATTTTGTAATATTTCTTCCCTTTTTGTAATACTTCTCCCCCTTTTTGTCATGCATCAAAAAGGAGTAAACAAGAGACCAAATTTTAAACAAACACAAGTATTAATGTGAGAAGGAAACTAACATGAAAACCAATTTTGAGAGACACTAATGAAAATTTTTCAAGAATTCATAATGCAAACATTCAACTCACCAGAAATTAATGAAAATCTATAATAATTAAGTTGTTTAGTAAAAATGTCCGCTAATTGAAATCGACAGAAACATAATCAATTTCAATATCTCCTTTCTCACAGTGATCTCTAAGAAAGTGATATCGAATCTCTATGTGCCTCATCTTACTATATTGATTTGCATTCTTAATCATATGAATGGTGCTAGTATTATCATAAAATACTTTGATTTGGTCATAATGTAAATCATAATCAAAGAGAATATGTTTCATTTAAAGGACTTGAGTATAACAAGCTCCGGCCGCAACATACTCCACCTTGGCGGTTAAGAGGGCTACGGAACCTTTGTTTTTTGGAAGACCACGAAATAAGGAAATTTCTTAGAAATTGACAAGTTTTATTAATACTCTTCCTATCCACTCTATAACCGGTATAATCGACATCTAAAAACTCATCATTAAGAATTGTCCGGTCTTCGAATACCACAAGCACATTCTAATAGTACCCTTAAGATATCTAGTAATGCGTTTACCGCAATTAAGTGAGACTCTTTAGAATAAAATTGAAATCTAGCACGTACACACACACTAAATATAATGTTCAGCCTTCTAGCCATCAATAAAGTAAGATACCAATCATGCTACGATAGAGTTTAATGGTAACGCTTTTAACTAGTTCATCCTTGTCAAGCTTATTTGTGGTAGCCATGGTGTCTTACTAATTCTTGCATCTTCAACCCAAACATCTTGATAAGTTTCCTTATGTATTTGGCATGATTGTTGAAGATTTCATCGCTCTTTTACTTAATTTGTAGTCCAAAGAAGTAGTTGAGCTCTCCCATCATAATCATTTCGAACTCTTTCTTCATGCATGATTCAAAATCCTTATAAAGCTTTTCATTAGTAGATCCAAAAATGATATCATCAATATATATTTGCACAATTAGGATATCATTTTCTGCAGGCTTTGTAAACAAGATAATGTCTTTTTGCCTTTAATAAAATCATTTAAAATAAGAAACTTGAAAGCCTTTCATATTAAGCTCTTAGAGCTTGTTTTATACCATATAAATCCTTATCAAGTTTAAAATAAAATCCTGATGTATAGGATCAACAAACCCGGGGGTTATTCAATATACACCTCTTCTTCAATAAAACCATTCAAAAACGCACTTTCAATTTCCATATGAAAAAGGTTGAAATCTTTGAAAGAAGTAAAGGCAAATGTCATCTGTATGGCTTCAAACCGTGCTACAGATGCATAGGTTTTCACAAAGGGCCTGTTTGGTTAATGGTGAAAGTGAGAAAGTGTTAATAGTTTCCTTTGGAACTTGAGAATTGATTAGTAAGTTTTCTGGTATTGGATGTTGTTGGGAAGTGTGGTTTGAAAAATTTTATGTCTTTTTCGGTGTTTGGATGGTAATGTGGAAGTGGAAGTAAAAAGTTGACCATAAAGTTGACTGCAAAATAATATTAAAATAAAAATTAATTAAGAAAAAAAAATGGACTGCAATTAGAATGCCAGTGAGATTTACATGATCAAAAAATTAATTATTTTATGCTACAACTTATTACAAATGAGATTTATATGACCACAAAATTAACTATAGCACTCTGAAAGTGAGAAAATAGTTGTGTAAAGAGAAAAGAGAAAAGGAAAAGGGGTTTTCTTAGTTTCCTTTTCCGGTGTTTTAGATAAATAGGAAAGTTTGCAATTATACTTCCCCATTTCCTTACTTCCGCTCACTTCCTTGCAAACAAACACCCCAAAATTAATACCTTCAATTTGGGTGTAACTTTAGGATATTAACCTAGCTTTATTCCTAATAACATTCTCTGACTCATCCAACTTATCCCTAAAAATCTATTTAGTGCCAATGGTTGGCTTATCATGAGGCCTAAGAAAAAGATGGCAAACTTGGTTGTGCTCAAATTGATTAAACTCTTCTTGCATTGCAAGCGACCAATATGAGTCGACTTTGGCTTCGAGGATGTTTTTGGGCTCAATTATGAAATGAATACATAATGGCCATACATATCATGTAGTTGAATAGTTACCTTCTTGGATACATCATCTATGATGAGCTTCTTGAGATGGTTTGTAGCATATCTCTAATCCCTTGAAAGTGGTTGAGTTGGCTCCACTTCAACTTCTTAACTTTACTATGTTCATCATCTTTTGATTTGTCTTCTTATTGCATTGTGAGTCCTTTAATGATATTTTCTCCATATCTTCACCTAAGAAATCAATTTCTATAACGTTCTTCACAAGTGCATTAGATGCCTCAAACTTGACATGTATAGACTCTTCAATAGTTAAAGTTGACTTATTGAAAATTCTATAGGCCTTACTAATGTGTGAATATCCAATAAATATAGCTTCATAAGACTTGACATTAAATTTGCCTAAGTCGTCCTTAGTGTCAATACAAAATATTTGTAACCAAAAAACTCTAAAATATGAAATATTTGATTTTCTCAATAATATATTTCAAAAGATGTTTTTGTTGGCCCAAAGGCCCTTCACCCTAGTTTTGATGATGATCAACTCATGTAGTTATAGTTACTAATGATCTTGTGTTTAATTAGTGACAGATTCATGATCAAGATCTTAGTAGGTGCATAGCTCAACAAAGGTTAAAAGATCAAGATTTGGAGCTTACATGTTGTGATCCAAGGAGTTTTGGATCAAGCTTGGACCAAGTCAAGAAGATGAGAAGCCTTCAAGGGAAGACTTCAAGAAGTTGAAGACTTGTGTCTAGGTATAGAATTTGTATTTTTGTTTTAGTAAAAATGTAAAGGATAGATAGTTGGTGGATTGCTCGAGTTATATCACACACACACACTCTTGATAGAACTCTTGATTTTAAAGTGCTTTCATAAAAGATTTTTATGTTTAGAAAAGAATTTTTATTTAGTAAAAGATTTTCTTTGAGACAAAATATAAAAACTTTGGATTTTGGTATTTCATAGTTCATATCTTTAAACCAAAATCATGATTAGAGCTTTATGTCAAAAACATAGATACTCCATATTGATTGTGTAGTGGATCATATCCATACACACCATGCTTTTAAATGAACTCAAATATCTTGTTTTTGTATTTGATGAAGATTTAGAAAAACAAGTTTGGAAAAACATGTTTTGGAAAATACATTTTGGTTATTGAGCTAATATTTCCAAGTTACAAAAATAGACCAAAACATCTTTAACATGTCTTGATTTTGTGCAAGCATGTTTGTTCTTTCAAGTATATTGGTAAAACTATTTTTGTAGAATTTCTATGTATTTTAGGATTTTATAAAAGATTTTTAAATCCTATTTTCTGACCTGGAAACTGGCTGAGAGGCCAAACCGGTCGACCGGTCCGGTCGACCGATGTGCACAGCCCTGTGCACGTTGTCAGCACAGTGGCCGGTCGACCGGGTCGGTCGACCGACCAAGAGAGCTTTGCTCTCTGGAAATATCAGTCGACCGGCCGGTCGACCGACAGTTCATTCCAGGTTATCGGTCGACCGAGCCGGTCGACCGGTGGCTGCAACGGTCAGAAAAATGACCGTTGGCCGGTCGACCGACAGCTCTGACAGAACCCCAACGGCTCTATTTCTGCAGCCTATATAAGGGGGTCTTGTCAACTGTTTTGTGGTTAAGATTTTGGAGATTTCTTGAGCAGTTTTTCTGATACTTTTAGAAGAGTTTCTCCACAAGATTTAAGTGCAAATACTTCCAATCAAAGGAAGAGTTTTTTATCAAGAGAGTGTTAAGTGATTCTTTGAGTTTTTCACCATAGTCTTTCCTTGCTTTTCTCACACCACACTTGAGCTTTCCATTGCTAGATATTCCTATAGTGTGTTGTAGTGAGAGTGCTCTTTAGGTGATCAAGTGTTGTGATCATCAAAGAGATTTCCATTGTACTTTGAGGAAGCGGGCAAGTGTGCTCGTTGTGGTTGGAGTTCGGTTGTGAACTCTTGGTGGTTCGAGGTGCGGCCTCGGCAAGCTTAGGGGGCTTGCGTGTGTACGGGACTTGGGAGTCCGAGGGTTTGTAGGTGTACGGCACCGAGGAGAGATCCGGTGGGATCTTGCATAGTGGAAATCCTTCGTGTGTCGAAGGCGGGATGTAGAGCAAGTGTGCTCGAACCTCGAAACAAACCCTTTGTGTTTGCGATTGCTTACTCTTCCCTCTCTCTCTCTTTGTCTCTATTTTATATCTTGCATTTACTTTCATTGTGTTCATCTTATATATGCATGATATATACCCTTGTGCTTAATTGATATATAATTGCGTGGGATTGTTGTTAACACTAGTATTCAACCAAGAGAGCCAACGCGGCACCTCAACCCATTCAAGGGGAATCTAGAGGAGCTTGTCCAGAGCCTCGCAAGGGGAATTCGGCAACACTCTTGAGTTATACATAAGTGTTCAATTAAAAGAAGTTTAATTTGGTCTACTTAGTTTTAATTCCGCATTATTTGTTCATAAGTGACCATTAGATTAGCCATCACCTATTCACCCCCCCCTAGGTGAACTTACAATTGGTATCAGAGCTAGTGCTTTTGATAAGGGTCTAACAACCTAAGAGTAAAGATCCTACATTTGGGCTAATCACAATATTTGTTGTACACACACACCTCACCATGGACTTTATGTCACCACCCACCTTTGATATTCTTAACATCCACATTTGGAAAGTTAAGATGTCATTATTCCTAAAAGCCCTAGTTATAATGTATATCTTGCCACTACTAATAATGCTTATTGTATAGATGGTAAGAATCTTGAGGCTAATACAAAAGCCCTAATGCTTTGAAGAGTACCCTAAATGATGATTACTTATTTAGGGTTGCTAATATTGATATGGCTTTTGTAGTTTGGAACACCCTCATCTCCCTTGACGAAAATGAACAATACCTTGCGGGGAGTGATTCGGATGTTGGAAGCGACACCTCCAACAAGTGTTACATGGTCCAAGGGGATGACCCCCTTGAGGTAAATACCGAATCCGATAATGAGGATGCTAGTATGTCATATGATGAGCTAAATTCTTTATGCCAATTATTGCTTGAAAGACATGACATAATTAAGAAAGAAAATAAAATTTTGAAAAAGGACATTGCTTGCATGCATAATGAACATGATTCATGTAGAGATAACATTGCATGCTTAGAAAAGAATAATAAAGATTTGAAAAAGAACATTGATTGCATGCATGTAGAAAATGATTCTTTTAGAAATAAACTTGCATGTTTAGAAAAAGAAAATAATGATTTGAAAAATGAGAATGTTTCCCTTATGTCTAGATTGAATGATTTATGTGAAGGGAACACTATTTTGAAGGATAATATTGCTATGGTTGAAAAACAAAAAAGAAATATTTTGGAAGAAAATAAATCTTTAAAAAGAAAATTTGTTGAAAAGGAAAGATAATGTTTGTAAAAAGAAAAAGAAAAATGATTCTTCATCTCATCATGCTTTTCATGCCACATCTAATGAGATTAAGAATATGAAAAATAAGATGAATAATTTGAGTTCACTTTGAACTCGTGTGCATTTAATCATTCTAAGTTGGAATCCTTGTTTCAAAAGAAACAAGTTCCCCATGCTCATGCACATACTCATCATGCTCATGCTTATGGTGCACATCACGATCACAATCACACTCATAAGCATCATGCTAAGGTGTACATTTGTACACATTGCGGTCGCAAAGGCCATCTAGCAAGATATTGTTTTGATAAGAAACCATATTTATATTTTGCTAAGTATAATAGATTTTGGGTTCCTTATAACAATGCTAACCCCAAAGGACCCAAGAAAATATGGGTACCAAAACCCCCACCCTTTGATTGTGATGTAGGTGAGGGCTCTCACAAGACGTGAGAGGATTGGTGCCTTGGTAGTGGTTGCAATGGACATGATGGACATACACTTGGTTGCATCACTATCAAGGAGCTTGGTGGGACAACCACCATACTTGGAGCTTTGGAGTTGGTAACAACCTCTAAACTCCTATTTTATTTATGTACATGCTTTATATTTTATCATATTCATAGCATGTTTATGTTTTAAGATTTTGTGTGCTTCATGTGGTATTTACATGCTTAGATGTAGATTTGTCAAACTTGTATGTATACATATACAAATAGTGAATTACAATTGACTCTCAAATAATTTGAACTTCATGCTCACTTGTATCCACTTTATGCATATGTATAATCTAGTTTTGATAATTCTCATATATACATGTTTTGCCAATTTTTGTGATTTACTTCATGTATATGCATGTTTAATTCAAATCTAATAAATATACATGTATACCCGTGAGTCTCTTGCCTTCATGCAAACATTTAATAGACTCTTTTATTTTTGGGATATGTATGCATATTGTTAGATTTGTATAAACCATACATATACCATGAAAATTGTTGATTTTAGTGAAAAATGATTTTCATGATTTGTTGTTAAAAATTTGGCTTATGATCGTTTTGGGCTTCTATGACTATTTTCATATAGATACTATTTACATAACCTTTGAACACTCTATCTTTAAGAAAATATATATGTTGAGCTTTATGGAATATGAGTGCTTGAACTTTTATGTATTTAGTAGTATTCATGAAATACATATGATCTTATATTTTTTTTAAGGATCTTTAACTAGTTTGTCAAAAATCCATTTAAACTAGTTATCTATTCTTCAAGTATTGCACATGATTCTATTTTTATGGATAAATTCTTTTGTGATTTCAAAATTTTCGATGCTACATTGTATTGAATATTAGTTTAGATGTTAGTATTTGTCAACACTTGGATTTATACTTGTACACCTTATGGACCACAAATAAATCTATATATGATTAGGTTGAATGCTTATTTGTGCCTATTAGATGTACTAGTATAGCCTTGTGTTGATGATCATTACATTCTTAAACTTGTATTCCCATTTGGATTTATGTTTTGATCATGTGATTTCATTTCATGTATAAGTTTCTTTTGCCAAAACATTAAAATATACATGGATAACCCTTGAGTCATTTGCTTTTCATGCAAATCTATTTATGAGGACTCAATTGTATTTTGGGAATATGTATGTATACTTAATGTCTTGTCAAAACATACATATGCTATGAAATATAATTTTGATGATTTTCATATATTAAAATTTGTGATGATTTTCGTATTTTCAAAATTTATGATTTTAAGGAATATTGAGTTTTATTGCTAATTTTCATGATACATGTTTCACATAACACTATCACACTCACTTCTTTTTGATATGGACTTTATGGATAGAGTGCTTTTTAGTGCCTTGTGTTTCATTGATCTTTCATGAAAAACTTTTTAACTTATTCCTTGATGGAAGGATCTCGTACTAGTTCTTAATACAAGTTCATTTAACTAGTTCGAATTCTTCATATGGTAGATTATATGATGTATACACTTATGCTTACTTTTCAATTGGTATCATTGGATATTTTCAATTGGTATCAATTTGACTCTTGTTGTATATACTCATATTTTGTTCTTTCATATATGTATGTATCTACTTCAATTGATATACTCTTTTCATACATATATATGATTTGTACTTGTGCTTTAGCTAAAATTGACTCTTATATTTTAAGCACAAAGTTGTTAATGCTAAGCTTACTTCAAATCTTATTTATCTTCAAGCTTATGCATTGTATTTCATAATTGGTATCAAAATTCAAAATTTGGTTGTTCTACATTTAGTACCTTAAAAGAAAATATTGTATTTTAAGATATTTCAAAATTTTGTTTTCATAAGAAAAATTCAAATTTTTGATTTGTATTGTCTATATGCAAGGAGAGCTTAACATCTCTTCCATATGTAGATTCATGTTGAGTATATTATAATTTGAGGAGCTTGACAACTCTTCTTTTCATGATATACGTGTGTAGGGGGAGCTTCACATCTCCTCTTATGCATGACATATTATACGTTATGTGAATTAGGGCTTGTCATCCCTCTTTCATGTAATGTATATGTGTCGGGAAGCTAACTTCACGTCTTCCTCTTCATGAATTTATATCGCATATAAATTTTATTGATTGATTTGTATTTACCCCTCCTTGATCTCTTTGTTTTTAACAAAAAGGGGGAGAAAATTTCGTGATGTATTTTTCTTTGAACCCTTTGTTGATGATTGACAAAAAGGGGGAGAAGAATTTGTGATTTTATATGCATGATTTCATGATTTCCTTACTTAAGGGGGAGAAGTATTTGGTTCCTTGCTTAAGGGGAGTAAGATTTGTATTTATGCATATATGTTGTCTTGCAATTAGGAGCAAAAGATTTGATTTATGATTTGATTTATATGATTGCATCTCCTACATTGCATGCATGTCATGTGCTTTTATTGACATATCTATTATTTATTTGGTATGCATGAGTTAAGGGGGAGCTTCTTTGAAGCTTTACTTTAATCCATGCATATATATAACTCCATGAGTTTTGTCATCATCAAAAAGGGGGAGATTGTTGGCCCAAAGGCCCTTCACCCTAGTTTTGATGATGATCAACTCATGTAGTTATAGTTACTAATGATCTTGTGTTTAATTAGTGACAGATTCATGATCAAGATCTTAGTAGGTGCATAGCTCAACAAAGGTTAAAAGATCAAGATTTGGAGCTTGCATGTTGTGATCCAAGGAGTTTTGGATCAAGCTTGGACCAAGTCAAGAAGATGAGAAGCCTTCAAGGGAAGACTTCAAGAAGTTGAAGACTTGTGTCTAGGTATAGAATTTGTATTTTTGTTTTAGTAAAATTGTAAAGGATAGATAGTTGGTGGATTGCTCGAGTTATATCACACACACACACTCTTGATAGAACTCTTGATTTAAAGTGCTTTCATAAAAGATTTTTATGTTTAGAAAAGAATTTTTATTTAGTAAAAGATTTTCTTTGAGACAAAATATAAAAACTTTGGATTTTGGTATTTCATAGTTCATATCTTTAAACCAAAATCATGATTAGAGCTTTATGTCAAAAACATAGATACTCCATATTGATTGTGTAGTGGATCATATCCATACACACCATGCTTTTAAATGAACTCAAATATCTTTTTTTTGTATTTGATGAAGATTTAGAAAAACAAGTTTGGAAAAACATGTTTTGGAAAAATACATTTTGGTTATTGAGCTAATATTTCCAAGTTACAAAAATAGACCAAAACATCTTTAACATGTCTTGATTTTGTGCAAGCATGTTTGTTCTTTCAAGTATATTGGTAAAACTATTTTTGTAGAATTTCTATGTATTTTTAGGATTTTATAAAAGATTTTTAAATCCTATTTTCTGACCTGGAAACTGGCTGAGAGGCCAAACCGGTCGACCGGTCCGGTCGATCGATGTGCACAGCCCTGTGCACGTTGTCAGCACAGTGGCCGGTCGACCGGGTCGGTCGACCGACCAAGAGAGCTTTGCTCTCTGGAAATATCAGTCGACCGGGCCGGTCGACCGACAGTTCATTCCAGGTTATCGGTCGACCGAGCCGGTCGACCGGTGGCTGCAACGGTCAGAAAAATGACCGTTGGCCGGTCGACCGGCGGTCGACCGACAGCTCTGACAGAACCCCAACGGCTCTATTTCTGGCAGCCTATATAAGGGGGTCTTGTCAACTGTTTTGTGGTTAAGATTTTGGAGATTTCTTGAGCAGTTTTTCTGATACTTTTAGAAGAGTTTCTCCACAAGATTTAAGTGCAAATACTTCCAATCAAAGGAAGAGTTTTTTATCAAGAGAGTGTTAAGTGATTCTTTGAGTTTTTCACCATAGTCTTTCCTTGCTTTTCTCACACCACACTTGAGCTTTCCATTGCTAGATATTCCTATAGGTGTGTTGTAGTGAGAGTGCTCTTTAGGTGATCAAGTGTTGTGATCATCAAAGAGATTTCCATTGTACTTTGAGGAAGCGGGCAAGTGTGCTCGTTGTGGTTGGAGTTCGGTTGTGAACTCTTGGTGGTTCGAGGTGCGGCCTCGGCAAGCTTAGGGGGCTTGCGTGTGTACGGGACTTGGGAGTCCGAGGGTTTGTAGGTGTACGGCACCGAGGAGAGATCCGGTGGGATCTTGCATAGTGGAAATCCTTCGTGTGTCGAAGGCGGGGATGTAGAGCAAGTGTGCTCGAACCTCGAAACAAACCCTTTTGTGTTTGCGATTGCTTACTCTTCCTCTCTCTCTCTTTGTCTCTATTTTATATCTTGCATTTACTTTCATTGTGTTCATCTTATATATGCATGATATATACCCTTGTGCTTAATTGATATATAATTGCGTGGGATTGTTGTTAACACTAGTATTCAACCAAGAGAGCCAACGCGGCACCTCAACCCATTCAAGGGGAATCTAGAGGAGCTTGTCCAGAGCCTCGCAAGGGGAATTCGGCAACACTCTTGAGTTATACATAAGTGTTCAATTAAAAGAAGTTTAATTTGGTCTACTTAGTTTTAATTCCGCATTATTTGTTCATAAGTGACCATTAGATTAGCCATCACCTATTCACCCCCCCTCTAGGTGAACTTACAGTTTTAGAAGTGTTGTTATAAAAATAAATTCTATTAGATATGTAACATAAAGTGCTTACGACACCGACCCATAGATATTGAAGAAGTCCGTATTCACTAATCATTGTTCTAACCATTTAAATAGCAAACATCTAGAGGCTAACTCAAAAGCCATCCATGCATTAAAGAGTACCCTAAATGATGAATATTTATCTAGGGTTGCTAACTTTAATTCAGCTTTTATAATATGAACACTTTAGTCTCTCTTGGCGAACAAAAGTAATATTATGGCGGAGTGACTCGGATGATGGAAGTAATGCATCCAACTTATGCTATATGGTCCAAGGGATATAACCCCTTGAAGTAAACTCCGAATCTGAGCTTGATGAGGAAGTTAACATGTCATATGATGATCTTGCTTCATTTGTCAACAACTTCTTGAAAAATACGATTTGCTCAAAAAGATAATAAGAAATTGAAAAATAAATATGATTCCATTTTAAAAGAAAATGACTCTTTTAAAAATAAATTTGCATGTGTTTCAAAAGAAAATGAAATTTTAAAAATGAGAATATTTCCTCATCTTCTAAGCTAAATGATATTTGTGAAGAAAATAAATCTTTGAAAAATAAAATCAGTTTGGTGGAAAAAGAAAAGAAAAAATGCTTTGAAAGAAAATAACTCTTTGAAAAGAAAAATTGTTTCAAAAGGAAAAGAAAATATTTCTAAAAAGAAAAAAGTTGTTGATTCTCATTCTTGCTATGCTCTTCATGCAACCATTGATAAAAATGAAATTCAAGTTTTGAAAAATAGAATAAATTATTTGAGCTCAACCTTGAGCAAATGTGCATTCAACCATTCTAGATTGGAAACCTTGTTCCAAAAGAAACAAGCTCCACATGTTCATGCACACCACCCACGGCATATATATGCACACTTTGTACATCATGATCACACTCATTCACACGTGTATGCTACAGTGTACAAGTGAACACATTGTGGTCGCAATATCATTTAGTAAAGTTTTGTTTTGATAAAGTAAACTCTCCAAATTTTATTAATAAATATTTGGGTTCCTTATGATGCTAACCCCCATGGACCCAAAAGAAAATGGGTACTAAAGTCTCCACCTCTTGTGTTTGATGTAGGTGTAGGCTCTCACATGACGTGAGAGGTTGGTGCCTTAGTGGTAGATGCATGAGCTTGATGAACACTAAATTGATGCACCACTATCAAAGAAGTTTGGTGGGAAGACCACCATGTTTGGAGACTTAGATAATAGTGCATATGGTTTGGTAACTATCTCTAAACTCCTATTTTAGTTTACATCCGTTGATATATTTTTAGCATATTTTGATTTTGTACTTCATGAGGTGAATGCTTGTTAAATATATTTTCATTAAAACTTTTGTCTATATTTATACGAGCAACATTTGATACTTATATGTTTGTACTTCATTACTCATTTGTACTCACTATATGTACATGTATAACTAGTTTTTTGATTTTCTCATTTTTCTTGTCTTCCGTATCTTTGTGCATGTTTTCTTCATGTATATGTAATTTTTGTCCAAAACTAATAATATACATGTATAACCTTGTCTTCTTGCAAATTACATTATAGACTCATTTATGTTTGGGATATATATGTTTATTGTTAGTTTTGATAAAACATACATATACCTTGAAGTTTTGATGAAAAATATATTTTTATGATTTTCATGTTCTTGCTAAAAGAATTTCATGTTTATTTTGAGTCTCATTGATTATTTTCATGAAAATGATGTTCACATGATTTTTGTGCACTCACACTTCATTTGTTTACTCATGATTTTTTTCATAAGCACATTTTTGAGTTTTATAGATTTCAAGTGTCAACTCTTGTTAGCAATGTTTCATGAGATATATGATTTGTTTTCATATTTGAAGGATCTTTAACTAGTTTTTTTTAAAATTACTTTAAACTAGTTATTTATTCTTCATTTGGTAGTATTTTCAAATACAACTATTTTCAAATCTTATTTTTGAAAACTTCTACCCTTTAAGGGCAGATGGTTGGGTGACCATGCCTTGTATGCCTAATTGAACATATATTTTAACATGTGCATGAGTAGGGTGGATAGTTATGAGTTATACACATATTTTTCATGAAATTCCACTTTTGTATACTCATAGTTGTTTATATATATGTATGCTTCAAATTTCAATAATATCAATTTCAATTGGTATTTTTATTTTCATACATATATATGTTTTGATTGTGCTTGTTTTAAAATATTCTTACATGTTTAAAGCACAAATTATGTTTATACTAAGCTTGACTAATGATTTAAATGTTAATTGTATCTTAATAAGCTTATGCATTATTTTCAATTGGTATTTCAATGATATCAAAATATACTTCATATTTTATCTTTTAATTGGTATCAAAAATTTACATGTTTCAATTTCAATTGGTAACAAAAATCTACTATTGGTATCTTAAAATTTTGTTTATTTACAAGAGGTACCAAAATTTTGTTTTAAGAAATTTTAAAATTTTGCTTGAAGCATTATCAAAATTTTGTTCAAAATTTCTTGATATGTATTGCCTATATGCAAGAGAAGCTTAACATCTCTTCTATATATAGATTCAATTGAGTGTATCTTTAATTGAGGAGCTTGACATCTCTTCTCTATGTGATACGCGTGTGTAGGAGGAGCTTAACATCTCTGCTTATACATTGTATATTATGCTTTATGTGAGTTAGGGTTTTGTCATTCCTTCCTCATGTAATGTATGTACGCAGGGAGCTAACTTCACGTCTCTCTCTTCATGAATGTATATCGCATATATATCTTTATTGTTTGATTTGTTTTCGCCCCTTTGTTGATGATTTGATAAAAAGGGGAGAAGTATTTGATGAGTTTATATATGCTTGTTTATTTCATTTTCTTGTTTTATACAAAAGAGGGAGAAGGATTTTGAGTTATATATACATATTTACTTTCTTGTTTATGCATATATGTTTTTGTTTATATGTTTTGTTTTGTGCAAAAAAAGGGGAGAAGAATTTTTGGCAAGTTTAAAAGCATGTTTATCTCCTTGTTTATGTATATATGATTGTTTAGTTTTATGCACTTTATTGAATATCTTTTTATTTATTGTTATGCATGAGTTAAGGGGAGCTTCTATGGATCTTATTTTTAATCCATGCATATATAACTCTATGAGTTTTGTCATCATCAAAAATGGGGAGATTGTTGGCCCAAAGGCCCATCACTCTAATTTTGATGATGATAACTTATGTAGTTATAGTACTAATGATCTTGTATTTATTTAGTCTCAGATATTTGATCAAGATCTTGTTAGTTGGTGTTTAGCTTCAACAAAGGATCTAAAGTCAAGTTTTGAAGCTAGCACGTGTTGATTCAAGAGCTCGCGTATCAAGATCGCATCAAGCACTCAAGAGGAGTTTAGCTCATTGGATCAAGGTTTGGACCAAGTCAAGAAGGAGAAGAAGATTTTCAAGAGAAAATTTTCAGAAGACTTGTCATGGTTGTAAGTGTCAAGATTTATTTTTAGATAAAATATAAAGGATAGATTAGTTGGTGGATTACTCAAGTTCATACACACACACACAAAAAATTTATATGAGTTTTTGAAAAAATACCGTTTCGGTTTTTGAGATTCAAAATATACATGTGTTTTATTAAACTTATTTTAGAGCTTATTGTAAAAAACATAGATATTTCATCTCATATGTGTAGTGGATCATATCCATACACACTAAGCTTTAAAAGTGTTTAGAATATCTTATTTTTGCATTTGAAAAAGTTTTAGAAAAATCGATTTTGAAAAATACATATTTTTTAAGCCAAAATTTCTAATTACAAAAATAGATCAAAAGTTTGTAATATGTTTTGATATTTAATCAAACATGTTTGTATATCAAAGTACGTTAATGAACTTATTTTTTGAAATTTATGAAAATTTGTGAGATTTTATTAACGGTAAAAAGACCAAGTTTTAATCCCTTTACTTTGCTGACTAGGCTGTCTGGCGGTCGACCGGGCGATCGACCGATGTGCACAAACGTGCACAGCCAAGGGCTGATCGACCGCACAGTCGACTGCAAGAGAGCTTCTGCTCTCTGTAAATGGCCCCAGTCGACCGAGCGGTCGACCGATAGGTCAAGGTCCAGTTTTCGGTCGACCGTTCGGTCGACCGCTTTTCCCAACGGTCGGAAATCTGACCGTTGGCGGTCGACCGGCCGACCGACAGCAGGGAATCCTGCTGAGTCGGATCCCAACGGCTATATTTTTTAGGCCTATAAATTGGGGCTGTTTTGGGCTGTTTTAAAACAAGATTTGAAGTGGGTATTCAAGATAGTTTTTCCTACATTTCTAAGTGTTTATCTCCACTTGTTTTAGAGCCAAAACTTCCATATCAAAGGAGAGTTTATTAAGAATGTTTTCAAAAGTGATTTCTTATGTTTTTCACCACAAATCTATCCAAGTTTTTCTTACACATACTTGAGCTTTTCATTGCTATATCAAACCTATAGGAGAGTTGTTGTGAGAGTGTTTTTAGGTGATTAAAGTATTTAGATCACCAAGTGTTCATTCTTGTATTAAGGAGGCGGACTTGCGGGTTCACGTTGTTTGGAGTTCTAGTGGGAGCTCGGTGTAGAGGTCCGGTCTCAGCAAGCTAGTGTGCTTGCGTGTGTTTGTTCTTACGGGAACAAGAAAGGGACTAGTGAGTCCAAAGGAGTTCTAGTGTGAACTCGTTGTAGGTGTTGTAGCACCGAATGATCCAGTGGGACCGTTTATAGTAAAAATTCTTCATAGTGTTGAAGGTGGAAACGTAGAGTAAGGGTGCTCGAACCTCGAAATAAATCTCCAATTTTTACGATTGCTCTCTCTATCTCTCACTTGTGTTTATATCTTGCATGCTTATATTGCTTTTATCTTTATATGCTTGATATATCTTGTGCTTAAATTGTTATATGCTTGGGATTGTTTGCTCACACTTGTATTCAACCAAGATAGCCATAATGACACCTCAACTCTTATCTAGAGGAATCTTGAGGAGATAGTCTAGAGCCATTCACCAGAATTCGGCTACACTCTTGTGTTATACCTTGTGTGTTTAGCTTACTAGTTTTTAGTTTATATAAATAATTTTAATTTCGCATTAATTCATCATTAGATTAGCTAGTCACCTATTCACCCCCCCTCTAGGTGATTTCAATAGGGTGGTATGGCACAAGAGATCAGGTTTTGTTCTTAAGTAAGGCATTCATCTCAGTGTTCATTACTTGGCGCTACTTGAGATCTTTAGAAGCTTGCGTGAAATGTGTGGGTTCGACAGGAGCGGTGGCCGAGTCGTCCATGAGACAGAAAGGCATGAGATACCGAGTGACTAGCCAAACCTTTAGTGTTCTGGTATTATCCTGTGTTCTGGTGACCATATGGTGGGTCCTGGTAGGAGGGGAACTGGGAGAGCCCAAGGATGAGGACGATGAGAAAGGCTCATCGACGGGCATTTGTGGAGGTGGTGGAGTATGTGAGGAAGGTGGTGGTAGAGGAGGAGAAGAGTCAATGGTGGGGCCCGTAGGAGAAGAGGGGACTGGAACAATGGAAGGTAACAGAGACGTGGAGATGGGGATCGGTGGTGAGGGCATGGGAGTATATGGAGAGAGAGAGGACAGAGGAGATTGGAAAGGAAAGGAGGATTCGTCGAATACAACATCCCAAGAGATGTAAATACGACCAAAGGGGACATGCAAACATTGATAAACTTTATGCGAAGCCGAATAACCTAAGAAGACACATTGACTGGACTGAAAATCAAACTTATGAGTTTGGTATGGACGCAGATGAGGATATCAAGCACAACCAAAAATACGTAAGGAAAGATAGTCAGGTGCTTTATGAAATAATTTCTGGTAGCAAGGTAGATTATGGAGGATAGGAGTGGGCATTCTATTGATGAGAAGTGAGGCGGTTTGGAAAGCATAAGGCCAGTAATGGAATGGAACATTTGACTAGGCATGAAGAGTGAGGCCGATCTCGACAAGGTGGTGGTGCTTTTTCTCTATAGTGCCATTTTGGGCACTAGTGTGTGGACATGATAAGTGATGAGAAATACCCTGAGAAGATAAGTAAGGTTTAAATTTAATGAACTCGCCACCACCATCAGTTTGTAGTGCTTTAGTGGAACACTCAAAAAAGTTTCCACATTAATTTTGAACTCAAAAAAATGGAGAAAGCATTACTTTTATTAATTAAAGGATAAAGCGAAACATACTTACTATAGTGATTTACAAAGATAATATAATAGCGATGATCACTTACAGTGGACACAAGAGATGAACCCCATAAATCAAAGTGAATAAGCTCTAAACGAGTAGTAGCAATCGTGAAAGATGGCAAAAAAGAGAGACGGTGACTTTTCCTTGCTGACAGGGGAAGCAGAGAGGCGTACCTACACGGTCAGTGAAGAAAGAAGCCGATGCTGAGATAAAACACTAGAGATTTAAAATACTAGAGATAACTCTGGTGGAAGGATGACCTAGGCGTTCATACCAGATGGAGGAAGATGCATGCTCACCGAGAAGAGCCTAGGGAGAGGCGGTGAAGCTATGGTTCCCCAAAGAGAAGACGTACAGGCCATTTTTAAGTTGTCACCGCAGTAGAGTTTTTCAGGTAGAGAGATCCTTGAAAAAATAAGAGTCATGGTAGAATTTAAGAAGGATTTTATTATCAACAGTAAATTGACGAACAGACAGAATTTTTAGTGATATCAGGAACATGTAAAAAAAATTTCAAGACAAAAGAAGAAACATGAGAATATAATATAGAAGCACCAGTAGATCGGATAGGCAAGCCTGTCCTGTTACTCATGCGAACTCTGTCGGGTCCTTGATATTCTGAGTGAACTGCCAAATTCGCCATGTCAGCCGTTAGGTGATGAGTGACTCAGGTGTCACCATACTAGTTGGAATCGACTGCACTATTCCCGTAAGAGTGGAGAAGAGCAGTTGGGCTAGCCGAAGGAGAAAGATAACCATAAAGATTGCACTGGTTAGCATAATGGCCAAAATAATTGCAGATCTGGCATTAAGGTCGGCCACCAGCAGACTGATGTGGTGGTGGGAAGGAACGTCTACGACCACGACCGCGCTCCCTGCCTTGTCCACGTCCACGACCACAGAAAGAAGATGGAGCCGAATGGTAGTTTGGAGTGCGGAGGCAGTATGAACCGCATGAGAAGGGGTGATAAGGGTTGTGGAGTCTGGTGAGGTAATAGCATGCCCACGATAAATCTCCTGGCTAAGCATGAGGCCGATAAGTTCTTCTGACAATAGATGGTCGACTCATATATTGACGGAGGTGACGAACGATCATACTCGGGAGACAGACCACTGAGTAAGGGAGAGACGAGGTCAGAGTCGGCAACTAGATTAGCCACTGCTGGCAGATTGTCCACAATGGACTTGATAGACTGGATGTACTCTGATATAGAAGAGGCGCCCATCTTGATGGTGTGCAGTTGGTATTTGAGTTGCTGCACTTTACCTCTGGAGGGTAACGTAAAGATTCGCTCCAGAGAGCACCACACATCACGAGATATGGTGAGGCCGAAAACATGAGCAAGAACATCCTCAGTGAACAATGAGATAAGTCAACATAAGAGCATCTGATTAAATTTGAGTTTGATCAACTAGTGTATTCCGATTGATAGTGGAATGAGCATCCTTCTCGGTAAAAGGAACCGACTGGACATGGAGAGGTTCCGTCGACAAGACCTTCGAGACATGTAGTTTGAGAAGAGGAAGAACTGGGAACGCCACAGTAGGTAGTTTCCCTTACCGAGTTTGACGTTTAGAAAGTGAGTGATGTGTAGGAGAGAGGAGATAGAGGAGATGGAAGAAGGTAGCACAGAGATCAGACAACAAAGGAACAATAAACGGCGCATGGAGCAGGCCAATTGTGCTCTCGGTCGATGTCCCGGTTGACCGATAGAGGAGGCCGGTCGACGGCGTGCACGGGCGTGCACAGGAAGGAGCGGTCGACCGGCCCCGGTCAACTGACTGAAGTGGTCTGCTCGACCGACTGAAGAGGATCTGCTCTCGGGTAGGCGCGGTCGACAGGGCCGGTCGACCGTGGCATGTGTCGGTCGACCGGCCGGTCGACTGACAGGCGCAGCAGGACTTTTCTTTTAGGATTCAAATTCTTTTTCTGAATGGGATTGAATCCAACCTGGGTTTCCATAAATCCAGGACTCTGTGGCTATAAATAGAGGCTAGAGGCCTCATGTACTGTATCCCTTAGAACCCTTGCCTCCCTCAAGTTTCTCTCTTGTATTACTTGTATTGATTGTTGAAGTAATAAAGATCTCTCTCCCCCTTGCCTCGAGGACGTAGGCAGGTTGGCCGAACCTCGTTAAATTTGTGCGTTGATTGCTTTTCTCTGTTGGTTGTTGTTCTTGTTGTGTTGGTTGTTTCTCCGGCTGCATCGAGTCTCCGACAAGAGGGTGGATTCCTCAAAGGGTGGTTGTTGTGTTTGTGTTGTCTCCCCCGATGACGACTCCGCTACGCACAACAAGTGGTATCAGAGCATCCCAGGTTCGACGTGGGATCATCTGCTGATTCAAGGGCATGTGTTGCTGATTGGCGGAGATCGTGTGTCGATCTCGGATCAGAGTTGGGATGTTTGTGAGATCGTGTGTCGATCTCAAAACAACGTGTGAAGATTGCTCGAGGAATCAAGTTGGTGGAGTAGATTGCTTTGGAAACTCTTCGAGGGTTTCGCATGGAGGTAAAGATCTGATCTTTATTTAGTTTATTTATCGAACTCCGCTTGTTTTCACATTGCTTTGAGGAATCAGTTGAGAAGATGAGTGAAGAAAGTACATCAGTGAGATCGATGAATCCACATCCAAGGATTGATGTGGTGAAGTTCAACAGAACAAACAACTTTGGTATGTAGAGGTGTGAGGTTATGGATGCGCTGACGGCATCAAACCTTGAAGACACTCTACGTTTGGAGAAGAAGCGCGCATCAACGACGGAAGAAGATTAGAACAAGATGAACCGTTCGGCGTGTGGCTTGATCAGGTCTTGTCTGACACAAGACATCAAGTATCAGGTGTTGAATGAGACATCTGCGAGGCAGCTGTGGGAGATCCTAGAAAGGAAGTATCTAACGAAGAGCATAGAATCGTGATTGCAGTTGAAGAGCAAGCTCTATGGGTTTCAGATGCAAAGAGGATGCTCCGTCAATGAACACTTGAACCGATACGCGAAGCTTACGGATCTAGTTAATGTGGATGTGGAGACTAGTGAAGAGGATAAGGCGGTAATTCTTTTGAACTCTCTTCCTAGGGAAGAGTATGAGGCCTTTACTCTTACTTTTCTCAATGGTAGACAATCCCTTAACTACGATGAGGTGTCTGCTGCACTTGTGAGTTATGAAGCAAGGAGACATGACCGACTGTCTTCTTCGGGAAGCACAACAGCAGAGACATTGGAGGTAAGAGGCAGAAGTTTCAATAGGAAGGGAAGAGATGATTGGGGGAGATCAAAGTCCAGATCAGGCTTCAAAAATCTGAAGAAGAATCTGTGTGCCTTGTGCAAGGAACTAGGACACTGAAAAGCTGAATGCCCGAAGGCCAAAGGTAAGAAGGTGGAGTCTAAGACTGAGACAAATCTTACAAAGGTGGTCAGTACTCAAATCAGTACCTCACACGCAGATGGATCAGACTCAGACTCATCGGTATTCTCTCTCTCTGTTACTACCCCTACTGTTTGTAACTCAGATAGTGCTGAGTGGATCTTGGATAGCGGAGCACCTATCATGTGTGCTCGAACAGGGCCTGATTTTCTAGCTTTGAGAAGCTGGATGGATGTTACACGGTCATGGGAGATGACCATCCGTGTAATATAGAAGGGATGGGTACAGTCCGTATCAAGATGGATGATGGGATAGTGCGAGAATTGAAGGGGATGAGGTATGTACCTAAACTCAAAGGAATCTTATCTCTGTTGGTGCTTTGGAAGCATTGGGTCTGGTGATATCTGTTAGAGATGGTGTTCTCAAGATGATCAAAGGCTCGATGGTGATGATGAAGGGCGCCCACCGGGACAATCTCTACTACTTGAAGGGTAGTACGGTTACAGGTCAGGTGGAAACTTCTAGTGCTTCAGATGATAGTTGCAAGAAGGTCTGGCAGGTAAAGGTCGGACATGGAGGTGAAAGGTCTTTGCGAGCTCCTGTAAAGAAGGGATCAATGGAAGGTGCTGCTACCTGCAATTTGGAAGGTGAACACAGCGTTCTGGACAAGAAGAAGGTGAAATTCAGCACCAGTACTCACCGCTCAGTAGGTCTTCTTGATTGTGTTCACATAAGCATTTGGGGACCTGCTAAGACTGCATCGCTTGGAGGTCACATGTACTTTGTCTCTTTTGTTGATAGTTTATCTAGGCATTGTTGGATTTATCCCATGAGACAAAGGAGTGAAGCCCTAGATATGTTGGTGAAGTGGAGAGGAAGAATGGAGAAGCCGATAGGTAGGAAGATCAAGGAACTACAGTTTCGTAATGTTGAAAGAGATATGTACCAATTCCTACGACTTGGCCAGAACAATGATAATTGTACTCACTTCACAAAGGTATAAATGGGTTAGCTAAGGAAGTAAACCGTTCCTTGCTGGAGAAGGTTCGGTGGTTGTTGTCTAATGCAGGATTAGATAAATCATTTTGGGCTAAGGCGATTGTGTATGCTAGCCATCTCATGAATAGATCGACTGCGATATGAGGTAAAACTCCATTAAAAATTTGGTCTGGGAAAGCTACTCAAGATCATGGTTTGCTACGGGAATTTGAAAGTCCGACCTACTTCAGTGCCAAGAATGGCAAGGTGAATCCGCGAGCAAATAGGTTTGTGTTTTTGGGTGTCAAAAGGAATGGCTACAGGTTGTGGGACCCCGAAAATAAGAAGATCGTGATGAGTAGGCATGTCACATTTAATGAGACTTCAGTGTTGAAGTCTACCGTCTCTCAGCAGGTGGAGAGGATGGAGACCAAGGAAGTATCGCAGCGGGTGGAGGTTGATGCTACTCCATCATCTCTAGTTGGTTCTGCATCAGAGAAGACTTCACCGGATGTGACACAGGGTGGTGATCATGTAGCCAGGGTTAATGCTGAACAGGTTGAAAACATTGTTGAGGATGTCGAGTTGTTTGCAGCCATTGGAACCAAGGTAAAACTACGCTCGTGGGTAAAGATGCATGAATCTCAAGCTTGTGATCGCGACAAGCTCAAGGTGAAGGTCGTTGTTCTCCATGATGGTCGTGAGGAGGTTCATATGACTCAGCCAGACAGGTTCGCTGCTGCAGATTCAGGTACAAGTGCTTGAGCTTGATGGAGCTCCTTTGAATGAACTAGGTTGGCTTAATCTTTTGGGCAAGGTACGTAGGCAGCCGTAAAGGCGCAGCCATTTGGTGATGCAACTCGTATGAAGCTGTTTGGGTTCTCTAGAAGCTGATTGGAACTTCACGTAGAGATGAAGAGTTGTGGCCAATTTGAGCTTCACGTAGAGGTGGAGAGACTTCACGTAGAGGTGAAGTGTTGTGGCCAGTTGGACTTCACATAGAGGTGAGGTGTTATGATCTTGATGAACAATTTGATCTTCTGGTGAGAATATATTGAGCTTACATAAAGAGTGGTGTGCATCCAGTTAAAGCCGATGATGGTGTTCGGTGTGCTCTACGCAGACTTGGTTGGACCGTCAGCTGAAGACATGTAGACTTGATAGAGCTAGTCAGTTGAGAGTCAGTATTGGCTCATGATGAGTTCTTCGTGAGGTCGTGAAGTTGCGGAGTAGGAGCCACGTTCGGTGTTCGGCATGTATGGAAGTTCTCCTAAGGTGAAGTATAGGAAAGGCATGTGTGGTGCATTCCAGTGGATAGCTGAGCTACAGATTCCAAGCTGAGATCATGTGTCGATTTCGCCGAGATCGTGTGTAGATTTGGCCGAGATCGTGTGTCGATTTCGTCCGGTGTGCGTAAGCCGAGATTGTGTGTCGATTTCGCCGAGATCGTGTGTCGATTTCGCCAGGTGATAGACTAGGATACGTTGAAGATCGGCTCAGATTTGAAAAATCTTCACCGAGGTGGAGAATTGTGGAAGAGAGGAGATAGAGGAGATGGAAGAAGGTAGCACAGAGATCGGACGACAAAGGAACAAGAAACGGCGCATGGAGCAGGCCAATTGTGCTCCCGGTCGATGTCCCGGTCGACCGGTGGAGGAGGCCGGTCGACCAGCCCGGTCGACCGGCGTGCACGAGCGTGCACAGGAAGGAGCAGTCGACCGGCCCCGGTCGACTGGCCCCGGTCGACCGACTAAAGTGGCCTGCTCTCGGGTAGGAGCGGTCGACCGGCCCCGGTCGACCGACTGAAGAGGATCTGCTCTTGGGTAGGCGCGGTCGACCGAGCCGGTCGACCATGGCATGTGTCCGTCGACCGGCCGGTCGACTGACAGGCGCAGCAGGACTTTCTTTTTAGGATTCGAATTCCTTTTCTGGATGGGATTAAATCCAACCTGGGTTTCATAAATCCAGGGACTATGTGGCTATAAATAGAGGCTAGAGGCCTCATGTATTGTATCCCTTAGAACCCTTGCCTCCCTCAAGTTTCTCTCTTGTATTACTTGTATTGATTGTTGAATCAATAAAGATCTCTCTCTCCCTTGCCCCGAGGACGTCGGCATGTTGGCCGAACCTCGTTAAGTTTGTGCGTTGATTGCTTTTCTCTGTTGGTTGTTGTTCTTGTTGTGTTGGCTGCATCGAGTCTCCGGCAGGACGGCAGATTCCTCAAAGGATGGTTGTTGTGTTTGTGTTGTCTCCCCTGACGACGACCCCGCTACGCACAACATGATGTTGGGATTGGGAATAACCATGGATGCAGGTGTTTGGATGAAGGTGAGGGAAGATGAAGAGGAAATACTCGACATGGCACAGGAGTTGCTCTGATACCAAAATAAAGAAAAAGGAGAAGAACACTTATTTGTGTAATGATAAGATACCACTAGTTATGCTTTTTGGTTGTATATATATATACACATATTGATCACATGTTTACACTGATTTAGGGGAAACAATAGGAAACATTGATTGAGAGAGAAACACATGGTGCATGAGTCCCATGAGTCTCATTTTGTTTCTATCTTCATGGAGAGATTTTAGAATCTGCTTAATTTCTTGAGGGTTTTTTTTTACATTGATCACATGTTTCACATGAGTTACGTGTTGTCATTGATATCTCTAAAGACTGGCCAGTTGGCTGATATTACCCCACTTTGCACGTTTGTTAATGTCGGTTGACCGGCCGGTCAACTGAATCTGTGGTAATTCTGATGCCTTGGTTTGTTCTGCACAGTTCTCTTCTCTCTCTCAAATCACGAGTTAAAAAATCGTGATTTTGATCTCCTTTCTACATAGATTTCATCCATCTATCTCCAATATCGTCTTGTCGAAATTGCTCTGGCAATAGCCATGGCTTCAGTATGAGTTCCGATAAACTGCCAAGAAATAGTTTTTTCTAGTAGGTATTTTGATAGCTTTCAAACTTGTAGCAGTGAAGGAAAGATCAAAATATTGATTTTCAGAACCACCCTGTCGCTTTGAGAAATGCCTGCCGTCGATAGAAACATGGCACATTATGATTGGCTAAAAGCCCCCAGGATGTAAGTGTTTAATTTGGTCTGATGCACATCTGCAGCTGCAAATACATGCAAAAGACATTGATAAAAGCCAGCCAGTCAATTCATATCCCTTATGATTTGTAAAGGTGAAAGGAGCAAAATGTACTCAATGTACATTTAACAACTGACCATTGTAGTCTCATACTGAATGTGCTGGTGAATGAGTCACACTCAGAATTGGATTTTCTTTTCAAATGATTAATGGGACCACTTTGCTTTCAATATGTCATTTTTCATTTGGCTTTTTATGGTCGTGTCCGCTATGTTCCTCCAATTTGTGACAAGAGCATGTGAAGGTCCCTCCACCTGTCAGTTTTCCTTCTCTCTCAAATAATTGAGGGCATGTACTGGTCAACCCTCAACAAAGACAGCAAGAGAGCAAGAGATCTCATCGCTGAGATAAGTGTGAAATCTCCAATCCTTTGCAACACTTTCTTCCTTGAGAAGATGGCCATGATCTTAGATGCTTTTGCTGGAAGGATGGTGGATAGGCTGGCAGAATTTGTTGAGGAGAAGGTTGTGACTGTACTGGGTGTGAAGGACGAGCTCAAGAAGCTGCAGCAAAGAATGGAGAGGATCAAACACGTACTTCAGGATGCAGAGCGAAAGCGCATCCAATCGGAACATATTGCAGGCTGGGTGAGGGGCTCAAAGATGTTGTGTATGATGTCGATGACATCATTGACCTCTGCAGATTCGGGGGTGGAAAGTTGCTGGGTGACCAACCATCTAAATCATCTGAACCATCAACGGTACGCTGCAACTTCTCTTCCATGTTCTCTTGCTTTACTGGAGTCTGTTTCCGCCATGAGATTGGTGGCAGGATTAAAAAACTCAATGAGAGATTGGATGATATATACAAGGAAACACCAAACCTCAACTTACTTCAAAATGAACCAGATGTTCAGATCACTAGAGTAAATCCTCGCCAGACCTCATCAGTTGTAGATCTGTCTGATATAGTTGGGGGAGAAATTCAACGTGCCAGTGAGAATCTCATAGAGTTGATAGTTAAGAAAGATGAACAAAGATGCCGAGTCATTGCAGTTACAGGAATGGGTGGAATTGGGAAGACCACTCTTGCTCAAAATATTTTTGCTCAAATATTTTTAATCACCAGTCTGAGTTTAAAAAAATATGGGTATGCATCTCACAAAATTTCTCGGAGACTGGCTTGCTTAAAGAGATAATAAGAGGAGCTGTGGGGAAGCACGAAGATGCTAAAAGTAAAGAGCTCCTAACTTTGCTGGAAAATGCTGAAAGTAAAGAAGAGCTCCTAACTTTGCTGAAAACTGCTGTTTCGGGAAAGCATATCTTTTTAGTACTAGATGATGTGTGGCGGGCAGATGTATGGGTTAGTTTGCTACAAAGTCCACTACAGAGCGGAGCCCTTACTAGCCGAGTCCTAGTTACAACCAGAGACCAAAATGTTGCACTGCAGATGAGGGCGGCACACATCCATCCTATACAACTGTTGACTGAAGCATCTGGTTGGGAGTTGCTCTGTAAGTGTATATTTGTCAATGATGGGGAGGAGGAAATGCAGAGCTTGAGAGATGTAGGGATTGAAATTGTTAAAAAATGCCATGGTCTTCCTCTAGCAATTAAGACCATAGCTGGTGTCTTAACAACAAAGGAGAGAAGTCGGGGAGAATGGGAAAAAATTCTAAGAAGGGATGCATGGTGTATGGACAATCTACCTGAAGATTTGCGGGGGGCTTTATACCTGAGCTATGAGGATTTACCCTCGCACCTGAAGCAATGCTTTCTTTTCTGCTCCTTATTCCCTGAGGATTTTAAATTTTCTTCTCGTGAGCTTGTCAAGTACTGGGTGGTGGAAGGATTTGTTGAAACCCAAAAGGATTATTCATTCCTGGAATCAGCAGATGAGTATTTTGAAGAGCTAGTTAGGAGAAACCTTATCCAGAAAGCAGATACTAGATCTGATAATATGTTCTACAAAATGCATGATATCTTGCGGTCACTTGCTCAGTTCTTATCACGTGAAGAATGTTTTTGTGGAGAAGCAGACAAGTTAACCAAGGCCTCCACCACAACTAGCCTTCGCCGACTGACAATCACAAATAAAGGAGAGCTGGAAGTCATCCCTGGGCCATTATTACTAAAGCAAAAGAGCTTGAGGACCCTGTTTTTAACAAGCTATCCCAGGTTTGGGGATGACTTGTTTGTTAAATTTCATGTCTTCGGGTCTTGGTGCTAAGGGATTCAGGAATTGAGAATATTCCAGAGGCCCTGGGAAACCTGATACACCTGAGGCTTTTGGATCTTGACCGCACAAAAGTATCCAGCTTACCAAAATCTATAAGGTGCCTTACAAACCTGCAGGTCTTAAATCTCTCAGGATGTAGGTCGCTCCACACCCTTCCCAAAGGCATCACTCAGTTGTGCAATTTATGGTTTATTGATTTTCATGAGACCCCTCTTCATTTCATGCCAGCTGGAATTGGAAAATTGGAACAACTACATATATTCAATGGATTTGTTGTGGGAGAGAATAGCATCAGATCCAGATCAGGTAAACAACAGCAACAAGGCTGCGACTTGGAAGATTTGAGGCCTCTCTTGCTGCTCAGAGAGCTCTCCATGCATATTTTAGACAGCACGGTGGCACAGAAGGGACAGTTGGTTCTTAGGGATAAACCTCATCTTAAGCATCTTGAGTTGAGCTGCTCCACATCAACCAATAGCACAACTGCAGAGTGCACTGAGGAGGAGATCCATAAAACTGAGGGGGTCTTTGCAGAACTGTTTCCACCACCATGTTTAGAAAGACTGGAGATCAATGGATACTTTGGTAGTGAGTTCCCGAGTTGGATGGTGTCAGCATCATTAGGAACTTCCCTTCCTCAACTCAGAAATTTGTCTCTCTCTACGTGCAGACTCATCCTAAAGCTTCCACCACTGGGTCTACTGCATGAATTGAGATCTCTTGAAATTCAAAGCATTCCAAGAATTGAAAGCATGGGTCCCGAATTTCTTGGGACCGGTTCTACATCTGTGTCCTTCCCCAAACTTGAAGTTCTCAGGATAAGAGATCTGCAAAATTTGCAAGAATGGTCATTTTGTGAAGAAGATGAAGACTTGTCTGTACTTCCACATCTACAGGATCTGTTTGTTGATCACTGTCCAAATTGGAATCGCTTCCTAGGGGCCTGAAGAAGTCTCCTTTGAAGATCTTATTCATTCAACGGTCTGGCCTGAAGGAGATTGACAACTTTCAGCACCTGACTGTTCTGGCAAGCAACGGTTGTCAGAGTCTAGAAAGGATCTCTGATCTTCCTGCACTGGAGGAGCTGATGATCTTGGACTGTGGATCATTGAAATGCGTTGATAAAGTGGATGGGTTGGAGAGGCTGACTCTGGACTATTATGAACTAGATTGTCTCCCAGAATGGCTCTTGACGCTGCTCCAACAGAGACAGCAGTATCACCATCAAGATGATAATTTCTATTTGGGAGTTTGGTGTACTAATGACAGTCTGCTGAAGAGATGCCTTGAGGGATGTGAATACTGGCCGATCATCCAAAACATCCCTAGGGTAGAAATCTTTGCTGAAAATGTGAATAAGTATCTCTTTTACTCCAAGAAACCCTTCGTCTACAATACCAACCTCTGATTGGAAGTTGGGAAGTACCTGCTTGTGAATATTTGAGGTGTTTTATGCTTGTAGATGGCATTGAAGGAAAGTCTTGATAGCTGCTCAATCCTTGTTAATGGTGTTTGTTCCTTCGGAGCACACAGAAGGGAATTCAGGTGAGTGGTGCTTAAATCGATGCAGTTCCTTATTTCTTTTTATATATTTAGATTTTTTTTGTTGGAGTTTGGCCCTAGAAAGATCATGTTTATGTTTTTAACTGTAGTCATATTTCTTAAACAACATCAAATCTTTCCTTTCTGGTAGGTTCCTTTTCTTTCAAACTTATTGTACTAGAAGTAACACTATTTCTATCGAACATCTTTGGTTCCAATTCAAATTTTATTCTGACCTTGATATATCTGTAGAGGCAGATCCATGTTTAAAAGAAAAAATCTAGAAGTAAATTTGGACCAGACCATGCTCATCTTACTAATCCAAACAAAACTCACATAAGATACTAAGAAATTGTGAGAATTTTAGCTTGTTTTAGCATTATCCAATAGATATATCTCATAATATGATGATGAATAAATATGATATGATAGCATTCAAATATTAGACCCAAAAATTATGTTTTGTATCTAAACCTAAAGTGGGAACCAAACACACCCAAAACTGATTACAGGCCTATCTTGGTACTGATAATAGGCCCATCAATTTTGTTATGGAGAATAGATGACCATGACATAGAACATGCTATTAATTAGTATATGCTCGAGCAATAATAAATAATAAATAATTAGTCAATTTTAATAAGAGTATGTAATTTAATAATTGAAAAAGAATTGTCAACAAAAGTAGAAATAATAACTTTGAGCAACCACTAAGATCTAAGTATTGTTAAATTTAAACGTAGAATTTACCAACACCTCCATCGGTTGTGTTGAAAGAGAAAATTGTAAACTAAAAATTTATTTAACCATTCTAGAGGTAAATGCACTTAAAACTAAATAATTATATCTTGTTAAGCCAAAGTAGGTTGTCATGGAAACTTAAATAAAATAAATATAATAATACATTTTTAAAATATAAGTACGACTACACAGTTCTTTTAGGCATTATACAAAAAAAGTAATTGCAATATCAATTAAACAAGTATAGATTATAGGAGTATCCTTACTCAACCAAGAGGAACTAGTTCAATGGTAAAGGGATGAGGTTTACAGAAAGTTCCATTTTCCATGCTACTCACAACAACAAAAAAAAATGAAATAATAGATGCTTGTTGTTAAATGTTAATACAATACATTTCATGAGGAAAATAAATGAAATCAAGTAGGTTGAAAAGTAAAAAAGGAAAAGAAAAAAAAATGTTGCCATTCCAGAAAGTTCACTTTTTTGACAAAATCTTCTGATGTAGAAGTATCTGTAAATTTTATAAGTAGAATCACCAAAAAATTCAAAAGTGAATAAAATGATGTCATTCAAAATTTCACTTTTGTGACATAGTTTTCACTCTTGCAAATATCACTGTAAAGTTTGCACCAAAAGCTTTAAATGTTTAAACAAAAAGAATTTAAATTGTCACGCCCCCAGCTCTGCAGCTTAGAGTCGGGCACGCTATAATAGCAATATATGCAAGGCTCGTGCATATGCTAAGTCTGCATAACACTTCATTCACATAGCAAATATCAATATTAAAAAAATTAAATGCTAATGCTGAGAAGTCTCAGAGCATTAATATCTAAAATATATAAGGTCTTAAATACATTCTAACAACATAATTAAGAGTCCTCTCACAATAATTATCCATCTACTAATACTATTTAATTTGACATTAAAAAAAGAAGTCTCTAATATCTATATAAGAAGAAACTCACAGTAATTCTTCGGCAGTAATTAAGCTCCTTAAGCTCTATCCTGCAAGCTACTCAAAAATCTATGGGGGTGAAAATAAGGGTGAGCTACACACTCAATGAGTATAACAACTACTTACTAGTGGATCAGACAAGTTTTATAATAAATTATACAGGTATTTCAACCATAGTATAAACTATGGGATATCAAATGTAAAAATACAACATATCACATATTCAGAATATTCTCAATACTTATATCACATAAAGGATAACAAAAATAAATCATATCATATGGTAACAAATCATACTTGTCTTGCCACAATTCAAAATTCCCTCGTTTGTCCAACTAATACTACAGATTATAGCTCAGTAGCATGGGAATGCACATAGATCACTTAAAAAGTCGCCCAGGGATAAAGTGTACCTAACATGTCATAAGTTGCTCGGAGGCTACATAATTTTCCTGAAGGCCACATAGATTGCCCCAAGGCCACATATTCGGTACACTCAATACCATATGACATGCTCAATCACATCACTTCACATAGTATTGAGGATTTTCTTAACATATTGAAAACTTTCACATTTCACTTTTTGATACACTTCACTTATTAAATATATTTATCAAAACTCATTTTATTTTGAATATAATAAATGTCCAAAATAGCTATATCACTTCCAAAGTTCAAGTTCACATGTTTAGAGCACTTAAATCTGAAATTTGCAATCACTTGTCAAGTAAGAATCATACCTCTTTTGATAGAACTCAAATTTCAATCTTATACTCTCTTTTCTTCCTTATCACTTTCTCTTAATCCCACTCTCTTTTCTATCTATTCTCAGTTTTAAGTTATGGGATTGTGAAGAGCTGCGTTCCCTTATTTATAATGATTTTCGCCCCATGTGAAACAAACATCTACCTATAATTCTTAGATTAGGCTACTCAATTAAAGATTTCACACGGGCACACACACGCCCATGATTCACATTTTATCCATGAAGTAAATTTTGACTTGAAGGAAATTACATTAGATAAAATCTTCAATTTGTCAAGATAAATGATATGTATTACATAAATTCTATAAAGGATAAGATCGAATATCTTAAACCCAAACTATAAACTGAGATGAAACATGTTCTATCATTAGCTTGAATTGTATCAATGCCTTGAACCAGAATACGAACTCTGAACGTGACACATGGATAAATATATAGATAGAATAGAATACCCAAGGTTTGAAAAATCGTCCGATATTTGGCGTGATAACTGATATGACCGAGATATGATACTGATATTGCCGATTTGATGAGACAAAATTGCCAAAAAAACAACCTATATTACTAACATTGATCCAAACATGTTGCCGATACCAATACTGAGATTTCAAACCATGAGAATAACATCTACAGTTAACTGTTTTATTTAAATAATTAGTTAGCAGTAATATAATATTATTAATTAACACTAATATGAGAATTTTGATTTTCAGACGTGAAGAAAGAAGTTATTTGATAAAGATATTTAGCATATTTACTAAAAGAATAATTATTAAGATTTAAATGCCAGGATTAAGAAGGGATAAGGCAATAGCAATAGAATTAGGAATTGGATGTTTTAGTTTGATTATGGGTAGCTAGGAGCTAGGGAGAGGAACAGGTATGAGATTGAAGGGTGGAGTTTGAGTAGGGATAGGGATAGGAATGGGGATTGGTTAGGGATAGCGATGGGAAAAGCAAGGCTTTTGAGTTTTGTTAGGGATAAAGTTATGGCTAGGTACTGGCATAGGATTATACGATAAACTAGGAAATAATAACATTATCAGTTAACTAAGTTACTTAAGCTAATTAATTACCTAATATTAGAATTTATTTTTGAATTGGAAGAAGGGATACTGTTGTCTTAAAAAATATATTTTAGCATATTAAATGTTTAAGATAATTATTGTAGTCATTAATATAGTTGGAAATTTTATACTATTTCCTAATACATGCAATTTTCTTACAAAATTAAATTAAGATAAACAATAATTATTCTAGCATGCAAAAATAATTATAGTTTAAAATAAAATAATATAAATAGAATCTGGCATGGGGAATGCAGTCGCAATGTCGCTGCCCCTAACAGTAAAAGATCTCCCGGATTCACCAGAATTTGGTCCAGGACGGTGGGTAGAGCATCTGCTCAGATTGAGAAGTTGCCCAGAAACATAAAGATAAAAAATTATTTTAACACTAAAGCCATTCTCACGAAGAGTAGGCTTCAGCTTTTCTTTTAAGATGAAAAGAGAATGAGTTATATCTCTTGCTATTGGAGGGAGGGGTCTGTTTATAGGCTTCAGACCACCAGTGGTTGTAACCACAAGAGATATTCAAGACTACACAATCAAAAGGTTGAGAGATTTTTCTCACCTGATGTGGAATCTAGTGAGACTTGATCAAAATTAACTTGATAAATAATAAAATAAAATTGAAACAAAAGCTTTTCTTTAATTTTTTTAACTCAAAATTCCAACAGCCCCCCCAAAGCTTGAGTTTCAGGGAAGATAAAATCAAATAACAATAATACATAATAAAACAAATCATCAAATCATAAAAATACAAATAAAATCGGGCAACTTCATACTATGAATTCGGGACAGGTGGACTACGCCTGGAACTAGTCTCTTTTATCAGATATTGATATAATACACACATAGTAAGTCTTCATTTATTGAGCGAGTGGGTTGAGCGTTAAAAGTCATGCTCACAATAACCAACTCATGAGAGTTTCTAGGGTCAGCTTTGCCCCCCCAATTGCGGCCATCACGGTGCCTCTCACGTAGGTAAGTCCTCCAAGGATACTATAGCTGAATGTTATACTCTCCACACTACATGCGTTGGACTTATTAAGAGTTTAGCCCAAACTTACCTAGCTGTATCATAAGTGCATCTCACTATAGAGAAGAGATAGTAACTACAACGCTACATATATGATATAAATATTTCCGGATTGATGCTCCACACGAGTATCATCAGTTTAGCTTCTGCCACATTGAACCTCTTTACTACTACCCCATCTCTCTCGATGAAACTAGGACTAAACTCCTAAAAAGACTCTTAGTCAGAAAGACTTTATTTTGTTCAGGGTTAAACAATGACTTAACCTTTATTTCTCAAGAGGTCAGTCAGAGGATTAACTTTTCATGACCACATTACTATGACCCTTGACACCCTTTATTAGACCTATAAAGCCTTTGGATAATTGTCAGAGTCTCCTCCCATTTGGGATTATAAGGTAATTATAAAGGTTTTTCATTTTACTTTAGTTTCAAATGAGTAAATTATCCCATAATGGCTTATGACAAAGTATATATACATTGCATTTGACTATTCAAATATTTAAGGTATATATGTATATAGGGAGCTGATCCTCTAAGAACGGTTCTCACGAATTTCTGTGAGAACTTTCACGTGGGTCGTCGGATCTGATAGATCAAATCAAATAAAAGTAGATCTCTATCAGATCCGACGACCCACGTGAAAGTTCTCACATGAATTCGTGAGAACCGTTCTTAGGGGATCAACTCACTATGGGGAGCTGATCCTCTAAGAACGGTTCTCACGAATTTCTGTGAGAACTTTCACGTGGGTCGTCGGATCTGATAGATCAAATCAAATAAAAGTAGATCTCTATCAGATCCGACGGCCCACGTGAAAGTTCTCACATGAATTCGTGAGAACCGTTCTTAGGGGATCAACTCACTATGTATATATGTATATATATATATATATATATATATATATATATATATATATATGCTAAAGAATAGTCAAGAAATTTATGCTTGACAAATGTCATAGAATGCACCTTGGAGTCAAAGTTTAAGTATTAACATATAATTCAGATATATCTGAAAATATAGTTTAAGCATACATTTGATGAAAACATTAAGAACTATACATATACTAGAGGACAATATTTATTATCCATTCTGCTCACTTTATTAAGCATTGATTTTGGATGTGATTTTGATATTTTAGAAGATAGCTGCAAATTGATCCTTACCAGATAGCAGATCATCCTTATTTGTCTTACCATTTATATTACTAATAGTATTCAAATTTTCATCTTAAACAAATCACCATTGTCTTAACTAAGTAATTAGTGTTGGCCCAAAGCCTTCCACTCTAGTTTTGATGATGATCAACTCATGTAGTTATATTTACTAATATTCTTGTGTTTCTAAGTTTCAGATCATTAGCAGGTTATTAGTGTTGGTGATTAGCTTCAACAAGATGTTGGAAGCTTATCATGGTGATTCCGGTGCCAAAGCTTAAAGATCATACCTTTGCACTCGGTGGATCGCGTTGGGAGCTAGTCTACTTGAAGATGAAGATCGTCAAGAAGACTTAGGTATCCATAGGTTTAGTTTTGAGTTTTAGATCCATTTGTTAAAGCTTAGTTTAGTTGATATGCTTAAGTGCACAAAATACACATGGTTTGGTTTTTGATATTGATTTCATGAATAGTTTGATCAAAACAAGTTTTCATGATTAATATGTATAGTAGATGTTTTCTAGTTATACATACATGCTTAACTTATAGACAAACTTATTTTGACATTCCTATTCATGTTTTGGAAAAATCTAGTTTGATAAAAATACAAGTTTTATTTTTGATAAAAATTGGCAAGACACAAAAATGAATTGATATGTTTGATATATGTCTTGAAATTTTTATCACAAGTTTAGTTATCAAGTAAAATGATAAAACATATTTTTGTGGAATTTTTACAAGTGTTAAAATATTTTTTACAAAATTTTCTATCTCAAAATCTGCCCAGAAAAACAGTTTTCCAGGCAGACCGGTCGACCGGCAGTCGACCGGCTGCTCTGCCGGGACATGCACAGGCTGTGCATGTCCGTCGGTCGACCGGGACATGGACCCAGTCGACCGATATAGAGAGTCTGCTCTCTGTATCTTGTCGGTCGACTGGGTCGGTCGACCGATAGAAGGAAACTGTGTTTCCTTCTGTTGGTCGGTCGACTGGCAGTCGACCGAATCTCCCAACGGTCATAATTTCGACCGTTGGCGGTCGACCGGGCCGGTCGACTGGTGGCTGTCAAAAATGCCACATCAGCCTAACGGCTAGTTTTCTGTTTTGGCCTTATATAAACCCCATTCATTTGGGATTTTGGCCAAGGTTTTTATAAGGGAAAAAATTGCAGTTTCTGAAGTGTTTTTTAAAGAGTTTTCAAAATAGTTTTTGTGCTTTAAACTTCTAATCTTTATTGTTTGGGTTTTGGAAAAATCAAAGAAATAGGAATTTGGGATATTTGTATTGGTTTTCATTCTCCATCTTTTACAAGAATTTCCCAAGTGTTTTTCTTTGTTGCTTGTTTTCCAAAAACACATAGTTTCCACACTTGAGCTATCTTCTATCCTAAACTATTAGGATTTTTGTTTTTGTGGAAAAGAAAAGAGAGAAAGAAGAGAAAGAAAAGAGAAGTGTTTGAGGTTGTAGTTGTACACCTCTTGAGTTGTAAACCCTCCTTAATTTGTGAATCCCTCTTCGGTAGAGGTGATCGGAGTGGTATTGGTGTGTGAGCCTCTTCGGTAGAGGTAGTGTTTGTTGTTGGCTACGGGCCTTATACCTCTTAGGTAGAGGTGTGTGTTGTGGTTGGCTACGGGCCATATCCCTCTTCGGTAGAGGTGGATTGTGTGTTGTATTGCCTCGGTGGCATTGTAAGTTGAGAGAGGAGTTAGGGGCTCCTATAGTGGATTAGAAATCCTACACGGTGGTGTAGGCGGGGAAGTAGAGCTAGGGGCTCGAACCTCGAAACAAATTTGTGTGTTTGCGATTGATCCAATTACTCTCAACTCTACTCTCTTATATTTGTGCAAGCATCATTCATTCATTGCATCATATATTTTTGCGTGAGATTGAGCACATTCATACTTGCTTGTATTTGCACCTTGCATATTATTCATATTGTTATATATTGTATATGCTTGGATTGCTTGTGTGTGTGCAACACTTATACTCATCCAACAAGAGCTTCATATAGCAACCTCAACCCATTCAAGGGGAATCAAGAGGTGCTTGTCCAGAGCCTCGCAAGGGGAATTCGGCAACACTTGTTGGATTGTACTAAGTGTTCTTGTAAGATTGTTTTAGCTTCCGCATTTAGCACACTTAGTTTGCATTAAGTTCCATAGATTAGCACTTACACCTATTCACCCCCCCTCTAGGTGTACTTTCAATTGGTATCAGAGCAAGTGCTCCTGATATTAGGCTTAACATCCTAGGAGTGATCCATTTGCTTGCTAATCTTGTTTGCATAATATTTGTTTGCATACATTTAGTTTACCATGGACTTCATGACCCCTCCTAGCTATGACCCTTCCAACATTTTGTTTGGAAGACTAGGATGTCCATTTACCTACAAACCCTAGGTTTACATACTTTCCTTGCGGCTACCAAGAAATGCTATCTTGGTAACCTCATTCATATAAGGGCCAATGCACAAGCCCTAGAGGCTATTAGAAGCACATTGCCTAAAGATTATCTTTTACATGTTTCTAATATTGATTCCGCTTTTGTAGTGTGGAACAAATTGACAACCACAACCACCACCTCCGAGCTTCAAGAACAAATCCAAGAAGAGGAATCTAGTGGAGAATCCGAACCACAATGTTTCATGGTCCAAGGGAATGACTCCCTTGAGGTACATTCGGAATCCCACCCAGATAGTGATGATGCTTGTTCTTCATGTGATGATATTGTTGATCCCCATGCCTTAAATGAAGAACTTTCTATAGTTTGTGAAAAATTGATAGAAAATTATAATTTTGAAAAAGAAAAGTCTAGGAATTGAAAAAGAAAATAAGGATTTGCATACTAGACTTGATATTGTTTTGCAAGAGAAGGTTGAGGTCTATAATGAAAGGGATTCATTGAGATCTCAATTAGAACTTGCACTTAAAGAAAATACCTTTTAAAATCTAAAAATGATTGCAATGAGGTTTTAAAAAACAATGATATTTTATCTTCAAAGGTAGAATTTGTTTTAAAAGAAAATGATTCTTTGAAAAGAGAAATTGTGTTCATTTCAAAAGAATTAAAAATTTGTTTAGTAAAAAATTCTTTGAAAAATGATATGTCTTCTCATGTTTGCCATGCTAGTGTAGCCTCATCATCTAGACTACCTAATGCATGTACCTCTTCTTCTAAGATTAATGATGATATTTGTATGCTTAAGAAGAAGGTAGATTGTTTGGGCTCCACTATGAGCCAATGTGCCATGAACCATACACGATTGGAAACTTTGCTTCGAAAGAAACAAGTTCCATCTTTTATGCATGCACACCCTCCAAGGCATACACATGCTCCTCACGGACACCATCACACGTATGCTCATGTGTACACTTGTACACATTGTGGTCGAAAAGGCCATCTTGCTAAATTTTGCTTTGATAGATTACATGTCAATAATTTAGCAAATAAAAAGAAATTTGTTTGGGTTAGAGATGAGACTAACTCCCATGGACCCAAAAGACAATGGGTACCAAAGACCACCCCTCCAATTTTTGATGTAGGTGTGGACTCTCACATGACGTGAGAGTGATGGCACCTTGGAGTGGATGCGTTCCGTACTTAAAGGAAATCAATTGGATGCATCACTTTCAAGGGATGATTTGGTGGAAAGGACCACCATGTTTAGGAGACAAGGAAGGTTGCCTTCTAGGCTTTTGGTAACAATTCCTAACTCCCTATTTATGATTATAACATGTTTTAATTGTTCATTGATTACATGTTCATATCATTTGTGTTATAGCATGTCATTGTTTATGTTCACTATGTTATATCATGTTCATTTGATTAGTGATATACATGCTTAGTTGTTTAGAGACACCCATGCTCAATATAGATTTATATTTGTGTGATCTCATTTTTGATCTAATATGTATATCCTAGATCTTATGCATATGCATATACATATTGATCATTTGAACGTTTGATTCATGTTTTAGTTGTATCATGATGTTTTATATGTGTTTTGTGCTTCTTGTGGTATATACATGTTTAAATGTAGATCTTATCAAAACTTGCATGTATACATGTACACTTAGTGAGAACAAATTGACTTATATTGTTTTTGCTCTTCATGCTCATTTGTACCCACTATGTGCACAAGTATAGGCTAGTTTTGATGATTTCTTTGTTTATACTTGTCATACCTATTTTTATGATTCTACTTCATGTATATGTATTTTAAATTCAAACCTAATAAATATACATGTATACCCATGAGTCTTTTGCCTTCAATGCAAATATTTTTAATAGACTCGTTTATAGTTGGGATATGTATGTATATCGTTAGATTTGGATGGATCATACATATACCTAGAAGTTGGTTCACAAAATAAAAGAATTTTGATGAATTTTCGTGTTTTGTTTTAGCAAATGATATTCGTGTTTGTATTGTACTTAATGATTTGATTACATGTTTAGATGTTAGTTCTCATTAAGACTAGGATTTATACTTGCACATAGAATGGGCTACAAACAAATCTATATATGTTTTGGATTGAATGCTTGGTTGTTCCCATTAGATGTGTGAATATAGTCTAGTTTTGATGATTCGTACATTTTTAAACTTGTATTCAATTTTTGTATTTATCTTATTATGAGTTTTTACTTCATGTATATGTTTAACTTGCCAAACATTAAGATATACATGTATACCCCTGAGTCATTTGCCCCTCATGCAAATATCTATTATGGCTCAATTGTGTTTAGGGATATGTATGTATACTTATTGTTTGACAAATCATACATATACCTTGAAATGAATTTGATTTTAAATGAAAATTGAGATTTTCATGTTTTTCATGTGTTTATATTTGACTTCATGTATATTCCATCTAGTTCAAACTAATCCTATACATATACATTCCTTTTTGAGCCACGTGCCTTCATGCATATACTTTGTGGACTCATTTGTATTTTGGATATGTATGTATACCTTAGTTTATACTAGACATACATATGCCTTGAAGATTAAGTAGTTCTATGATCTTTTGTTTTAGATAAGTATTATTGTTTAAAAGAATTAAAAGAGCTTAATGAAATATTTTTCATATTGATTTTCACATGTTAGTTATACACTCGTAATTACTACCTTACTCATGTTTTGTTTCTCATGAGTTGTGCTTTATTGATTAGAGTGAATGATTATTATGTGATTTTCATTTCTATGAAAAATGACTTGTATTTATTCCTTGCTTGAAGGATTTCGTACTAGTTAACAAAACTTTTCATTTAACTTGTTCGTATTCCTTATTGTGATAATATGAGATACACTTGACCTTATTCTTTAAATTGGTATCTTTGAATATATTTCAATTGGTATCAATTTTTGATCCTTCTTGTATACTCATATATGTTTTTGTATTATGTATGTATGCTTTCTATCCTATGGTATCAATTTCAATTGGTATCTATTACTTTCATACATATACATCTTAATGCTAAGCTTGAAAATTTCTAATGATTGATTGTTTTCAATTTGTATCTTAAATAAGCTTATGCATATTTTAGTTGTATTTCATAAAGGGGAGAAAATTGATGTTGTCTTTCAATTGGTATTTGATTCCCACTCCCTTGCTTTATGTTAAAATTACTTTCAATTACTTTCAATTGGTATCATATGGTTAAAAGAACATATTTCTCTTAAAGATATCAAGATGTTTATGTTGAGTATTGTTAATTGGTATCTCAAGATTTTGTTTAAGAAAAATAGATATACTTTTGATTTACATTGCCTATATGTATATAAATTCATGTTGAGTGTATTGTGTATTGAAAAGCTTAACATCTTTTCTTTATATGGTACACGTGTGTAGGGGGAGCTTCACATTTCCTCTTATTCATTACATAATGTGTGTTATGTGAATTAGGGCTTCACATTCCTCCTTCATGTAATGCATATGTGTAGGGAAGCTAACTTAGCGTCTTCCTCTTCATGAATATATATAGCATATAACATTTATTCATCTTTGTTTATTTCATTTGTATCAATATGCACCTTATTGTCATATCTTGAATTGGTATCATATTTGTTTTGGATTACCCCTTCTTGATCTTTTTGTTTTTGACAAAAAGGGGAGAAAAATTTGTTTTTATGTTTTTTTTAACCCTTTATTGGTTCCTTGATTAGGACAAAAAGGGGGAAAAGATTTTTGTAGCTTATATGCATGTCTTTGTATGCATGTATTTGTTTTAAGAATTAAGAACAATTTTGTTTTAAGAATATGTTTTGATTTTGCTCTTACCCCTTTGTTGATGATTGACAAAAAGGGGGAGAAGAATTTGTGTTTTTGTTTATAATTATGCATGTCTTCTTTGCTTAATTGGTATCTAGAACATATTGTATGTTGAATATTCCATTGATATCTAGAGTACCATGTTTATATGCATTGTCATGCATTGCATATTATTGTTTATTTGTTTATGCATGAGTTGAGGGGGAGCTTCCTTGAGCTTCTTTGAAGCTTAACTTTAATCCATGCATATATAACTCCATGAGTTTTGTCATCATCAAAAAGGGGGAGATTGTTGGCCCAAAGGCCTTCCACTCTAGTTTTGATGATGATCAACTCATGTAGTTATATTTACTAATATTCTTGTGTTTCTAAGTTTCAGATCATTAGCAGGTTATTAGTGTTGGTGATTAGCTTCAACAAGATGTTTGGAAGCTTATCATGGTGATTCCGGTGCCAAAGCTTAAAGATCATACCTTTGCACTCGGTGGATCGCGTTTGGGAGCTAGTCTACTTGAAGATGAAGATCGTCAAGAAGACTTAGGTATCCATAGGTTTAGTTTTGAGTTTTAGATCCATTTGTTAAAGCTTAGTTTAGTTGATATGCTCAAGTGCACAAAATACACATGGTTTGGTTTTTGATATTGATTTCATGAATAGTTTGATCAAAACAAATTTTCATGATTAATATGTATAGTAGATGTTTTCTAGTTATACATACATGCTTAACTTATAGACAAACTTATTTTGACATTCCTATTCATGTTTTGGAAAAATCTAGTTTGATAAAAATACAAGTTTTATTTTTGATAAAATTGGCAAGACACAAAAATGAATTGATATGTTTGATATATGTCTTGAAATTTTTATCACAAGTTTAGTTATCAAGTAAAATGATAAAACATATTTTTGTGGAATTTTTTACAAGTGTTAAAATATTTTTTACAAAATTTTCTATCTCAAAATCTGCCCAGAAAAACAGTTTTCCAGGCAGACCGGTCGACCGGCAGTCGACCGGCTGCTCTGCCGGGACATGCACAGGCTGTGCATGTCCGTCGGTCGACCGGGACATGGACCCAGTCGACCGATATAGAGAGTCTGCTCTCTGTATCTTGTCGGTCGACTGGGTCGGTCGACCGATAGAAGGAAACTGTGTTTCCTTCTGTTGGTCGGTCGACTGGCAGTCGACCGAATCTCCCAACGGTCATAATTTCGACCGTTGGCGGTCGACCGGGCCGGTCGACCGGTGGCTGTCAAAAATGCCACATCAGCCTAACGGCTAGTTTTCTGTTTTGGCCTATATAAACCCCATTCATTTGGGATTTTGGCCAAGGTTTTTATAAGGGAAAAATTGCAGTTTCTGAAGTGTTTTTTAAAGAGTTTTCAAAATAGTTTTTGTGCTTTAAACTTCTAATCTTTATTGTTTTGGGTTTTGGAAAAATCAAAGAAATAGGAATTTGGGATATTTGTATTGGTTTTCATTCTCCATCTTTTACAAGAATTTCCCAAGTGTTTTTCTTTGTTGCTTGTTTTCCAAAAACACATAGTTTCCACACTTGAGCTATCTTCTATCCTAAACTATTAGGATTTTTGTTTTTGTGGAAAAGAAAAGAGAAAAGAAAAAGAGAAAGAAAAGAGAAGTGTTTGAGGTTGTAGTTGTACACCTCTTGAGTTGTAAACCCTCCTTAATTTGTGAATCCCTCTTCGGTAGAGGTGATCGGAGTGGTATTGGTGTGTGAGCCTCTTCGGTAGAGGTAGTGTTTGTTGTTGGCTACGGGCCTTATACCTCTTAGGTAGAGGTGTGTGTTGTGGTTGGCTACGGGCCATATCCCTCTTCGGTAGAGGTGGATTGTGTGTTGTATTGCCTCGGTGGCATTGTAAGTTGAGAGAGGAGTTAGGGGCTCCTATAGTGGATTAGAAATCCTACACGGTGGTGTAGGCGGGGAAGTAGAGCTAGGGGCTCGAACCTCGAAACAAATTTGTGTGTTTGCGATTGATCCAATTACTCTCAACTCTACTCTCTTATATTTGTGCAAGCATCATTCATTCATTGCATCATATATTTTTGCGTGGGATTGAGCACATTCATACTTGCTTGCATTTGCACCTTGCATATTATTCATATTGTTATATATTGTATATGCTTGGATTGCTTGTGTGTGTGCAACACTTATACTCATCCAACAAGAGCTTCATATAGCAACCTCAACCCATTCAAGGGGAATCAAGAGGTGCTTGTCCAGAGCCTCGCAAGGGGAATTCGGCAACACTTGTTGGATTGTACTAAGTGTTCTTGTAAGATTGTTTTAGCTTCCGCATTTAGCACACTTAGTTTGCATTAAGTTCCATAGATTAGCACTTACACCTATTCACCCCCCCTCTAGGTGTACTTTCAATTAGGATATAAAATTTAATTTTTCTTTTGTACATGCAACCTGTTCATATTTTCACAATTAATACATCCATATAATGTATGCATTATAGATCTTTAATTTTGAAACTATCACACTTAATATTTTTAAATAAATTTTAAATGATTTGAAAATTATTTACAATTAATAGTGAAAATTATAATATCTTTTCTGAAAATGTAAAATCTTTAAAAAAAAATTTGAAGTGAATGACTATGAAAGATGTAATAATCATTTTAAAATATTTTACTATAAAATGATGCACTCATAATTTCAAATTTTAAAATTTAATATATATATATATATATATACACACAATTTAATGAATAGTAAAATTTGAAATTTAATATTTTTTCACAACTTAGATAAGAATTTTTTCATAATTTTATTATTATTAAAATCATGAAAGCACTTAAATAGAAGGTGTATAAATTTTGACAGTTATGAATATAACTTTAATAAATATAATAAGTTAAATCTATTGTCGATATTTGAACTTGATATAATACTAATTATATCTTATTACTTGAAAGCCATCAATGAAATGAGATAATTAAATTATATTTTAAAATATAAAATATTTAATTTTATCTCTTAGTAAGTGGGAGATTATAACTTTTTAAAGATCAAACTGCAGTTTGACTTCTAAGGAGTCCAATATATTTTTTTTGCAACATAACTTTAATTGATCCCAATTAAAATTAGATGGTGCAAAGCCGCACATGGCGGTTTAATAATCCCATACATGGTTAGGATTTTTATTTAATATACACTTTTACATGAGCTCAAATTATAAGATTTACTCATGCAAACATAGTGTTACCAATAGCAATTTTCTAATTATAGCTTCAACATAATGATATTATTTGAAAATTTCAATCCTACTATGTTTTTATGCTAGATTTTCTAGAGTATAGATTAGAATTTTAATTCTAGCTAATTTAGCATGACCCGATCATGATGTACATCAAACATCAAACTCAAGTATGGAAGATAATGAAAACTAGATCCAACCATAATATTAATTAAGACTAATTCTAGACAGACTCAGGTATGTCCAAATGTTGGTATATACACTAGCTAGACAACAACATTATCTTTAACGTTATAGTTAACATAGGCTGATAAAGGATTTTAGAATTATTGGGTTAGTCAAAATGTCAATTTTATCAGTCCAATTGGCCAGTTAGCATAACTCAGGTGGGAGATTTTTCGCTCTTGGCGTTCCTTAATTTCAGAACCACGTTGAGTACCCTTCCTTAGTTAAACACCAATTGTATGAAATTTCGAGAAAATGATTTACCCTTTAATTTTGCTTGTCCATTGAATTAAAGATACTTAGGAGATCATGTCTATTCCAACAACATGAGGAGTGTACCAAATATTGTTATAACCTAAATTTGTCAAAATAACAGGAAGATTTTTACCTAGTTTTTTGTGTTCAAAATATTTAAAATGTCAGAATAGAGGTTTATGTTGATAGCTTTTAAATTAGGGTATGCTGAATAAAATGATGTAGGAAATTTTGCTTAATTTCAGTTTATAGAAACACTATAATATAGTTGGATATATAATAGAATAAGCTAGAATTCAACACAAAAATAGCAAGATTTTTTTTAAAAGAATTTGAACTAATTATAACTTGCAATTTAAAAGCACAATATTAAAATGTATATCTTGTTATTCAAGGGTTTTGAGATACACATAAATTTACTAGTTGTATGATATTAATCAAAACTTAAGGCATTTCATCTCGACAAACCAGCGTAAAGAAACCTACCCAAAGAGCACCAGATTTATGATAATTGAGGTCTCGAAGATCAAATAGTTGCTAAAAGACTGAAAAGCTTTTGGCTTGGACTATAGGGTTAATTAACATAGAAACCAAAACATTGTATGCATCTTGACTTATTAGATATGTTAATTCAATCCCATTCTGTTAAACCCGATAGGGACCTATTCTATTTGACTTTTGCAAGTTTAGTATATGTCGATAAAGGTCCTACAATGAACTTTGGTTGGCTGGTCTGCAAGGTGATGATCTACATTAAATTAATGCTGCAAGCCTTGAACTACTTTTATGCCATTTCAGAGTTGTTCATGGTCAAGTCAGATCAATCTTCATGTAAGTAATTCACTTTAAGTCAAATTTATTTTGGTTAATTAGAAAAAATATAAGATAAGCTTTTTTCATTAATTAACCAATGCTAATGTTATCCGACTAAACCAATGAAAGTGCATCTAATGAATAAAAGGTAGTACATAGATATTAACTGAATCAATAAAAATTCAGAAGTCAAGCACCAAGCCACCATGATGGTAACAATGATAACCTCATGTTTTTCCATAGAGTTCTATATCGTAAGTGTTCAACAACACAGAGTAATATGGTAGTTCTAATGTGCTAAATGTGATGTGGATCATGCCTCTATGTAACGAAAAGTTCCCATGGCCTTGAACCTAAGCCCATGTGTCCTGATTTATATTAATGATCTATCTTTTATATGATGGTGTGGAGTTTGTTCCTTCTCAATAATTCACCTCATTAAAACTTTCAACTCTGCATCAAGAGAAATTAAGAGTATATAATTAATATGCTAATAGAAGATGTAAATGTTATGGATAACTATAAGCATGCATGTGTGGTCTAATTAAACTTTATGTTTGTGACTCATGAACTTGTATTATCCAAAATTAAGTACAATGAGATGTCAGAGTACGATGGAAAATGATATATATTGGTGCATGCGAAAAGAACTTTGTTAAAGTTGGTCTATATTGATTGCTTATGGCTTTGAATCTGATGATGCATCTCATAAGCCAGAAGCATGTGATTTGAAATTTGAACTTAAATTTTAGCTTGTTAGTTTTCGTCTATCTCTATAAAAACTCACTCTCATAGAATACTTAGTTATAGAAAATCAGAGCGAAGTCACAATTTCAAAACAATTTTATTCATTCAAAGGAGATGCTAGCATGAGTCACACTTCTGAAATATATTTATTGCAGTAACTATTTGCATGAAAAAAAATAAACCTATTGTCTCATGGATTGTTGTGTAATCCTTAGTGTTATTTTCTAATTTTTGATCCTTTAGATTGTTGAAAGTTTTATACTATTTCCTAATACATGCAATTTTCTTACAAAATTAAAATAAAGACAAAACAGCAATTATTCTAGCATGCAACAATAATTATAATTTAAAACAAAATAAGACAAAAGGAATATGGTTTAGGGAATACAGTTGCGATGTCGCTGCCCTAAAAGATCAAAAGCCTGTCTCCTTATCCAGATTTTGAATTGGTCTTGTCCCCTAACGGTAAATATCCCACGAATTCACCAGCACTCGGCCCAGGACGATGGGCAGAGCTTCGGCTCAGATGGAGAAGTTGCCCAGAAAAATGAGGATAAAAAATTCTTTTAATACTGAAGCCATTCTCACGAAGAGTAAGCTTCATGTTTTCTTTTAAGATGAAAGAGAAATGAGTTGTGTCTCTTACTATCGAAGGGAGTGGTCCATTTATAAACTTCAGACTGCCAGTGGTTGTAACCATAAGAGATATTCAAGACCACACAATCAGGAGAAATTTGTATGATGAGTCTTATAAATTGCAATATCTATTAGCATTTACAAGCAGAAATTGAGAATGTTCTCTTTTACTTAAAAACTTCGGAGTAATGTCGTAAATAGTTTCAATGGTTGAGACCTGATACGTAGGAATACTGATAAAGAAGAGAACTTTGTACTCTTCAACTTTTATTCTATTGATTTATGGAAAATGTTGATATCTGACATGTGTTGTTTAACTTTATTCAAAATTAGATATTTGTTCTATTGATTTATGAAAAATGGTGATGTCTGACATAAATGACCTGAATATGATAAAAACTTTATGTATATTTTTGTGGGTGTAACTCCGCCAGTGCAACCATAGGACGGGGAACATGCATACATGTGATGTCAATCATAGGATCCAAGTTGGTTGGTTAAAATGGAGGAGCGCAACAGGAGTTTATGTGATTGAAACATCTCGTTATGACTGAAGGAAAATTTTTATCGAAATCCTATTATGTCAGCTTTATTATATGACACAGAATATTGGATTATAAAGAGATATCATGATCAGAAGATGAGTATAGTATATATGCACATGATTCGTTGGATGCAATAACACGAGAAGAGATAAAGTGAGAAATGAGGATATTCTTAATAAGATAGGTGTAGCCCTCATAGAAAAGAAGATAAGAAAAAATCGCCTACGATGATTTAGTGATGTGTGATGTAGATCTACAGATGTACCAGTCCGACGAGTAGAGATTATCAACTTGGGGTAAGTAAAAAAGCAAAGGGAGACCAAAGAAAATATGAATGGAAGTGATACGATAAGATATAGAGGCTAAACGTCTTAATGAAAGCATATTGCTTGATAGGAATGAGTGGAGAAAGTTGATCCATGTGCCCGATCCGGCATAATTCTCTTTTGGTTCATGTAGCCTACCCCAAATACTTGAAATAAATGACTTAGTTGTTGTTGTGTTTATATCTTTGTGTGCGCGCGTGTCCATACACATTGATACATACATACACACGCAAGTGCACACACATATATAATACACAATGCATTGTACATTTATGGAATATAAACATGACATGGTCCTGGCGTGTGCAGACACATTGTTGCTGCGATGTGCACGTGTTAATGTTCGGTGCCTACAAACTTGACAACATCTTGGATGCTATTAGATATTTTCACATTATATAAATTAAACTAAATATCTTGGATGCTATTAAATATTTTTCGCGTTATATAAATTAAGTTAAATATCTTGGATGCTATGGAATATTTTTCGCGTTATTCATGTGTGTCTTATTCTTAATTAAGAATTTCTAACTAGGAAACTGGACAAATTTGATAAATACAAGATAGCTACAAATAATAAAATTATAAACATATTGTTCTAACATTAGATTTTTAACTTCTTAGTCTCAGCTATATCTTTGACATGTCTTCAATATGTCTAAGATATATCGTAAACATGATGATATGTCAAAGGAGTATCCAAGTATCCAAATATCAAATTTGCATCTGACACGAGTACACCTCCGTTGAAGCATACATGCCTACATAATAATGCAACTGACTTTCTCTTCTATGTAAGTGTCAGAATTATGACTTCTTCAATACAATTTAACAAGTTTATATTTTCAAAAATAACAATTTATCATCAGTCATCAATTAGTAATTTTCCACATGATATAATGCCTCAAAGAAACAGTAGGCATTTATTCTGAATCCCTTGATTGCTGGCTTTGGGCTATAACATTTCTGCTTTCCAATAAGTTAAATCAAAATGTAGCCATTGTCATTCAGAACTTGATAGTATGTGTGGTGACATTGATTCTCATGCACATTATGTTGGTCATCAGTCGGCGAGTTCAAACTTTAACGCTTCGCTTCTCTTTTGTTAGGTAATGCTGCAACGCCTTTGTGGAAGGGAGCAACAGCACAGTGGATACTCCTGAAAGCAGTCCTACTTGAACAGTGGAACTCATGTTTTAATTAGTCAGAGAACATATTGTTTTAGACACCGGTTTTGAGTTAAAGGAGCATTGTACTGTTACCTTTCAAGGCTAGTCCAGTTTGTCAGTGTTCCAGAGCTGTAAAATTAGTTGGATTGATTATATTTCTGCCTGCGAGTAACTTAAACTACGATAGATGTGTATTGATTGTGTATTTAAGCAGGGAATGTGCTTGCTCATCACTGTAACTATATCAATGTGTTTTTGGTATTACTTTATCTCTTGGTTGCAGTTTACTGTTCGGCAATGGCATCACACAAATTTGTTAATGGGTTGGCGATGATGTAAGAAAGAAGTCCTAGGTTCAAGTTGAGGCTACACTCTTTGTTCGAAAAAGAAACAGAAAGATGGCCTACTGAGGCTAACTATTTTTCAGTGTCATGGACTTCCAATGTCTGGTTACTATTTTTCTGAACAGCTACCTTTGAATGGTGTCCCTGCAGGGTGAAATTTCGGTCAGGTGTTGAGTTCGTAAGAGCTCCGCTCACTCATAGGTCATCGGTTCGGGCACTCGCGCACCCATGACATTGGGTGCATTCATGGTGCCCCTTGACTAAAAACAAAAAAAGCTACCTTCGAATGGTGAAAATTGTTGTTTTTCCTAAAATTATTTTAGATGAAAATTCGTGGTGTTTGGCAGGAGAAAATTTGGAAACTATGGTTTTTACTAGTGTTCGAAATTCTGTGTAAATACTCGTTTATCTCTTATGTATGAAGTTAGACTGCAAACTGTGCCTCCATCGTATTGTATTTATTAATATTTTCTTTTGGGGATAGTCTATTGTATTTATTTATACGGTTAAAAATATAGAGTTTGTTGGGCTGCAGCCAGGACATGGCCCAATACATTGCGACGCTGCATCATGGGTCGTGTCATTGAGCTGGGCTGAGTCATTTAATGGGGCCTGATTACTTGATAAGCCAATTGGAATACGACACAAATTCTATGTTTGGGTCTTTAAAATCATATCAATGGTTTATTGGGTTGGATATGAATTATTATCCTGATTAAATATTTGTAGCATTTTATAATTTAGTTCACTTAGTTCTAGCTAAATTATCTTTTATGTTAGCTCAGTGGTAAGAAAAGAAAGGTTAAGTTCTGTTCAGTAAAACGTTTTGGTCAAAGTTGAGTTAAAGTAGGAGTATCTATTTAGAAGAGTTTATATTTCTTTAAGAGTAAAGTCTAATTATGAATATAGCAGGAGCTTTTATTTATTTGAGTTTTCAAGTAATAGTAGTAGTATTGGTTATTAGAGTTTGTGTAATAGAAGGAGAATGGAAAATTTGTATTTCTATAAATAGAGCACAATCGGGCTCAATTTTGTATTAAAAATTGTATGATAAATTATTAAACTCAACAAAATAAAGTTACTACTTTTCTTCCTCCACAGATTCCTCTTCTATCATATTTTCTTTATCGAAAAACAACAATGGTATCAGAGCTTGGTTTTATCCGCGGCATGCAAAGAAGAAGGCGTTAAAAAGAGCGAAGAAGATGGCTAACAGGTGGTTTCAACTTATTATTTCTTACCTCACAAAAAATAACTATAAGAATTGGAGTATTAAGAAAGAAGTTTTGATTTAAGAAAATGTCTGAAAGATCGTGGAAAAAAGTTACAAGAAGAAGCAAAAAGATTAAGATAAATTAAAGCTAACTGACATGATCTTAACAATACAGAATAACATAACGAAGCTCTTAATATATCGCATATCATTACAGGTGAAAAACGGGAAAGTGTGCTTGAAATATTTTGCAAAAAATATATGAAGAGAAGAAGCTAGAGACAACTCAAGAAACTAAAAGCTTCGAAAAAATATGAGAAGAATCAAGAAGATGGAAGAAGTTCAAAACTTAAAGAGTGCAAAGAAGAGACACTCATGAAATCTAAAAACATTCATGAGAGCAAGATTATGAAAAGAGAAGAAAGAGAATGACGAGAAAAAAAAAAGAAAAAGAAGAGGAAAAAAGAGAAGAAGGTGAAGAAGAAGAGGCAGAAGAAGAAAGTCAAGAAGAAAAAATCATGAAAAAGTTTCAGTTACTACAACAAAATAAGAAAAAGTAATACTTATTTTGGCAGTATAGAAAATCATCAAAAGAAGAGATAAAATTACAAAGTGAAGGTAAAACTTGAAGATGTCATGGAAATCATCAAAGTGTAAGCAAAACATCAAGATATCATCAAATTGAAGACAAGATCATAAAACTAAGGAGTCGACACTATCAAGGTAAATGACAAGAATATAATAAAGGAACATCAAGTTCATCAATAAGAATGATTCGAGATAGAGTTCAACAACAAAAATAAGGATTTGGATAAAGAGCTAAAAGTACTTATAGTTATTACAAAAAGAGATATAAAAGTAAAAAATTTCAAAGAAAAATCGGAGTAATCTAAGGGAAAAAAACAAGAGGAATTCAACTACTATGGAGAATATGTTGGTCCTGACAACCAATCAAGAGATCAAGATCAACCGATCCAATCAGTCAGGTCGGTGAAAATCAGGTGGGAGGTTTTTCGTTCATTGAATGTTCCTTAATTACAAAATCACCTTTCAAATCCCTCCTTAGATACCAATCAGACTGGTATTTAGTCAGTCTCATCTTAGTAATAAATTAGTAAGATAAATAACTCAACAATAATTTATTTAATAATAATATTTATTAAATAAATACAACATGAATATCTTATCCAGCATAATCCCTGTAATAAGAACATTAGTTCAAATAAATAGAGAATATATTGAAATTCAATTATTCGACAATCAATATTTATACAAGATAAATATTTGTTAATAATATCCGTGCAAAATTGAACGTTAGTATAAACGGACACAGTAACAGAATAAGAACCAGATTTGGATTGAGGTACACGTAAAGTGAATATCCTTAAGATAATTATGTTCTCTGCTATGGTGCATACGGGATAATGGACGCTGGTCTCTCAAGATACAACACTCTTCAAGTATTCTGCGCAACACTTTGCAAAATCACGTATAGTCAAACCAAAGTTGACACATACCTTCCACTTGACAGGGAGTTGAAATAGACCGAAGAACTACAAAAATTCTAAAGAGAATTTTTGTCTTAACATACCTTCTTCAGAGAGGAATGAAGGAAATGAATTCCGAGTTATTTTTGGTTTTATTTTTGGAGTGGTATTCTACCATTTAATCAGAGGAAACCTTTCGGTTGTAACGGGTGCAACCCTTCCTAAGAGACACATTTGTTCGGTTGGAGCGGACGCAACCTTTCCGAACAGACACATCCGCTCGTCGAATAGACATATCCATTCGACCAAAAGAGGTTATCCCCGGATAGACACATCCATTCGGTCGGAACGAGTGCAACGGTTCCGAATAAACATGTCCGTTCGCCGAACACACTCATTCATTCGCATACCACTTTTAATGTTGGACTAAAAAGTTCTCACGCTTTTTGGTCCCATTTAGCTCTTGTTCTACGCTAACTTCTGATTTGAATATCTCATTTATTCAGAAACAGAATTGAACATGTGAATATACCACGTTCATCGCCAATGGAAGGAGAACACATTCCAGCCATCTCCCCGCATTCCGAGCAGCGGGTCCTGCCTAAAATTCTGCTGAAATTTCAGCAAAAACTAACTTGGTTAATTCTATGTTTTCAACAATCCCCCACAATGAATAGAGATTCAAGAAAATATACACATTATGAGACTTACTCTATAATGAAAGGCACTTTAGAAAAGAAACTACATTAGGATAGGTGAATTAGGTCTTGAACCTTCCATAGCGAAAGCCTCATCGGACTTACTGGCTAATCAGTGAACTAGGACTTGAACTATAAGCTGTTTGTTTAAGACAAGTCAACAAGCCTCACACGGTAACTTTTCAAAATCAATTTTGGTTCTCGGTTGTATCCATTTCGACCCCGGACACTCTTGATTTTAGAGAGTGCATTTAGGGAATCACAATCTCCATAGAGACTCCCAAAGAGCCGACTCAGCTTTACACTCACATAGGTGATCCCCCTATTAAGAGTAGTCTACTCTACCCACTTATTTTGATAACAAAATATAGGCATCATTAAAAGTGTTAAGCTTATTTAATCCCTTTTGTAGAAAGCATTTGGGTGACCATAGGATGAGTTGGAGTCAAACTCCTAAGTGCTTACTTGCAGAGTCAATCATAACTAGTTTTTCCTCTTGAACTTAGACCGTAAGATCTCCAGTCGCTACGTGAGGTTTCTATTCTGATCCCGCGGGTACAAAGATGTTACTGCAACGTATCTACGTAAGTCAAAAATACCCTCCATATATACACTAAGCATCATTGTAGGTAAGAATCAGAGTACGAATGTACGTGGTGCATTATACATTTCAACATATGAGTACAATTACAAAGTTATTACAGAATGTGACACAATATTACAAGAATATTACATCACTGATAGGTGCAAATGGGAGAATATAAAGAGATATACAATAATGAACAATACAAAAGATGCTCACGAGTTATAAAAGAAAAATTCGGGAGACGAGCAGGAGACCTGGAAGGATGGGGCTCCAGACGGTCTGCCGATGATCTATGCTTCCTCTGCACATTTCTGATCAGCAACCAGAAGAATCCACAAGCTCCATGCTCTAAGATCAAAACATGCAGGTCCAGGGGAGTCAGAACTCCCCAACGAGTGGTGTAGTGAATGCGAAGTGACGTGCAGGGAAAAGCACACGTGCATCGATAAATCCGAGTTCAAGAGCATGTATTGAAAACCATATCATGAGCATAGGCATAAAGGATTAGGTAAGGAGGTAGCAAGTAAAGTAAATGCGCTAAGGTCAGTTATATAAACCGAAATTACCGATTTGTGAGCTTAGTACGTCGAAAGAATAACCAAACAAGAAAACCATCATATATATACCATATATACCTCACTCACTATATCCTAACTTCATATAACCTGGGTTATCTCCTAAACTAAAAAAATATCAGAAAATCGATAGAAAACCCATAAAAACTGATAATACTGAACACAAGCAAAACCAGCTGTACAAACCCAGTTTACGGCTTTATGACACAAGTACGTCGAAGGAATAATCGAAACAAGGAAACTCTCATCTATATACCTTGTGCACCATGTTATCATAATCCGAGTGTATACAACTCGAATTGCAAAACAGCATGATGAATTATTGATTAACATCTTATTATTATTACTCAGCCTACCTATATATCTAGGTATGTACCCTAGCGTCCCAACACACATACATCCATATATAAGTAAGCCGAAATTGTTATTGGAAACTGATGATGAAACAATAGTTTATATTTACTGTAATACCTCTATATTTAAAATACAAGATTAAATAATGTAATAATATGTTTTTTATTGCATATATTTTGTGTTAATTATTATTGTTGTTATGTATTATTATTATGGTTATTACTATTGGTAATTATTATTATTGTTATTGTTAAATATCTTTGTATATTATGTTATTACTCTTATTAATATTATTGATATTTATTTTGTGTATTATTATTAGACAAGTCACTTCTTGCCCCCTTATTTTTCTCTGCCTTTTTTTCGTTTTCTTATTCTTTATCCTAAGTCCAATCCAAACCAAAATACCCATTTTCATATGCTTTACTTTTACCCATTAACCTATATCCATTTCCTATCTTTCTTTTATTTTTCCTTGGCCCAAGCCATGAGCCCATTTTCATTCCTTCTATTTTTCTTTTATTGAGCCAAAACTCAAACCAAAACCTATTACCCAATATCTAATTTTAATCTTATCTTAAATCTAAATCCTAACAAAATCATATCTAATCCTAACTTACCCAAATCTAAATCCTTCTTTCAAAATTATAATCCCAACTAATTCTATTTCAAAATAAAATCCTAACTGATTTTAAATCTATTTTAATTCTTATCCTTTCAACTAAATCCTAAATCCTACCTATGTAATTCTATATCTTAACTACCTAATCACTAACCCTATATCTCTCTCCCTATATTTAATCCTATCCATCAAATCAAATCTTAACTAACTCAATTCTCATATATCCTAACTACTAAATTTTATAGTTATTTTAATTAAATAAAAATTTGAACTAACCTAATCTCTCATTATCTCCTAATCTGAACCATCTATTTTTAAATTATCCTAATCCTAACTATATAATCATAACCAATTAACATCTCCTATATAAATATCTAATCCTAAACCAAAACTCTAACCTAATCTTCTCCTCCTTCCTTTGCTGGCAACCCCAAGCCATCATGCGGCCTCCTTTATCAAAAACGCCTCAGGAGTTGCAACTATTGGGCCTGATTTTTTTGGCAGAAGTAGTGCTGCTTCAGTCTCCTTCCCAAAACTTGAAACTCTCCAGATTATAACAATGTAAAAATTGCAAGAATTGTTATTTTGTGGAGAAGGGGAAGAACTGTATGGGAGAGAGGAGATAGAGGAGTAGAGGAAGTTAGCACAGAGATCGAAATCAAGGAGCGAGAAATGGCGCAATTGAGCAGGCCAGATTGTGCTCCCGGTCGGCCGCCCGGTCGACCAGTGGAGGAGGCCGGTCGACCGTCCGGTCGATCGACGTGCACGAACGTGCACAGGAAGTAAGCGGTCGACCGCCCGGTCGATCGACTGACATGGCCTAACTCTCGGTTGGGCCCGGTCGACTGGCGCGGTCGACCGTGGCATGGGTCGGTCGACCGACAGGCGCGTTTGGACTCACCTTTTGGGATTCAGATTCCTTTTCTGATGGAATCAAATCCAATCTGGGTTTCCTTAAATCCAGGGACTCTGTGGCTATAAATAAGGGCTAGGGCCCTCATATATTGTATCCCTGAAAGTTTCCTCAAGTATCCCTCTTGTATTAGTTTGTATTGATTTCTGAATCAATAAAATCTCTCTCTCCCTTGCCCGAGGACGTAGGTACGTTGCCGAACCTCATTAAATTTGTGAGTTGATTGCTTTTCTCTATTGTTTGCTGTTCCTGTTGTATTGGTTGTTTCTCCGGTTGCATCGAGTCTCCGCCAGGTGGGCAGATTCCTTAAGAGCGGTTGTTGTGTTTGCCCGCCACTGCGCACAACAAGTGGTATCAGAGCATCTCAGGTTCGACGTGGGATCATCTGTTGATTCAAGAGCATCAGTTGCTGTTTGGCGGAGATCGTGTGTCGATCTCGAAACGGCATTGGGACTGTTTGTGGGATCGTGTGTCGATCTCGAATACAACGTGAAGATTGCTCGAGGAATCAATTTGGAGGAGTAGACTGCTTTGGAAACTCTTTGAGGGTTTCATGTGGAGGTAAAGATCCTGTCTTTATCTAGTTTGTGCATCTAACTCTGTTTGTTTCCATATTAGTTTGAGGAATCAGTTGAGAAGATGACTGGAGAAAGTACATCAGTGAGATCCATGAATCCACATCCGAGGATTGATGTGGTAAAGTTCAATGGTACAAACAGTTTTGGTATGTGAAGGTGTGAGGTGATGGATGCGCCGACGGCATCAAACCTCGAAGACACTCTACGGTTGGAGAAGAAGCGCGCATCAACGACGGAAGAAGATTGGGACAAGATGAATCGTTCGGCGTGTGGCTTGATCAGGTCTTGTCTGACACAAGACATCAAGTATCAGGTGTTGCATGAGACATCTGTGAGGCAGCTGTGGGAGATCCTGAAGAAGAAGTATCTGACGAAAAGCATAGAGTCTTGATTGCAGTTGAAGAGTAAACTTTATGGCTTTTAGATGCAAAGAGGATGCTCCATCAATGAACACTTGAATCGCTACATGAAGCGTCTTACAGATCTAGTTAATGTGGATGTGGAGACCAGTGAAGAGGATAAGGCGGTAATTCTTTTGAACTCTCTTCCTAGGGAAGAGTATGAGACCTTTACTCTTACATTTCTCAATGGAAGAAAATCTCTTAACTACAGTGAGGTGTCTGCTGCACTTGTGAGTTATGAAGCAAGGAGACAGGATCGACTGTCTTCTTCGGGAAGCACAACAGCAGAGGCATTGGAGGTAAGAGGCAGAAGTTCCAATAGTAAGGGAAGAGATGATCGGGGAAGATCGAAGTCCAAATCAGGCTTCAGAAATTTGAAGAAGAATCAGTGTGCCTTGTGCAAGGAACTAGGACACTAGAAAGCTGAATGCCTGAAGGCCAAAGGTAAGAAGGTGGAGTCAAACACCGAGGCGAATCTCGCACAGGCGGATGGATCGGATGAAGACTCATCGGTATTCTCTCTGTGTTACTACTCCTACTGTTTGTAACTCAAATAATGCTGAGTGGATCTTAAATACCGGAGTCACCTATCATGTGTGCCCAAACAGGGCCTGGTTTTCTAGTTTTGAGAAGCTAGATGGATGTTACACGGTCATGGGTGATGATCATCCGTGTAATATAGAAGGGATGGGTACAGTCCGTATCAAGATGGATGATGGGATAGTACGAGAATTGAAAGAGGTGAGGTATGTCCTCAACTCAAAAGGAATCTTATCTCTGTTGGCGCTTTGAAAGCATTGAGTCTTGTGATATCTGTACGAGATAGTGTTCTCAAGATGATCAAAGGCTCGATGGTGGTAATGAAGGGCGTCCGCTGGAACAATCTCTACTACCTAAAGGGTAGTACTATTACAGGTCAGGTGGAGACTTCTAGTTCTTCAGATGATAGTTGCACGAAGGTCTGGCAGGTGAAGGTCGGACATGGAGGTGAAAGGTCTTTACAAGCTCCTGCAAAGAAGGGATCATTGGAATGTGCTGCTACCTGCAACTTGGAAGGTGAACACAGCGTTTTGGACAAGAAGAAGGTGAAATTCAGCACCAGTACTCACCGCTCAGAAGGTCTTCTTGATTATATTCACGTAAACGTTTGGGGACCTGCTAAGACTGCATCGCTTGGAGGTCACAGGTACTTTGTCTCTTTTGTTGATAGTTTATCTAGGCATTATTAGATATATCTCATGAGACAAAGGTGTGAAGCCCTAGATATGTTGGTGAAGTGGAAAGAAAGAATGGAGAAGCAAATAGGTAGGAAGATCAAGGAGCTACAGATTGGTAATATTGAAAGATACATGAAACAATTCCTATAATTTGGCCAGAACATCGAATTGCTACTCACTTCACAAAAGGTATAAATGGGTTGGCTAAAGAAGTAAACCGTTCCTTACTGGAGAAGTTTCGGTATTTGTTGTCTAATGCAAGATTAGACAAATCATTTGGGCTGAGGTGATTGTGTATGCTAGCCATCTCATAAATGGATCGACTGCGATAGGCGGTAAAGCTCCACTGGAAATTTAGTTTAGGAAAGCTGCTCAAGATCATAGTTTGCTGTGGGAATTTGAAAGTTCGACCTACTTCAGTGCCAAGGATGGTAAGGTGAATCTGCGAGCAAAGAAGTTTGTATTTTTGAATGTAAAAAGGAATATGAAAGGTTACAGGTTATGGGACCCCGAAGACAAGAAGATCGTGTTGAGCCGGCATGTCACATTTGATGAGACTTCAGTATTGAAGTCTATAGTCTCTCAGTAGGTGAAGAGGACAGAGACCAAGGAAGTATCGTAACAGGTGGAGGTTGATGCTACTCCACCATCTCCAGTTGGTTTGGCATCAAAGAAGACTTCACCGGATGTGACACCGGATGGAGATCATGTAGCCAGGATTGATGCTGAATAGATTGAAGACATTGATGAGAATGTCGAGTTGTTTGCAACTATTGGAATCAAGGTAAAACCACGCTCGTGGGTAAAGAAGCATGAATCTCAAGCTTGTGATCGCGACAAGCTCAAGTTGAAGGTCGTTGTTCTCCATGATGGTCGTGAGGAGGTTTATATGACTCAGCCAGATAGGCTCGCTGCTACAGATACAGGTACAAGTGCATGAGCTTTATGAAGCTCATTTCAATGAACTACGGTTAGCTTGATCTTTTGGGCAAGGTATGTAGGCAGCCGTAAGGCGCAGCCAAATTTGGTGATGCAACCTGTATGAAACTGTTTTGGGTTCTCGAGAAGCCGACTGAAACTTCACGTAGAGATGGAGAGACTTCACGTAGAGGTGAAGTGTTGTGGCTAGTTGGACTTCACGTAGAGGTGAAGCGTTGTGATCTCGATGATCAGTTGAGCTTGCATAGGAGGGGTGTCCATTCAGTTGTTGAAGCCGATGATGGTGTTCGTTGTGCTCTACTCAGACTTGGTTGGACCGTCAGCTGAAGAGATGTAGACTGGATAGAGCCAGTCAGTTGGAGAGTCAGCATTGACTCATGATGAGCTCTTCGTGAGGTAGTGAAGTTGTGAAGTAGGAGCCACTTTCGGTGATCGGCATGTATGAAAGTTCTCCTAAGGAGAAGTATAGGGAAGGCATGTGTGGTGCATTCCAATTAGATAGCTGAGGTACAGATTCCAAGCCGAGATCGTGTGTCGATTTCGTCTGGAGCGCGCAAGCTGAGATCGTGTGTCATTTCGCCAGGTGGTAGACTGGAGTTCGTTGGAGATCGGCTCAGATTTGAAAAATCTTCACCAAGGTGGAGAATTATGGGAGAGAGGAGATAGAAGAGTAGAGGAAGTTAGTACAAAGTGTAAAACACCTAGAGGGGGGGTGAATAGGTGTAATTGCTAATCTAAGACTAAATGTAAAAACTAAGTGCGCTAAATGCGGAAGCTAATGCAAATGTTGCACAAACTAATACAATACAACAAGTGTAGCTGAATTCCCCTTGCGAGGCTCTGGACTAACTCCCCTTGATTCCCCTTGAAATGGGTTAAGGCGCTATGTGAAGCTCTTGTTGGATGAGTATAAGTAGGGCACACACACACAAGCAATCCAAGCAATGTGGAATACACACAATCAAGCCAAGCATATAAGAATGAATTGAAATATAAAAGATGCAAGGCAACACAAGCAATGTATAAGATATGTATGCAATGAAAGAATGATGGTTGAATGAAATGATGCTATGCACAATATAAAGAGAGAGAGAGTTAGAGAGACAATGGGAGCAATCGCAAACACAACGATATGTTTCGAGGTTCGAGTACCCAACTCTACATCCCCGCCTACACCACCGTGTAGGATTTCCACTATCTCAACTCCCACCGAGGGAACCTCTACCAAAGAGGATTTCTTACAACACTAGGAGTACCAAACTCCTCTCTCAACAACAACCTCCACCTAGGCCAACAACCAACCAACAACCACCTCTACCGAAGAGGCTCACAACCAACACTATCACCTCTACCTAAGAGGGATCCAAACCAACACCACTCCGATCACCTCTACCGAAGAGGGATACAACAAATGAAGGAGGGTTTACAACAATGAGGTTTACAACAAACAACCTCAAAACACTTTTCTTTCTTTTTCTCTTATCTTTTTCCACAAAAACAAGATCCTAATAGATTAGGATAGGTGATAGCTCAAGTGTGGAATCAAGGTGTTTTTGGAAACCAGCAACAAAGAAAAACTACTTGGGAATCACTTGTAAAAGATAGAAAATGAAAAACAAAACAATCTCCTAAAACCCTAGCTTTCTTTGATTTTCCAAAACCAAAAACAAAAGAGATGAGAAGTTAAAAGCCCACAAACTCTTTTTAAAACTCTTTTAACACTTCAGAAAACCAGAATTTTTTCTCTTAAAAAACTTGACCAAAATCCCCAAAGAGATGGGGTTTATATAGCCCCTATACAAAACTAGCCGTTAGGCTGAGCTGGCAGTCTGACAGACTGCCGGTCGACCGGTCCGGTCGACCGCCAACGGTCAAAATTGTGACCGTTGGGCAGCAGCGGTCGACCGGGCCGGTCGACCGAAACATCCTGAGAGCAGAACTCTCAACTCGGTCGACCGTCCCGGTCGACCGTGTCTGTGCCTAACAGACGTGCACATCTGTGCACATCGGTCGACCGTTCCGGTCGACCGGCCCTTTGGTGCGGTCGACCGGCACGGTCGACCGACCAGCCTGTCAGCACAAAAACAAGGTCAGAAATTTTGGGAAAAATATTTTATAAAAACCTTTTATCATTTCTGAAAATTCCATGAAACTTGTTTTATCATTTTATGTTAAAACATAAACATGTGATAAAAATTTCAAGACAATATAACAACATATCAATTCATTTTTGTGTCTTGCAAATTTTATCAAAAACAAAACCTTGTATTTTGTCAAACTTGATTTTCCAAAACATGAATAGGGATATCAAAATAAGTTTGTTTACCAAGTTAAAACGTGTATGTATAAATAGAAAACATCTACTATACATATAACATATGTAAACTTGTTTTGATCAACTATTCATAAAAACCAAAAACCAAATCATGAAACGTGTGTGTTTTGTGCACTTGAGCATATCAACTAAACTAAGCTTTACAAATGGATCTAAAACTCTATCTAAACTAGGATACCTAAGTCTTCTTGACGATCTTCATCTTCAAGTAGACTTGGTCCAAACTCCGTGATTCTCCAAGTGCAAAGGTATGATCTTTAAGCTTTGGCACCGGAATCATCATGAATAGCTTCTAATCATCTTGTTGAAGCTAATCACCAACTAATATCCTGTTAATGATCTGAAACTTAGAAACACAAGAATATTAGTAAACATAACTACATGAGTGTTGATCATCATCAAAACTAGAGTGGAAGGCCATTGGGCCAACAATCTCCCCCTTTTTGATGATGACAAAACTCATGGAGTTATATATGCATGGATTAAAGTTAAGCTTCAAAGAAGCTCCCCCTTAACTCATGCATCACAAGAAATAATAGATATGGCAATGAGGCACATGAATATGTATGCAAGTGGAGATAAAACAAATCAAATCTTTTGCTCCTAATTGCAAAACAAACAAAACATATATGCATAAACATAAATATTACACAACATGCATATAAACCTCAAATTCTTCTCCCCCTTTTGTCAATCATCAACAAAGGGTAAACAATCAAAACCATAGATAAAATGAGGGGTAAAAATCTTTCTCCCCTTTTTGTCAACCAAAACAATGCAAACAATGTTCTTCCCCTTTTTGTCTAAAACAAAAAAAATATCAATAAGGGGTGACTACAAACATGAAATCAATTAAAAAATATATCAATGAAGCATCTTGATACCAATAAACAAGGATCAATATATGTTATATGCTATATACATTCATGAAGAGGAAGACGCTAAGTTAGCTTCCCTACACATATGCATTACATGAAGAAGGGATGACAAGCCCCAATTCACATAACACATATTATGTAATGCATAAGAGGAGATGTGAAGCTCCCCTACACACGTATATCATATAAAGAAGAGTTGTCAAGCTCCTCAATTTTAATATACTCAACATGAATCTATATGTAAGAGAGATGTTAAGCTCTCTTTGCATATAGAAAATACAAATCAAAACTTTGAATATTTTCTTTAAACAAAATTTTGGAAATACCAATTGTAACTAAACATAACAAATTACCAATTGTAAAACAACATAACAAATTTTGAATGTCTAAACACAAATTTTGATACCAATTGTAAGAGTATATTTCATTTGAAAATATATAAACAAATTTGATGTTGATATCATATGTTCAAAATAACAACTTTTAATCATAAAGAGTGGGAGTACAAATACCAATTGAAAGACAAAATATGAAATACTCATTTTCTCCCCCTTTATGAAATACCAAACTAAAGTCATGCATAGTCTTGATAACAATTTAAAAGTAATCAATTTAAACAAAATTGAAACTCAAGCACTAGCATAAACACAAACATATATATGTATGAAAAATAGATACCAATAGAAATTGATATACTTGGAATTTAAAGCATACATACATACAAAAACATATATGAGTATACAAGAAGATCAAAATGATACCAATTGAAAGAGTTCAATGATACCAATTGACATAACAATAAAAGCATGTGTATATCTCATAACTACCACCCAATCAAGGTACAAGTTTAAATGATTTTCATATTAAGCTCACATGACCAAGATCTCCCTTCCAACCGCCCTTAGATGGTAGGGGTTTTCAAAGATAGATTTGAAAATGTAGTTTTGTTTGAAAATCACTACCAAAATGAAGAACACCGCAACTAGTTAAATGGAAAACTTGTTAACTAGCACGAAATCCTTCAAGCAAGGAATAAAACAAAATGAAATTCACATGATAATCATCACTCTAACCAACAAAGCATAACTCATGAGAAACAAAACATGAGTAATAGATATGAGTGTACAAATAATATGTGAAGATCATAATCATGAAAAAATTTCATTAAGCTCAATTATTCCTTAAAACATAATTCCATCAAACATGAAAAATCATATAAGACTACTTATTTAATCTTCAAGGCATATGTATGTCTAATACAAGCTAAAATATACATACATATCCAAAACTCAACGAGTCCACTAAATGTATATTCATGAAGGCACGTGGCTCAAAAAGATGTATATGTATAAGATTAGTTTGAACTAGATAGACATATACATGAAGTTAAACATAAATACATGAAACATGAAAAACTAAATTTTCATCACAACAAATTTCATTTCAAGGTATATGTATGAATTGTCAAACATGAAGTATACATACATATCCCTAAACACAATTGAGTCCAAATATAGATTTGCATGAAAGGCAAATGACTCAAGGGGTATACATGTATATCTTAAAGTTTGGCAATACAAGCATATACATGAAGTGAAACACACAATCATAAAACAAATATCAAGAAATATGAATACAAGTCTAAAATGTATGGATCATCAAAACTAGACTATACTAGCACATCTAATGGGTTCAAATAAGCATTCAATTCTAACTATATATAGATTTATTTGTAGCCCACTCTATGTACAAGTATATAACTAGTCTTAATGAAAACTAACACTTAAACATATATTCAAAACATGAAGTATCAAAAACAAACACGATAAAAGTCATCATGGAAAACTAAAACATGATTATTATGTAAATTCACATGTATTAGATTCATGATGTACATTATAGCTAAACAAACGGTGAGAACACTAAATATGAATTCATATAAGCAAGTGTGTCTCAAATACTATACATGTATGTCAAGGATCTAATAAACATGGAATGAACATACTAATCCAATGACAATAATAACATGCTATAAACTATGAACATGAAAAGCATGTAAACAATAAATGGGAGTAAAGGATTGTTACCAAAAACGAAGAAGCAACTCTCCTTGTCTCCAAAACATGGTGGTCATCTCCACCAACCTTCCCTTGAAAGTGATGCATCCAATTTGATTTCCATGAAGTCCGGAACGCATCCACTCCAAGGTGCTATCACTCTCACGTCATGTGAGAGCCCACACCTACATCATAAACAATAGGAGGGGTGGTCTTTGGTACCCATACTCTTTGGGTCCATGGGGGTTAGTACCTTCTCTAACCCAAACAAAATTCTTTGCTAAATTAGGAGTATGTAATCTATCATAACAAAATTTAGCAAGGTGGCCCTTACGTCCACAATGTGTACATGAGTACACATGAGCATACATGTGTTGATGGTGTCCGTGAGGAGCATGTGTATGCCGTGGAGGGTGTGCATGCATAGAAGTTGGAACTTGTTTCTTTCGAACCAAGGTTTCCAACCGTGAGTGGTTTATGGCACATTGGCTCATAGTGGAGGCCAAACAATCTACTCTCTTCTTTAACAAGCATATATCATCATTCATCTTAGAAGAAGAGGTACATGCATTAGGTAGACTAGATGAAGAGGCTACACTAGCATGGCAAACATGTGCATCAATCTTATTTTGCAAAAATTCATTTTTCTTTAAACAAATTTCTAAATCCTTTGAAATAGAAGCAATTTTTATTTCAAAGAATCATTTCTTTTAACACAAAATCTACTTTTGAAGACAAATTTTCATTTTTCTTCAAAATAGCATGGCAATCATTTTTATTTTTCAAAAAAATTATTTCTTTAAGTGCAAGTTCCAATTGAGATCTCAATGAATCCCTTTCATTATAGACCTCAACCTTTTCTTGCAAAACACAATCAAGTCTAGAATGCAAACACTTATTTTCTTTTTCAATTTCTAGACTTTTCTTTTGCAAAATCTTATATTTTTCAAGCAATTTTTCACACACAATAAATAGTTCTTCATTTAAAGCATGGGGATCAACATAATCATTTGAAGAACTAGCACAATCATCACTATCTAAGTGGGGTTCCGAATGTACCTCAAGGGAGTCATTCCCTTGGACCATGAAGCATTGTGTATCGGATTCTCCACTAGATTCCTCTTCTAGGATTTGAACTTGAAGCTCCGAGGTGGTGGTGGTTGTCAATTTGTTCCACACTGCAAAGGCGGAAACAAAGTTAGAAACACATAAGAGATAATCTTTAGGAAGAGTGCTTCTAATGGCCTCTAGGGCTTGTGCATTGGCCCCTATATGATTGCTATCACCAAGATAACATCTCTTGGTGGCGGCAAGGAAGACATGCAAACCTAGGGTCTTTAGGTACATGGACATCCTATACTTCCAAACATCAATGTTGGAAGGGTCAAAGCTAGGAGGGGTCATGAAGTCCATGGTAAACTATATATGAATGTGCAAACAAACAATTGCAAATGAGATTAGCAAGCAAATGGATCACTCCTAGGATGTTAAGCCTAAGTATCAGGAGCACTAGCTCTGATACCAATTGTAAAACACCTAGAGGGGGGGTGAATAGGTGTAATTGCTAATCTAAGACTAAATGTAAAAACTAAGTGCGCTAAATGCGGAAGCTAATGCAAATGTTGCACAAACTAATACAATACAACAAGTGTAGCCGAATTCCCCTTGCGAGGCTCTGGACTAACTCCTCTTGATTCCCCTTGAAATGGGTTAAGGCGCTATGTGAAGCTCTTGTTGGATGAGTATAAGTAGGGCACACACACACAAGCAATCCAAGCAATGTGGAATACACACAATCAAGCCAAGCATATAAGAATGAATTGCAATATAAAAGATGCAAGGCAACACAAGCAATGTATAAGATATGTATGCAATGAAAGAATGATGCTTGAATGAAATGATGCTATGCACAATATAAAGAGAGAGAGTTAGAGAGACAATGGGAGCAATCGCAAACACAACGATATGTTTCGAGGTTCGAGTACCCAACTCTACATCCCCGCCTACACCACCGTGTAGGATTTCCACTATCTCAACTCCCACCGAGGGAACCTCTACCAAAGAGGATTTCTTATAACACTAGGAGTACCAAACTCCTCTCTCAATAACAACCTCCACCGAGGCCAACAACCAACCAACAACCACCTCTACCGAAGAGGCTCACAACCAACACTATCACCTCTACCTAAGAGGGATCCAAACAACACCACTCCGATCACCTCTACCGAAGAGGGATACAACAAATGAAGGAGGGTTTACAACAATGAGGTTTACAACAAACAACCTCAAACACTTTTCTTTCTTTTTCTCTTATCTTTTTCCACAAAAACAAGATCCTAATAGATTAGGATAGGTGATAGCTCAAGTGTGGAATCAAGGTATTTTTGGAAACCAGCAACAAAGAAAAACTACTTGGGAAATCACTTGTAAAAGATAGAAAATGAAAAACAAAACAATCTCCCAAAACCCTAGCTTTCTTTGATTTTCCAAAAACCCAAAACAAAAAGAGATGAGAAGTTAAAAGCCCACAAACTCTTTTTAAAACTCTTTTAAATACTTCAGAAAACCAGAATTTTTTCTCTTAAAAAACTTGACCAAAATCCCCAAAGAGATGGGGTTATATAGCCCCTATACAAAACTAGCCGTTAGGCTGAGCTGGCAGTCTGACAGACTGCCGGTCGACCAGTCCGGTCGACCGCCAACGGTCAAAATTGTGACCGTTGGGCAGCAGCGGTCGACCGGCCCGGTCGACCGAAACATCCTGAGAGCAGAACTCTCAACTCGGTCGACCGTCCCGGTCGACCGTGTCTGTGCCTAACAGACGTGCACATCTGTGCACATCGGTCGACCATTCCGGTCGACCGGCCCTTTGGTGCGGTCGACCGGCACGGTCGACCGACCAGCCTGTCAGCACAAAAACAAGGTCAGAAATTTGAGAAAAATATTTTATAAAAACCTTTTATCATTTCTGAAAATTCCATGAAACTTGTTTTATCATTTTATGTTAAAACATAAACATGTGATAAAAATTTCAAGACAATATAACAACATATCAATTCATTTTTGTGTCTTGCAAATTTTATCAAAAACAAAACCTTGTATTTTGTCAAACTTGATTTTTCCAAAACATGAATAGGGATATCAAAATAAGTTTGTTTACCAAGTTAAAACGTGTATGTATAAATAGAAAACATCTACTATACATATAACATATGTAAACTTGTTTTGATCAACTATTCATAAAAACCAAAAACCAAATCATGAAACGTGTGTGTTTTGTGCACTTGAGCATATCAACTAAACTAAGCTTTACAAATGGATCTAAAACTCTACCTAAACTAGGATACATAAGTCTTCTTGACGATCTTCATCTTCAAGTAGACTTGTCCAAACTCCGTGATTCTCCAAGTGCAAAGGTATGATCTTTAAGCTTTGGCACCGGAATCATCATGAATAGCTTCTAATCATCTTGTTGAAGCTAATCACCAACTAATATCCTGTTAATGATCTGAAACTTAAAAACACAAGAATATTAGTAAACATAACTACATGAGTGTTGATCATCATCAAAAACTAGAGTGGAAGGCCATTGGGCCAACACAAAGATCAGAAATCAAGGAGCGAGAAACGGCGTATTAGAGCAGGTCAGATTGTGTTCCCGGTCGGCCGCCCGGTCGACCGGTGGAGGAGGCCGGTCGACCGCCCGGTTGACCGGCGTGCACGAACGTGCACAGGAAGTAAGCGGTCGATCGCCCGGTCGACCGACTGACATGGCATAACTCTCGGTTGGGCCCGATCGACTGGAGCGGTCGACCATGGCATGGGTCGGTCGACCGGTCAGTCGACCGACAGGCATGTTTGGACTTTCCTTTTGGGATTCAGATTTCTTTTCTGGATGGAATCAAATCCAATCTGGATTTCTTAAATCCAGGGACTCTATGGCTATAAATGAGGGTTAGAACCCTCATGTATTGTATCCCTGAAAGTTTCCTCAAGTATCGCTCTTGTATTAGTTTATATTGATTTCTGAATCAATAAAATCTCTCTCTCCCTTGCGTCGAGGACGTAGGCACGTTGCCGAACTTCGTTAAATTTGTTTGTGATTGCTTTTCTCTATTGTTTGTGTTCCTGTTTGTTGCTTGTTTCTCCGGCTGCATCGAGTCTCCGCCAGGTGGGCGGATTCCTCAAGAGTGGTTGTTGTGTTTCCCCGCCGCTGCGCACAACAAACTGATCATACTTCCACGGCTACAAAAGCTGGAGGTTTATCGCTGCGATAAATTGGAATCGATTCGCAGGAGGCTGAAGCAGTCTCCCTTGGAGAAGGCAAGCATAGAAGATGCTGGCTTGGAACTAATATCTCGTCTTACGGACTGGCTGTCAGTATCAGATTGCCCGTCTTTGAAATGTGTTGAGAAAATGGATGGATTGAGAGGCTGACTCTGGAGGGAGGATTATAGGATGGAATGTCTCCCGGAGATTGGCTGCTGAGCCTGCTGTTGTGCCGACGACAACAACCCAATAGAGGAATCCCTGAATCTCCCAAGCACGAAGAACAATTCCCTTAACAGCACAAAATCAAACACCAGAGAAAGAACACACGCAAACAACGATCTAACGAGGTTCGGCCTCAATGCCTACGTCCTCGGGGCAATCAAGAGAGAGTTTATTACTTTGGAAGATCGATTACAATACTAGCAGCACCTCTGATCTCAAGAGAGCTCCAGTTTTTCCAACATACATAAAAACCCTAGAAATCTCGTATATATACAAACAGGTTTCTAAAACAGCAATCACAGCCCGTACCCGCTTGTCGGTCGACCGGGCGGTCGATCGACCCCTTCTACCGGTCGACCGGTCGGTCGACCGGGCGCCCAACAGAGAGTTGGGTACTTTCAGTCGGTCGACCGGGCGGTCGACCGAGCTCCATCCTTGTGCACGTTGTGCACGTCGGTCGACCGGGCCGGTCGACCGAGCACCTGCTACTGCGGGCGGGCGGTCGACCGGGCGGTCGACCGAACTTCTGCTCCTGCTGCTGTTAGCTGTTTTTCTGCTGCTGCTTCTTCGTCTTTCTTCGCCGACTTCATCGTCGATCCCTCGACGATCCTTGTCGACTTCCTTGACAAAACCTCTCTCTTCCAACACCTGCTCAAACCAACAGAAACATCAGGATGAAGAGATACCTAAAGGGATGTGAATACTGCCCTATCATCAAAAACATCCCTAGAGTGAGTGCCTACTTAGATCTAGTGGGCATCTGCTCTTCGCCAAGGAACCCTTTGTTTATGATACCAACCTCTCTCTCTCTCTCTCTCTCAAAAGGATCTTTTTATAGATTTTTATGTAGATTAAATTTATTATTATAAGGCTTTCCATTACTCTTAAGAAATTCTGGTCACCTTTAGACCACTTATTTCTTTCTGTTAGTTTGTGTGTTGTAGAAAGGAGAAAAGAAAAGGGATTGTTTTTAAGCATCTGTTTGATTATCTCATTTCCCATAGTAGAGTATCATGAAATAAAAGATGAGAAGATTTAGTGGCCAAGTATTGCTTAAAGTAAAGAGTATTCTAACTACTTGCAGGTGTTTGGGTCTTAAAGGTGGAAATTTAGTAACATCGAAATATTAGTGGAAAAGAAGCTGCTGGGCAATATTTATCACTTGCTCAGTCACCACTAGTTGTATCAGTCAACATTTCAGACCAAAATGTCATCTCAAGAAATATTTTTTTAAAAAATGTAAAAATTTAGAAATAAATTCTTTAGCGGAACTTCACAGTTGGAACAATATCTTATTTGCTTACATTCCAAGTTGCAATGTATTCGACTCTCAGAGTACTGGTCTCAGAATGCACACTAAGCTATCACAATATTAGAAGTATTTTATTTCTTTCTCCATTGTTGTTTAGATCATCCAACAAAGAATAGTTTGGACATTTCTTTAGGATAATTTGTCGTAAAATAGCAATTTCTGACTTAACATTTGCAAACAAAAATTGGAAAGATAATGTTATAATTTATATAGGGCCTTACTCATTGAAACTTGACAATTAGGAAGGCCGAGAAGAAAGAATATTTGGTTGTTTTCAACTTTTGTTCTCTTGATTTATGGAAATGGTGATGCCTTGATATAATTTGATATGCCTGTGTGGATCAACATTCAAGTTAATTTAGCATATGGTCTATTTTGATTAAATATTTTGTGATATTAGAGTAGTATAAATGAATTATGTGTTATTAGTTTTGACATCATAGACTATAAGGAGTTAGCAGACGATATACTTCTTTGACGAAGAACTGCAGATGTATTTGTCATACGTGGAAGAGGCATGTGGTTGGTTTGAACCAACTAGGAGTAGGGTTTCCAGGTTTTCCACTACAGTGGCTTCCCCATACCTCAAAGCCTGTGTTCTGCTTGCATGCCAACAACATTATTTGAAATTGAAAATTTAAATAGATGGTTGCAGCTTTTAAATGATATATTCAAGCAGAGAAAGTCTGTGCATATTTGGGTTTTTGGTTGCATTTCTATTTATAAGGTTTCAGTTTTAAGATCCCTCTAACTTATCATCATCCCCCCCCCCTCCCCCCCCCCCCCCCCCCCCCCCCCCACCCCCCCCCCCCCCCCCCCCCCCCCCCCCCCCCCCCCCCACCCCCCCCCACCAACCCCAATCTTGGGTGGCAACTATTTCTGCAAAAGTTGTATTTTGAGTTTACTTCTTTTTTGTATTTCAAGAATGAGATCCTGGATGTTGAGTTGTCTATGAATAATTATCTATTACATCCAGTAAACAAGATTCCCCTGAGGTTCTTGTTACTTCTGATAAACCACTGTTTTCACTACTCCCTGATCGTGCATTGTGCATGCATGTTTCCAGGTTATATGGCTAAATGGGATTGCTTGTTTTCTACTAACACTTGATTTTACCGGTAAAAATGGAGACAAATTTTATTCAGAAGAAGACATAAATATAGTTTTTTTTTTTTGTTTTTTTTTTGTTTTTGTATAAAGTGTTATTTTGCAATAGTTTGAAGCCAAATGGAGGGATTTGGAGGTAGACGATGGAGGGAGAATTTTTTTCTTTTGTCAGGTATGTTGATCTCGTGAACATATCCATCAACATTTCTGTAGCTATATCTCACATAACTAAGTTTTTCCTTTCTATTCTGCAGCTATGAGATGCATTTTCTCAGACACTAAGACACATATTTTGTTAGTGCAGTGCTAGAACTCGTTGCTTGCTCTTTGCAAGCTTTTTCTAACTAATTTATAAGAAAGGATGTTTTTTGGTGTTCCTTCTCGCTCTCAGAATTTGTCTCAGCGTGGAAGTGTGTTAATGGTGTTGTGCGACGATGACAACAACCAATAGAGAATCTCACAAATCTCCAAGCACAAAGAACACCCAAATAGCAAGAGAAGAACACACAATCACAAAACACACGATTTAACGAGGTTCGGCCTCAATGCCTACGTCCTCGGGGCAATCCACTGGAGAGATTAATTACTAGGAAGATGTTTACAATAGCTATCAGCCTCTTTGAATGCAAGAGAGCTTCTGCTAATCTTTTTTCGCAGGCACTCTCCAGGTTACTAACCCTAGAATTAAACAACAGCCTTAAATATCCAGATTTTCGGAACAGCAGAATTTCGCCCAAACCCGACTGTCGGTCGACCGGCGGTCGACCGGCATCCTCCCCGGTCGACCGGTCGGTCGACCGAAAACAACAGAGAGTTGGGCACTTACAGTCAGGGCCGGTCGACCGCTCTCTGATCCTGTGCACGTTGTGCACGTCGATCGACCAAGCCGGTCGACCGGAGAACCTATTCTGCTGCTGCTGCTATTTTTCTGCGGCTGTCTCCTTTGCCTTTTGTTGTCGATTTTCTTTGCGATCACCTCGACGACCTCTCGGCTATCTTCCTTGATAATAGTCTCTCTTTCCAACAATTCTCCACCTCGGCGAAGATTTTTCCTAAAATCTGAGCCGATCTCCAACGAACCCCAGTCCATCACCTGGCGAAATCGACACACGATCTCGGCGAAATCGACACACGATCTTGGCTTGCGCGCACCGGTCGAAATCGACACATGATCTCAACGAAATCGACACACGATCTCGGCTTGGATTTGGCTCATCTATTCCTGGAAAACATCGCACATGCTTCCCTGCACTTCACCTTAGGAGAATTTTCATACCTGCCGATCACCAACATGGCTTCTACTCCACAACTTCACGACCTCACGAAGACTTCCCCACGAGCCAACACTGACTCTCCAACTGACCAGCTCTATCTAGTCTTCCTGTCTTCCACTGATGGTCCAGCCAAGTCTGTGTAGAGCCCACCAAACATCATCGGCTTTAACTGGATGCATACCACTCCTTATGCAAGCTCAACTTCTTCTCACCAGAAGATACACCTGTTCATCGAGATCACATCACCTCACCTCTAAGTGAAGTCCAACTGGCCACGACAACGCTTCACCTCTACGTGAAGCCTCTCCACCTCTATGTGAAGTTCCAATGGCCACAACTCTTCACCTCTACGTAAAGATCTAAACAACTTCCCGAGAACCCAACTAGCTTCATAAGAGTTGCATCACCAAATGGCTGCGCCTTTACGGGTACCTACGTACCTTTGCCCAAAAGGATCAAGCCTACCGTAGTTCATTCAGATGAGCTTCATCAAGCTCTAGCACTTGCACCTCTATTTGCAGCAGTGAACCTGTCTGACCGAGTCATATGAACCTCTTCCCGACCATCATGGAGGACAACGGCCTTCAACTTCATCTTGTCATGATCACAAGCTTGAGATTCATGCTTCTTTCCCCACAAGCGTTGTTTCACCTTGGTTCCAATAGCTGCAAACAACTCGACATCCTCTGTAATGTCTTCAACCTGTTCAACATCAACCTTGGTATCATGATCTCCACCCGGTGTTACATCGGTGAAATCTCATCTAATGCCGAACCAACTGGAGATGATGGAGTAGCATCAACCTCCACCCGCTGCGATCCTCCCTTGGTCTCCGTCCTCTCCACTGCTGAGAGACGGTGGACTTCAACACTGAAGTCTCTCCAAAAGTGACATGCCTGCTCATCACGATCTTCTTGTCTTCGGGGTCCCACAACTGTAGCTATTTCCTTTGACGCCCAAATAGACAAACTTCTTTGCTCGCGGATTCACCTTGCCATTCTTGGCACTGAAGTAGGCCGGACTTCCAAACTCCCGCAGCAAACTATGATCTTGAGCAGCTTCCCCAGACCAAATATCCAATGGAGCTCTACCTCCTATCGCAGTCGATCTATTCATGAGATGGCTAGCATACTCAGTCGCCTCAGCCCAAAACGACCTGTCTAATCCTGCATTAGACAACAACCTCCGAACCTCCTCCAGTAAGGGATGGACTACCTCTTTAGCCAACGCATCTGTACCTGTTGTGAAGTGAGTTGCAATACCTGTGTTCTGGCCAAATCGTAGGAACTGGTATATGTCCTTTCCAACATTACCAATATGAAGCTCCTTTATCTTCCTACCTATCTGCCTCTCCATTCTTCCTCTCCACTTCACTAACACATTTAGGGCTTCACCCCTTTGTCTCATAGGATATATCCAAACCTGTCTAGATGAACCATCAATAAATGAGACAAAGTACCTGTGACCTCCAAGCGATGCCGTCTTAGCAGGTCCCCATACGCTCATGTGACCACGATCAAGAAGACTTCATTGTGGTGAGTACTGGTGCTGAATCTCACCTTCTTCTTGTCCAGAACGCTGTGTCCACCTTCTAATTTGCAGGTTGCAGCACCTTTCATGGATTCCTTCTTTGCAGGAGCTTGCAAAGACCTTCCATCTTCGTGTCCGACCTTTCCCTGCCAGTCCTCCGGGCCACATTTATCTGAAGAACTCGAAGTCTCCACCTGATCTGTCATCATACTATCCTTCAAGTAGTAAAGATTTCCTCGGCGGACGCCCTTCATCACCACCATCGAGCCTCTGATCATCTTGAGAATACCATCTCGAACAGATATCACCATACCCGATGCTTCCAAAGTGCCAACTGAGATAAGATTCCTTTTGAGCTGAGGTACATACCTCACCTCCTTCAACTCTCGAACTATCCCATCATCCATCTTGATGCGGACTGTACCCATCCCTTATATATTACACAGATGGTCATCTCCCATGACCGTGTAACATCCATCTAGCTTCTCAAAGCTAGAAAACCAGGCCCTGTTTGTGCACACATGACAGGTGGCTCCGCTGTCCAAGATCCACTCAGCACTATCTGAGTTACAAACAGTAGGGGTAGTAACCGAGAGAGAGAACACCGATGAGTCATCATCCGATCCATCCGCCTGTGCGAGATTCGCCTCGGTCTTTGACTCCACCTTCTTACTTTTGGCCTTCGGGCATTTTGCTTTCCAGTGTCCTAGTTCCTTGCACAAGGTACACTGATTCTTCTTCAGATTTCTGAAACCCGGCCTGGATTTCGATCTTCCTCTAACCTCCTTGCCCTTCCTTGATGAATTCCTGCCCCTTACTTCCAGTGCCTTCGCCGATGAGCTTGACTTTGAAAGACGCCTCTCCTTCTTTCTTGCCTCATAACTCGACAGTGCAGACGACATCTCATCATAATCCAAGGTCTGCCTTCCATTGATGAAGGTCAGAGTGAATGTCTCATACTCTTCTTCTAGGAGTGAATTCAGAAAGATGATCGCCTTATCTTCCTCATCTATAATGACATCCACGTTTACCAAGTCTGTAAGGAGCTTCGTATATCGGTTGATGTGCTCATTTACTGTGCTCCCCTTCTTCATTCGAAAGCTATACAGCTTACTCTTAAGCTGTAACCTTAACTCAACACTCTTGGTCAGATATTTCTTTGCAAGGGTATCCCACAGCTTCTTTGCCGACGTCTCATGTTGTGCAAGATATTTGATGTCTTGCGACAAGCATGAACGTATCAAGCCACATGCCGACCTATTCATCTTCTCCCACTCTTCATCAGCGGTCGTGTTTTTCTTCCTCTCCAATAAGAGAGTGTCTTCGAGGTTCGATGCATTCAGTGCATCCATAACCTCGCATCTCCACTTACCGAAGTGATTAGTGCCATTGAACTTAACAACTTCAATCCTTGGGTGAGAGTTCATTGTCTTAACAGATGCAATTTCTTCTGCCATTGAGATTTTTTCTGATTCTCTATCTATGCGGAAGAACAACCAACTTGAAATAGATCTCTACACAGATAAAAATCGGATTTTTTACCTGTCCCTTGAAATCCTAGATCGAGTTTCTCTCCGGATCTACTTCACCACAGATTCAACGAGCCGTCCTTGTGTCCTTCTGAGATCGACACACGATCTCCACGAACACCAATACCTCCGATCTGAGATCGACACACGATCTCCACCGGATCCGATCTCAAGCCCTTCGAATCCTCAGAAATCCTAAGCGCAACCTGGAAGCTCTGATACCACTTGTTGTGCGACGATGACAACAACCAATAGAGAATCTCACAAATCTCCAAGCACAAAGAACACCCAAATAGCAAGAGAAGAACACACAATCACAAAACACACGATTTAACGAGGTTCGGCCTCAATGCCTACGTCCTCGGGGCAATCCACTGGAGAGATTAATTACTAGGAAGATGTTTACAATAGTTATCAGCTCTTTAAATGCAAGAGAGCTTTTGCTAATCCTTTTTCGCAGGCACTCTCCAGGTTACTAACCCTAGAATTAAACAACAGCCTTAAATACCCAGATTTCCGGAACAGCAGAATTTCGCCCAAACCCGACTGTCGGTCGACCGGCCGGTCGACCGACATCCTCCCCGGTCGACCGGTCGGTCGACCGAAAATAACAGAGAGTTGGGCACTTACAGTCAGGGTATTACGGTCGACCGGCCGGTCGACCGCTCTCTGATCCTGTGCACGTTGTGCACGTCGGTCGACCGGGCCGGTCGACCGGAGAACCTGTTCTGCTGCTGCTGCTATTTTTCTGCTGCTGTCTCCTTTACCTTTTGTCGTTGATTTCCTTGGCGATCACCTCGACGACCTCTCGGCTATCTTCCTTGATAATAGTCTCTCTTTCCAACAAATGGTATGAAAATATTTTATAAAAGTGGCATATTCTGAATTTATTTTTCTCATTTTTTTTGTCTCTCTCTCTCTCTCTCTTATTTTTTATTTTTTATTTTTATGTGAAACATTTCTGGATCAGAGAATGGTGTGATTCCTTTTATACTCTGGTTATTCCTAAATATGCGCTTTTATATTAAGTCATTTAATTAATCAAATACTCTTTAGTGGCAGTTGGTGTTGACCCTCATTGCTAGTTTTTACAATTGAAAAGTTCTACAGTAGGTAAAAAAAGCTAGTTTTACATCATGGTTCTTGTTAGTACATTCCCCTCTGATTGCAATCTTTCAGGTTGACACGTAAATTTTATAGCCTCTTTCAAGTAATTGTTTCTACTACAAGGTCATGATTAGATGCATTATGTGTAAAGATATCTATGACAAGTATAATTTAATTGATTAGACTACTTTGATATTGTGCGTTTTTTTCTGTAAAGACAGAATTAATAGAAAGATGGTGCTAAAGGGATGTGCCTGAGGTAAGGTCACTAGAATGAGAAAATTTGTACAAATTTGTTGACAATCTGTACATTGTTTGTGACTGTTTGTTAACTTTGTGGTTGTGGGGAGACTACTAGAACCGTGCTATATGGCCGCCCATAGATTTAGCAGACTTCATAGAGTCTGAACCTTTTAAACATGGGCTATTTGATTCACAAAGTAGGAGCTAACAATTCTGTGAAGATATTTCTGGATCATCAATGAGGTAGCATTATGTTATCACAGAAATTTGGATGGAGAATAATTTTTCATGGTATATGCTAATCTCTGAAGGATCATTGTGTCACTCAGCGCACAAACTAATGCTGTAGGTATTATAAGTTAGGCTTTTCTCATCTGTTTTGAATTTTCAACATAAATTCTAAGTATTTGTTACCACCTGATCATCCTTCCATATGTTTGCAGAATCAAGTAGCAAACGTGAAGCAGGAAATTTACTTTTGGATATTGAGAGCCTCACAGAGCATTCTGATAAATGCTTCGAGAGTTAAAGTCCCAATGAGTGATTTATGTTCGATATCATTCCAAGACTCCAGTAGACTGTCTCCTTTCTTTTTTATTACAAGTCAGGCTGGTTAAGATTCTGAAATCTTTTTTACTTCTTGTTTGCAGAAAGTTCTTTCTATCCCATGAAGATTCATAACGACTAGAGAGACTGCTGAGGAGCAAGCAGCTGATTATGATTCCAAGGAAGTTTGTTGTTAAAGGTATGAAATATATGTACATGAACAGCAATACATGTGCTAAAATTCATTAACGTCTAAAAGCACACAATACTGGGAACTTTGCAATCTTTAAACATTGTTTTCAAATTCTTTTGCATGTGATCTTAAACCTAACCTCCTGCTGGCTTTCCCATTGTGACCTTTAAAGTTCTATTGCAGAACATGCTAAATAACTAGAACGGATATATTATCAGCTGTCTTCTTAATATCTTCTCGGATTTTCAAATGGCAATGGTTCTCTGATTGACATATCTGCTTAGTATCTTCTCATATTTTAGCAAGCATGTGATAACTAAATTTGAATACACAAAACTGTAATTCCAAATATTTTGATGATGTATTGACTTACAAATTAAGCTACTAATGTGATTGATTAGTAGTATTTGTCTTATTGCAGGACAAGACATGATATGGAGGCTGGGCGGATCAAGCAAGAAAGTGTTATATCAAGATGGAGGATGGAAGAACATCAAGTTTCACAATTACAAGCATTACTATAGTTATATCAAGCTACAAGAGCTCCACAATATCGAGCCAAGTTAAGATACATCAGGCTATACAAAAGCTAATTGGAGTAAAAGAATACAAGAGCTGCAATCTTAACAAATAATAGAAAATTTGTAAGTAATTAAGAAGTATTATTTATTATCTTCGAGTTTGGCACAAGTAGGATTTTACACAGAATTTTTCTAAGTCTTCTTACTATCTTACCACAACTCTTCCTACTATTTTATCACTAATTTATACTATCCTACAAGCTAAGTAAAAGACTTAGGGCATGTTTGGTTAAGGGTGGGAATTGAGAAAGTGAGAAAGTAGTAATAGTTCCCTTTGAAACTTGGGAATTGGTTAGTAAGTTTTCTGGTATTTGAATGTTGTTGGGAAGTATAATTTGAAAAATGTTATGTCTTTTCCGGTGTTTGGATAGTAATGTGGAAATGAAATGAAAAAGTTGACCACAAAGTTAACCGCAAAATAATATTAAAATAAAAATTAATTAAGAAAAATAAAAAATGGACTGTAATTAGAATGCAAGTGAGATTTACATGATCAAAAAATTAACTGTCTTGTGCTACAACTTATTACAAATGAGATTTACATTAATACAAAATTAACTATAGTACGTTGAAAGTGAGGAAATGGTTGTGTAAAAGAGAAAAGAGAAAAGGAAAAAGGTTTTTCTTAAAGTGAGCAATTATACTTCCCCATTTCTTTACTTCCACCCACTTCCTTGCAACCTAACACGCCCTTAGGGGCTGTTTGGCTAGGGGTGGAAGTGAAAAAGTGAGGAAGCGAGAAAGTAGTAATAGTTCCCTTTGGAACTTAGAAACTGTTAGTGAGTTTTTCGGTGTTTGAATGTTGTTGGGAAGTGTTGTTTGAATAATGTTATGTCGTTTTTGATGTTTGGATGGTAATGAGAAAGTGAAAGTGAAAATTTTAATCACAAAGTTGATCGCAAAATAATATTAAAATAAAAATTAATTAAAAGAATAAAAATTAGATTGTAATTAGAATGCAAGTGACATTTATATGACCACAAAATTAACTGTTTTGAGCTATAACTTATTACAAATGAGATTTACATGACCACAGAATAAACTGTAACACCCTAAAAGTGAGGAAGTAATTGTGTAAAAGGAAAAAAGAAAAGATGCTTTCTCATTTTCTTTTTCGATATTTGGATAGATAAGGAAGTGAGCAATTGTACTTCCCCATTTCCTCACCTCACCCCCCACTTGCTTTGATGGAAAAGAAAATGAGTGTACTTTTACGTGAGATGTTCCCACTCACTAGCTGCCACTCTATTTTTCTCCATCTTATCTCCGTGTAGTTGGACACGAAGTGTCAACTTCGTTTTAATTTTTTTTTGTGTGTGGGTTTTTCAAGAGAAAAGAGAATAGCACCTTACTTGACATTTCTCTGTCCCATTCTCTGTCTACTGCTGTACTATCAGCGGGTGTTTTCAGTGTGTTTAAAAAGAAGATTATTTCTCCTCTCTCTTTTTCTCAGGCTGCTACAATTCCATCTCTTCCTCTCTTTCTTCTTCCTCTCAGCCGTGCAACCATTAATGTTGATATCTTCTTTAGTTGCTCAAATCTCCTTCTCTGCTGCAGCATTTAATATCCAACAGGAGAATTTCCTCCTCTCTCTAACAATCATATCCTCACTTCAGATCTTCACTTCATATCTGCTCTCTTTAAATATGGTTTTGTATCAACAGAGCATATAAGGAATCAAGAAAGAAAATTCTGAAAAAATCAGAAAAATTACCACATTAAATTGAGCTTTAATTTTCACATTCCTTTTTACGGAGAGAAGTTATTGTGCTCAAAATTTCATCAATTCCTTCACCAATAAAGCATTCGTTCATCAATCAACCACTTCTTTTATTGATTGAGGAATCTGGGCTTTAATTAACTTCATTCAATTTTGATTCTTCCTTAATCTTTCATTATTATTGTGTCAAATTTATTGAAGATAACTTATTTTTACTTCCTGATTACAAAGAGCCTCTATTATAATTTTATTTTATATTATTGGGCTAAGTGTTTCTCATTATTGTTTTAGAGAACAAAATCATTTGTGAAAGTTGTGTTCCCTCTCAACGAAGAGGAGAGAAGTCCAACTTCGGGGAGAGTCTTGGGGGTTGTAAATATCTTTGGAGAGAAGAATGAAGTCCAAGCTCAGAGAGAGTCTTGGCGGTGTAATCTGTGCTTCGGAAAGAAGCTAATAATGGATTTGAAATCCTAGAGAGGATGCCTCTAGGTGGTGGATGTAGGAGAATTTTCCAAACCACCCTAAAATTATTATGTCTCTCTTACTCTTGCTCTTTATTGTTTATTATTGTTGTTGTAGATAATTCTCTGATATTATATTATTTATTAAATTCGGCTGAATTAATTATTAATTTAGTGTTACATCCTACTAGCCCAGTTTAACACTTAGCCAAATTTTAACTATCTGATCCTACCACTACATCCTGCCAACAATCCTTCTAGTTCCTGCCAACAATTATATTGATCCTACCACGGATCTTGTCACTATCTACTGGGCTCCTGCCAGTACTTAAAATTTATTAATTTATTTTTAAATTTCTATATATTTCACCTAGACCCTATTCACCTCCCCCCCTAGGCTCTAACAAAAACCTGTTGGCTGATTTTGTGAATATTCTGTTATGCCAATTTTGAGCTAGTTATCCTCTAGTTCAAACTCACTAATGTCTTTACCATCCTCCAAAACTTCAAAATTGTGGTGAATATTGAGGAATTTATATTTATCTCCTAGCACTATCCGAGGGGTCAAGCATCCTTTTGGCGGAGAGCTGGGTTGTGTGCAAGGATGCATCGGCATTTCATTGATAATTTAGACATATTTGCAAGGAAGGGCGTGTTTGTTTCGCCGCAAAATGCCGCAAAACGCAAGTCGTAAAACTTCTTTTCCATTTTCCGTTGTTTGTTTCGCTGAAAAATAAGTTACAAAATGCAACTCTTCTTTTCCCACTTGCAGTTGCTACAGTTAAATTTGTGGTCATATAAATCTCACTTTTACACTCATATTTCCCACTTGCAGTTGCTACAGTTAATTTTGTGGTCATGTAACTCTCACTTGTGGTACACTTACAGTTCAAAACAGTTACTTGATAATCAATATATAATTTAATATTATTAAATATTTTAAATAGTGTTCAATTTCTTATTTAATTATTTATTATTTTATATTTTTAATCTTTAATTTTTTTTATTGTTTTAAATATTGTTTTAATATTTAATATTTTACTATTTTAATTTCATATTTTTATTTAATACTTTATTATTTTATTAATACTTATTCCATTTTTTATTATTTTATTTAGAGTTAATATTTTATCAATATAACAATATTATACTTTAATATAAAATTACTATATATTTAATTATGTATTTTTTAATATAAAAAATTACTTTATTAATATCATAATATATTTTATTATTATATTAATATTTTATTATGTTAATATTGTAATAATAATTCAGTATAATAATACTATAATCATAATTTATTATTAAATTATAATTATATTTTACTTTGTTAATTTTATATTTCTATAATATTACAATAATATTATAATAAAATTTATATTATAATAATTTTCAAGTATTTTTAATATTATAATATTATAACTATATTTTATTATTTTTGTAAGATTTTTTAATATTTATATTTTATTAGTATTCTTAAAATTTTATTAATGTTCTGTAAATTTTCTTAAAATTTTATATTATTTATTTAGTTAATATTTTAGTAAAATTTTACTATTTATACTAATATTTTATTAATATTATTGTTATAAATAAAATATTAAGATTATTAATTTTTTACCTCAAATTTATTAATACAATTTAATTTGCAATAGTAGATTTAATTTAATACTATTTATAATATTTAAATCACTGCTACAGTTAATTTTGTGGTCAACTTTTCCACTTACACTTTTACATTACCAACCAAACACCGTAAAACACAATATACTTTACCATTTATACTTTCATTTTATCAACCAAACACCGTAAAACACAATATACTTTTCCATTTACACTTCACTTTATCAACCAAACACCGTAAAATACAATATATTTTCTCTGCTACAGTTCACTTTTCCCATTCTCATTTTACGACTTACGACTTGCCACGTTTTGCAACGAAACAAACAGGCCCGAAGTTACATTTCGGCTCTTAGGCCTTGGCCTTAATATATTGTTGGTAAATTGCTACAATCCATCAGGTGAGCCTTCAATACATCCTCCATTCAACAATTAGAATAACTAACCACTGCTGCCATGCTAGTCTATAATTCTAGATTCTGTTGGTCTATTTTTGAATAATTCACCAAGTAATTTTTTAAATGAACTAGGTAGATAGCTTCGGCAATTCACCAAAAAAAGAAATAAAATCTAGGCCTAAGCCAATGATTGCTCCATTGATATCATCTGGTGATAAAATCAAAATTAAACAAAAGATAGGGTAAGAGAGGAGTTTAAAATTTTAATATTTCAGTGCTCACCTCAACTATTCTTAAATTTTGATGCACTGTCTGAAACTTTAATAAAGAGAACATGAAAAAATTTGCAATAGAATACAGCCACTGCAAAAGAGAAGCTTTTGTTGACAGTCTCCCTTGAACGTGTGACCTATCCCTTCATGAGCATTAAGAAAGCACCCAACTTCCATTCTTGAAGCTTCTGTTTCTAAAGATTGTTCACTTCTCGAAGAGGGGAGCTCATATGTCTTCTCTCTCTCTCTCTCTCTCTCTCTCTCTCTCCATATAATAGTTGAACATTTGAGGAAAAGAGCATTGATGAATAGAATCTAGAAAGTAAGAGGCTGAAAATGTTAAGTCTTATATTTGTGCTCTAGTTTTTTTCCAATAGAAAAGAATTGTCCCTCGCCATTCTGTTTTTCTTTTTACTTTTTTTTTCTTTTGTTTTTATGCTGCAAATTGTATGTTATGGAGTACTTTTGGTGTTTGATCTGTTGGATTTTAAGATAACTTGTGCTCAAGTTGTGCTACTGTCGTTTGAAAATAGTTAGGATTGTGAAAAATGTGTTGGTCCTGGGATCTGCTGGGTTCAAAATTTCTCCGCCAACGAGTCATTCTTACAGGTTATGAAATTAGAGATATGCTGCAAAAATCCCCTTGTGGGCCACGAGAAGAAGATACGAACGTATGACAGTCTGTTTCAATGTTTATTATGTTTGGTAAACAATATGCTCTCAAGGTGTTTGATCTATTGCTTCTGAAGTTTTTGCATTGTTATTTTAGTTTTATTACTCTCGGGCTTGTGGAGTACAAATTGCGCGGCAAGAGAAGAGGCCAAGAGCAAAGGCTGCAGTTTGGAGTACCAGAATTCTCTTGGCCAACTTGTAAGAGAGCTTCACTTTCACATAGACCATTTTTTCTTTTTCCTTCAATGGTAACTAAAGGGTAGATTGTTTGGAATGAATGCATTTGTAAATTGCTAGTTTTAAAGAGGAAATGCATTAATACATCTGAATGGAGAAAAATAATTGATACAACCCCAAAGTTTTGATAAAAGGCTTTGTTGTTGTTATTGTTGTTGTCGTCGTTCTTTTTTCTGGAGATAATATTGTTGTTGTTGTTGTTGTAACTTGTAAGTTTGAGAACTTTTCTTATAGAGGTATCATTTGCAGGACCATGAAGCAAAGAGGTGGGGGAAGTGAAGAAATAAATATAGTTTTTTTTAAAGATAAAACCGTGAGGTAAAACCCCTCTGATATTTCATTAATGAAAACTTAACGTAATATTCCAAGAAAGAAGAGTACAAACTTGAATGGAACACACATACATAATTTGATTCTTCAAAAGAAAAAAAGAGAAAGAAAAAAGAAAAAAAATGAAGCCTCCTGAACGACCTTAGCGAAGTCGTGGCTTCTCTCGTCTACCACAAATGCGCCTCTGCAGTTCAGACCCATCCAATTCTTATCCGGATCTTCCGCAAATGCTGATGACACATCTGCTGCGCAGGTCAGATCAACTTGTGACTGGAGACCCCACCACTGAAATCGTGACATCTCCCTTCCACCACAGTTGCGGCTTCTGCAGCTCAGAACTAGCCATCCCTTAGCTAACCACCATCGACATGGTGTTTGCAGCTTTGACCTGGTCATCTTGTTACTGGATCCCTCACAATCGAAATCGTTGCATGTCCCCACTATCACAGTTGCGGCACAAATCCGGTCAACTCTAGCCGGTCACCCCCGTTCAAGTCACTCTCATCGGCTGTTGTCCAGATCTGAGAGCTCTGCCAAAAACCCCTCGCTCTTTAAAACCATTGGGGCGAAGTAAAATTCTTCTATTTAAAGTCTTTCTGCACATTTGTTTAATTCCATATCTAGTTACATGAATTCGACTCTTTCCAAGTTTGTTTTTGCAACCACCTATCTAATTTAACTGCAAAGAACATATTGTTCTGTGGATGAATATTTTCATTATCAGATGGAGGTTGGATTTTCATTATCAGAGAATACTTTATAAATAGCCAATCTATCCTAATAGCCGTTTTTGTTATTTTCCTCTCTTGAATAATTAAAACTAGCGAAGATAGGGTCAGAAGTGAGAAGTTCTTTCGAACAGCCGGCATTGAGCACTTTGAATCTATTCTATAGTTTTTTCTTTTTCTTTTGTCTCATCAATTTTGCTCTTGTTCTACTTCAAACATTTGCTTTTGATGCCAGAAAAAAGACAGAGAAGAGCATGCACTGAAATACTATCTTCTTGATTTCTATCCATCTTTTTGTTGTTGTTAAGATGTAGATTGTTGAGGCCCGGAGCCAGCAGACGAACACAAACTCTAGATATAAAACAATACACAGAGAAGGAGATCGAGATTTACGAGGTTTTGCGAATCGCCTACGTCCCCGGTGCAAAAGAGAAAGATCCATTAGAGTAATTACACAAGAATACAAGAGGAATACCCTTCTCTCACACTCAAGAACATTCTCCAGCTCAAGAATTTAGATTACCCAAAAAAATGGATTTACATCCTTTATTTATAGAGAAGCGAGAGAGGCAGCCAGAACAGGGCCCAAACCCTACTGTCGATCGGCCGGCAGTTCCCAACCGACTTAGACAGGTCAACCGGTCGGTCGACTAACAAAATATCCCACTCTCTATTAAACCAACAGAGAGTGGTACGGACGACCGGACGGTCGACCGGCCGATCGATCGGCCGATCGACAGACTGGCATCACCCAACTCTCTGTTGGGTCAAGTTGACTGACCGGTTGGCCGACATTGCCCCCCCACTTTGCATGTTTGTGCATGTCGGTCGACCGGCCGGTCAACCGAACCTCTGGCAATTCTGATGCCCCTAGCCTGTTCTGTTCAGACCTCCTCTCTCAAATCACAAGTTAAAAAACCCTGATTTTTATCTCCTCTCTACAATTATCCACCTTGATGAAGAATTTCCAAATCTGAGCCAAACTCCAACATTGAATAGAACCACCGCCATTCGAGATTGACACACGATCTTCGCACTGAGATCGACACACGATCCCATGAACCGACCAAACTCCGCTCCAGATTGACCCACGATCTCTGTGTAACTCCTATGATTTTGATGATGTAATTAACCTATAAATTAAGCTACTAACAAGTTGGATTAGTAGTGTTATCTTATTTCTGGATAATACTATACCTGGAGGATGGATGGATTTGAGCTACCAATGTTACATACATATGGAGGATGGAAGGAACCATGTGAAGCTTCACAAATTTCATATTCAAGCTAACAAAGAGCTACTAGGAATAAGGCACATCTACCTCCACAAGATCAAGCTACCCAAGATACATCAAGTTATGAAAAAGCAAGAAGGAGCCAAAGATATTTTGAGTTGCAAATTTCATCAATAGAAACTATGTAAGTAATCATACAGTAATTTTATTATGAAACATATATTTGGCGCATAGTAGGATCTTTCTATTTCAGTTTCTAGGTAGAATCTTCATTCTACCACTCAGCTTGATTCTACCAGCTTTGTCCAGTACAGAGTAAACTAAGAAAATTCTATCACAATTCTGATCTAGTTCTGATTCTTCTCTGGACATTATATTTTCTGGTCTGTGGTAACTAGGTTATAGTAACACATAGGTTGTGCTTCACTTTGTAGACTACCCACTCTTTTCATTAACTTCTCTCACACAAGTGGGTTGCATCACCAAATGGCTACGCCTATACAGTTACCTACATACCTTGTGAAAAACACCTAGAGGGGAGGGGGGTGAATAGGTGTAAGTGCTAATCTATAAACTAAGTGCGCTAAATGCGAAAGCTTAAGAACAATTTGCAACACACTTAGTACAACGCACAAGTGTAGCCGAATTCCCCGTGAAGGGCTCTGGACTAACTCCTCTTGATTCCCCTAGATATGGGTTGAGGTGCTATATGAAGCTTTTGTGGTTAAGTACAAGTGAGGCACACACAAGCAAACCAAGCATATAAATGATATAACAATATGAAATATGCAAGGCAGCACAAGCAATGAATGATATGACAATATGAATGATGCTTTGCACAAAATAAAGAGAGAGAGAGAGAGTTAGAGAGACAATGGATCAAATGCAAACATAAAGATATGTTCCGAGGTTCGAGCCCCTAGCTCTACGTCCCCTCCTTCACCGAGAAGGATTTCTAATCCACTATAGGAGTACCGAACTCCTCTCTCAATGCCACCGAGGCAATACAACCACAATCCACCTCTACCGAAGAGGGATAAGGCCCGTAGCTAATACAACCAACACAATCACCTCTACCGAAGAGGGATCCAAACCAATACCACTCCGATCAACCTCTACCAAAGAGGGATACAACAAATAAAGGAGGGTTTATAATCTTAGAGGCTTAGCAACCTCAAACAATTCTCTCTTTTTCTCTTTTCCACAAAACAAGATCCTAAATAGATTAGGATAGAAGATATAGCTCAAGTGTGGAAAATAAGTGTTTTGATCAAAGAAAAACTCTTGGGAAAATACCAAATAGATATGTAAATGAAGAACAATAAACTAGTTTCCCAAAAACCTATTTTCTTTGAAAATAACAAAACACTTGAAAACAATTGAATGAATCTTTTGGCACTTTAAACTCTTTTAAAAACTTGTTTTTAAAACCAGAGAATGGGGAAAAATTAGCTCAGAAAATCTTAGCCAAAACCCTAAAGAAATGGGGTTTATATAGGCCAAACCAAAAACTAGCCGTTAGGCTGATGGGGCAGCCTGACAGGCTTGGCGGTCGACCGCCCGGTCGACCGCCAACGCTCATATTTATGACCGTTGGACAAACCTGGTCGACCGCCCGGTCGACCCAAACAAACAGAGAGCTCTGCTCTCAGACCCGGTCGACCACCCGGTCGACCGAGCTTGTGTCTGCCAGACGTGCACAAGTCTGTGCACGTCGGTCGACCACAAGGGTCGACCGGCCCATGGTGCGGTCGACCGTTCCGGTCGACCGACCTGGCCTGTCAGTCACAGCCTGGGTCAGAAAAACTGGGAAAAAATATTTTATAAAAATCTTTTATCATTTCTAAAAATTCCATAAAACTTGTTTTGACATTTTATATTGAAACACAAACTAGTGATAAAAATTTCAAGACATATATCAATTCATTTTTGAGTCTTGCAAATTTTATCAAAACCAAAACCTGTATTTTTATCAAACTTGATTTTTTTCAATACATGAATAGGAAAATCAAAATAAGTTTATTTTAAGATATGAAGCATGTATGTATATTGAGCACATCTAATATACATAAAAACCATGTAAACTTGTTTTGATCAACTATTCATGAAAACCAAATCCAAAACATGAAACGTGTGTGTATTGTGCACTTGAGCATATCAACTATTCTAAGCTTTACAAATGGATCTAAACACACTCTAAACTAGGGATACCTAAGTCTTCTTGACGATCTTCATCTTCAAGGCGACTTAGTCCACAAACGCCGTGATCCATGAGCTAGGCAAGGTATGATCTTGATGCTTTGGCCCTGGAATCACTTGTGAAAAGCTTCTAAACTCCTTTGTTGAAGCTAATCACCAACTAATATCTTATTATAAGATCTGAGACTAAAAACACAAGAATATTAGTAAACATAACTACATGAGTTAATCATCATCAAAACTAGGGTGGAAGGCCTTTGGGCCAACAATCTCCCCCTTTTTGATGATGACAAAACTCATGGAGTTATATATGCATGGATTAAAGTTAAGCTTCAAAGAAGCTCCCCCTTAACTCATGCATAAAACAAATAAATATAAATATGCATGAATGACAATGCATAAACAAGATGCACTAGATACCAAATGAAATATTCAAAATAAACATGCTCTAGAGACCAATTAAAATTAAACAATTAACCTTAATATATGCAAAACACAAATATGCATATATAAAACTTATAAAACTCAAATTCTTCTCCCCCTTTTTGTCAATCATCAACAAAGGGGTAAAAACACAAAAACAAATTTTCTCCCCCCTTTTTGTCAAAAACAAAAAGACCAATAAGGGGTAAATAAATAAAATATTCTCCCCTTTTTGTCTAAAAACAAAACACAATGTCAATAAGGGGTATGATCAAACAACTATGATACCAATTGAAATATGACAATGGAGTGCATATTGATACCAATTGAAATTATTCATCATAAACAAATAATATTAAATTGAAAACTATTATTCTTTTTAGACATGTGATACCAATTGAAATTAAAAGAAATTTTAATCCTTTTTCATCATAAAGTGTGGGAGTGGAAACAAAATACAAATTGAAAGACAAATCAAATTTTCTCCCCCTTTATGAAATACTAATAAACACTATGCATAGGCTTGAAATAAGATACCAATTGAAAAATAAATCAATTGAAATAAGAATAAAGTTCAAGCTCTAGCAAAAATAGGATTTGTGCTCAAGATATAGAAATATAGTGGCACAAATAAAACATGTATATGTGTATGAAATAGAATGAGTACCAATCACCAATAGATAATACCAATTGAAAGTATACATACACAATAAACATATGAGTATACAAAAGATCAAAATTGATACCAATTGAAAGAGTTCAATGATACCAATTGAACAACAATAATAATAGCATGGTATAACTCATATTATCAAAACGAAGAATACGAACTAGTTTAAAAAAATGGAAAGTTTTGTTAACTAGTACGAAATCCTTCAAGTAAGGAATAAAACAAAATAGTTTTTCATGAAACAAGAAATCCACATGATATCTAACACTCTAAGCTAATTAAGCATAAATATGACTCATGAAAACAAAACATGAGCAAGCAATAAATGTGAGTGTACTAATAAAATGTGAGGATCATAATCATGAAAATTTTTCATTAAGCTCAATTATTCCTTAAACAATGAAAAACATGAACAATCATTAAAACTTATTTAATCTTCAAGGTATATGTATGTCTTATACAAACTAAAGTATACATATATATCCAAACACAAAGAGTCCACAAAAAATATATGCATTAGGTACGTGGCTCAAAAGGATAAACATGTATATCTAATAGTTTGGACAAGATAGACATATACATGAAGTTAAATATCAATTATGAAAACATGAAAAAACAAAAATTTTCATTAACTCAAATTTCATTTCAAGGTATATGTATGATTTGTCAACACAAGAAGTATACATACATATCCCTAAACACAATTGAGTCCATAAATAAAGATTTGCATGAAAAGCAAATGACTCAAGGGGTATACATGTATATCTTAAAGTTTGGCAAAAATAAACATATACATGAAATGGAAACTCATAAATATAAAACAAATTCAAAAATGAGAATACAAGTTTAAAATGCATGAATCATCAAAACTAGACTATACTAGCACATCTAATGGGTTCAAATAAGCATTTAAGCACAAACATATATAAATTATTTGTGGCCCACTATATGCACAAGTATAAATCCTAGTCTTAATGAAAACTAACATCTAAACATGTAATCAAATCATGAAGCATCAAAACAAGATAAAAATCATCATGGTAAACCTAAACATGATTGTTATGGTAATCCACAAATTATTAAACCTATGATAAGCATGATAGCTAAGCAAATGGTGAGAACACAAAATAATTGTCCATATTAAACATGGGTGTCTCAAAGGGCTATACATGCATGTCAAGAGTCTAATAAACATGGCATTTACATGATAATGTACAAACAATAAAACATGCTATAAACGATGAATATGAAAAGCATGTAAACAATAATAAGGAGTTAGGAAGCGTTGCCAAACCTAGAAGGCAACTCTCCTTATCTCCAAAACATGGTGGTCCTCTCCACCAAACTTCCCTTGAAAGTGATGCATCCAATTGGTTCTCTTTAAGCACGGAACGCATCCACTCCAAGGTAAGGCTACTCTCACGTCATGTGAGAGTCCACACCTACATCAAACATACGAGGGGTGGTCTTTGATACCCACATCTTGTTGGGTCTATGGGGGTTAGTCCCTTCTCTAACCCAAACAAAATTCTTTGCTAAATTTACATTATGTAATCTATCAAAGCAAAATTTAGCAAGGTGGCCCTTACGTCCACAATGTGTACATGTGTACACATGAGCATACATGGTGTGATGGTGTCCATGAGGAGCATGTGTATGCCGTGGAGGGTGTGCATGAAAAGATGGAACTTATTTCTTTCAAACCAAGGATTCCAAGCGTGTATGGTTCATAGCACATTGGCTCATAGTAGAGCCCAAACAAGCAAAACTCTTCTTAAGCATGGATATATCATTTTCAATTAAAGAAGAGGTGGAACATGCAAGGGATGATCTAGGTGAAACTACCCTAGCATGGCAAACATGTGAAGACATATCATTTTTCAAAGAATTATTTTTCTTTAAACAAATTTCTAGCTTTTTTGAAATGAAATCTATTTCTCTTTTCAAAGAATCATTATCTCTTAAAACACATTCAACTTTTGAAGACAAAATATCATTATTTTTTAAACATTATCACAATCATTTTTAGATTTTAAAATTTTATGTTCTTTTAATGCAAGTTCAAGTTGAGATTTTAGTGAATCCCTTTCATCCAAAATCTCATCTTTCTCTTGCAAAATAATGTCAAGTCTAGAATACAAACTTTTATTTTCATTAACAATTCCTAGACTTTTCTTTTTCAAAACTTTATATTTTTCAATCAATTTTTCACAAACAATTGAAAGTTCTTCATTCAAAGCATGTGCATCAACATATTCATCACATGAAGAACTAGAATCAAAACTATCTAGTTGAGTTTTCGAGTGTACCTCAAGGAAGTCATTCCCTTGGACCATATAGCATTGTTGCGGCTCGGACTCATCTCCACTAGATTCTTCCTCTTGTTGAATAGGCATTTGAAGCTTGGAGGAGGTGGTGGTTGTCAACAAATTCCACACTGCAAAGGCGGAATCAAAGTTAGAAATACGTAAAAGATAATCTTTAGGAAGTGTGCTTCTAATGGCCTCAAGGACTTGTGCATTGGCCCCTATATGCTTGCTATCACTAAGGTAGGATTCCTTGGTAATGGCAAGGTGAACCTTATAACCTAGGGCTTGTAGGTAAACGGACATCTTAGTCTTCCAAACAAGAATGTTAGAAGCATCATACATTGGTGGGGTCATGAAGTCCATGGTAAACTATATGTGTGCAAACAAGCAAATGCAAACAAGATTAGCAAACAAATGGATCTCACTCCTAGGATGTTAAGCCTAAGTATCAGGAGCGTTGGCTCTGATACCAATTGAAAAACACCTAGAGGGGGGTGAATAGGTGTAAGTGCTAATCTATAAACTAAGTGCGCTAAATGCGGAAGCTTAAGAACAATTTGCAACACACTTAGTACAACGCACAAGTGTAGCCAATTCCCCGTGAAGGGCTCTGGACTAACTCCTCTTGATTCCCCTAAATATGGGTTGAGGTGCTATATGAAGCTCTTGTGGTTAAGTACAAGTGAGGCACACACAAGCAATCCAAACATATAAATGATATAGCAATATGAAATATACAAGGCAACACAAGCAATGAATGATATGACAATATGAATGATGCTTTGCATAAAATAAAGAGAGAGTTAGAGAGAAAATGGATCAAACGCAAACACAAAGATATGTTCCGAGGTTCGAGCCCCTAGCTCTACGTCCCCGCCTTCACCGAGAAGGATTTCTAATCCACTATAGGAGTACCGAACTCCTCTCTCAATGCCATCGAGGCAATACAACCACAATCCACCTCTACCAAAGAGGGATAAGGCCCGTAGCCAATACAACCAGCACAATCACCTCTACCGAAGAGGGATCCAAACCAATACCACTCCGATCAACCTCTACCAAAGAGGGATACAACAAATAAAGGAGGGTTTACAATCTTAGAGGCTTAGCAACCTCAAACAATTCTCTTTTTTTCTCTTTTCCACAAAACAAGATCCTAAATAGATTAGGATAGAAGATATAACTCAAGTGTGGAAAACAAGTGTTTTGATCAAAGAAAAACTCTTGGGAAAATACCAAATAGATATGTAAATGAAGAACAATAAACTACCAAAAACCTATTTTCTTTGAAAATAACAAAACACTTGAAAACAATTGAATGAATCTTTTTGGCACTTTAAACTCTTTTAAAAACTTATTTTTAAAACCAGAGAATGGGGAAAAATTAGCTCAGAAAATCTTAGCCAAAACCCTAAAGAAATGGGGTTTATATAGGCCAAACCAGAAACTAGCCGTTATGCTGATGTGGCAGCCTGACAGGCTTGGCGGTCGACCGCCCGGTCGACCGCCAACGGTCATATTTATGACCGTTGGGCAAACCCGGTCGACCGCCCGGTCGACCCAAACAAATAGAGAGCTCTGCTCTCAGACCCGGTCGACCGCCCGGTCGACCGAGCTTGTGTCTGCCAAACGTGCACAAGTCTGTGCACGTCGGTCGACCTCAAGGGTCGACCGGCCCATGGTGCGGTCGACCGTTCCGGTCGATCGACCTGGCCTGTCAGTCACTGCCTGGGTCAGAAAAACTGGGAAAAATATTTTATAAAAATCTTTTATCATTTCTGAAAATTTCATAAAACTTGTTTTGACATTTTATATTGAAACACAAACTAGTGATAAAATTTCAAGACATATATCAATCATATCAATTCATTTTTGAGTCTTGCAAATTTTATCAAAACCAAAACCTGTATTTTTATCAAACTTGATTTTTTCAATACATGAATAGGAAAATCAAAATAAGTTTGTTTTAAGATATGAAACATGTATGTATATTGAGCACATCTAATATACATAAAAACCATGTAAACTTGTTTTGATCAACTATTCATGAAAACCAAATCCAAAACATGAAACATGTGTGTATTGTGCACTTGAGCATATCAACTATTCTAAGCTTTACAAATGGATCTAAACACACTCTAAACTAGGGATACCTAAGTCTTCTTGACGATCTTCATCTTCAAGGCGACTTGGTCCACAAACGCCGTGATCCACGAGCTAGGCAAGGTATGATCTTGATGCTTTGGCCCTGGAATCACTTGTGAAAAGCTTCTAAACTCCTTTGTTGAAGCTAATCACCAACTAATATCTTGTTATAAGATCTGAGACTAAAAACATAAGAATATTAGTAAACATAACTACATGAGTTAATCATCATCAAAACTAGGGTGGAAGGCCTTTGGGCCAACACCTTGTCCAAGGGATCAAGCCAACCGTAGTTCATTGGAATGAGCTCCATCAAGCTCAAGTACTTGTACCTGACTCTTCAGCAGTGAACCGACCCGGCTGAGTCATATGAATCTCCTTACATTGTCATGGAGAACAACGGCCTTCAACTTGAGCTTGTCGCGGTCACAAGCTTGAGATTCATGCTTCTTCATCCACTTTCGTGGTTTTACCTTGCTTCCTATGGATACAAATAATTCGACATTCTCATTAATATCGTCAACCTGTTCAGCATCAAAAACTGGCTACATGATCTATACCCGGTGTCACCTCCGGTAAAGTCTTCACTGATGCCGAACCAACTGGAGATGGTGGAGTAGCATCAACCTCCACCCGCTGCGATACTTCCTTGGTCTTCGTTCTCTCCACTTGCTGAGAGACGGTAGACTTCAATACTGAAGTCTTATCAAACGTGACATGCTGACTCAACACGTTCTTCTTATTTTTGGGGTCCCATAACCTGTAGCCTTTCATATTTCTTTGACGCCTAAAAAGACAAACTTCTTTGCTCGCAGATTCACCATGCCATCTTTGGCACTAAAGTAGGCCGGACTTTTAAATTCCCACAGCAAACCATGATCTTGAGCAGCTTTCCCAGACCACATTTCTAGTGGAGCTTTATCTCTATCGTAGTCGATGACAATCTATTTATGAAATGGCTAGCATACACAATCGCCTCAGCCCAAAACGATTTGTCTAATCGTGCATTAGACAACAACCACCGAGTCTTCTCTACCAAGAAACGGTTCATCTTCTTAGCCAACTGAAGTAATCCATCTGTGAAGTGAGTACCAATACCAGTGTTCTGGCCAAATCGTAGGAATTGGTTCCTGTATCTTTCAACATTACCAATTGTAGTCCTTAATCTTCCTACCAGTCTGCTTCTTCATTATTCCTTTCCACTTCACCAACATATCTAGGGCTTCACACCTTTATCTCATGAGATATATCCAACAATGCCTAGATAAATTATCAATAAAAGAGAGAAAGTACTTGTGACCTCCAAGTGATGCAGTCTTAGCGGGTCCTCAAATGCTTACGTGAACACAATCAAGAAGACCTTCAGAGTGGTGAGTACTGGTGTTGAATTTCACCTTCTTCTTGTCCAGAACGCCGTGTTCACCCAATTTCAAGTTGCAGGTAGTGATTAGTCACATATGTTGCATTTACTTTGTCATCTTACCATGCTTTTTAGCTAATAAATCCTATTAATAAGTTTTCTTTTTCTTTGCTAAAGGTAGGCCCAACTGCTTAAAGAAAGAAAAGAGAAACAAGCCCAAAAGCCCACCAAATTCTGAATTAATTCAGAATAAATTCGAAATGAAGAAATTAGGGCTAAACTTGGCATATCAAGAGGTTGAGAAGAATCCTCCCTGAATAGAGCGATTGAAGCCACACAATCAAGGCTGTTTCGTCAACGTTTGGAGCAGAAACAAGAAAACCAGCAGCAGATACGGGTCAAACACCAAGTCAGGAGCTCCCCCCTTTGGGTGTGGCCACCTGGCCACACTAGGGCCGCGAAAACGCGGCCCTAGCCGCATTTCTGCGGCTTGTTAGTGTCTATTGGGGAGCGTTTGCTCCCCCAATCTTCCCGGGATCCTCCTTGTTTGGTTTTGGCTATAAATATGGGTTTCAGCAAAGAAAAATGCAGCAAAGACTATGATTAAGTTTTGTGTTTATTTTCTTAGGATTTAGGCTCTTTGTAATCTTGTTATTTACTTTGTAGTCCAGTATCAAAACTTGTGAGAGAGAGGAATTGAGTGCTTGTACTTGAAGATTGAAGTGACGTCAATACAAAAGTCGAGCCAAGTTTTCTTCCACTTGCAGTACGGTATGGTTTGCATTATTTCTATGGTTTCTTCTTCATTGTTTTCTATGAGCAACTAAAAGGTTTTCTGGGCTAGCTATCATAACTCTCTCTTGTTCTTCTTCTCTTCTATTTTTAAAAGAAAAAGACCCAATGAATCATATGCATGCCTCACTTAAAAGCCTTTCTTTTTGAAAGTGTTCTTGAAGGCACATGAGGATGGGTTTGGATTGTTGAACTTTTACTTCTTTCATGAAAATCTTTTGAATTTTTTTTACTTCATTCTTGCTTCTTCGCGCTTGATGATTTAATATTCAAATTCTAACGATTTCTCAAAGAAAAGACTACACTCTTCCAACCATCTTATGTGCTTTGCTTAAAGCTTTCTAAAAATAAACTTTAAGTTTTACAAATGATCACTTGAGGTACTTAACATTTTAAGAGAAGAATGAACAATTGAGTAGTGAGATAGTGAGCCCAGATTTGATTTCTTATTATAAAACAACAAAATAATTCTCAAGATTTCTAAATCACCTTCTCTAAAACCTTTTCTAAAAAGTTGCAATTTCTCTTTTAATCATCTCTTTCTTTCCATCCTCTTTTCCATAAAAACAAAACAAACACAATTCTTTGTTTTTAAGCGATTCACCGAAAAGCTTCCATCGCATTCCTCCTCGTGGACACGACCCGTTAGCCATAAACTACACGGTAATCTCTTAAACTCTTTGATTGTTCCTTCTATTAGCAATCAATTTTTGGCGCCGTTGTCGGGGAGGGAACGGTGTATTTATTTTCTAACAAGTTTTGTGTGTTATTTCAGGGACTTGAAGATCAAGATCTAGCATTCAAGCTTTGCAAGAGAAGACTTGAAAATTCTGTGCCCCTATTCTCGAAAGTAGGAAACAGAATTTCAAGAAATTGCGTTGCAAAATCTGAAAAAATTCATTGGACTACTAAAAACTCTTTTTTGCAGGACATATTGCTCGCAAAAATTTAAGTTTTTTTATGTCATATTTGTGCTATTTCTGCTATCCACCATCCCTATTTTAAGCCAACAGTAAAACACTTGTTGAAAAGTTAAAAAATTGATTAGACGTTTGCATTTTAGGCACGAGTCTTTTCAATTCATTTACTTTACTGTTGAAGAGTGCTGGAGCAAGGTACGTACGCATTGCATTCAGAATAGGACTCATTTCTTGGTTGATTTATATCGCTTTGAGTGAATCTTATTTATCTTGTACACTTGCACAAATTGATTTTAAGGGCAACACCCAATAACAAGATAAGGTGGGGATTTAATCACCCTTCCTTGGCCCAAAAATCAGATTCCAAGCACTCACAAAGCTAAGCCTAAGTAAAATCTGATAGACGTTGGCCTTAGGGACATCTCAAACTCACTAGGAGATTATCCTAAAGAGGGAAGGTGTTGGAAATTGACTCCTGTCAAATCAGTGTCTAGGAAGGGGATTGAGGACCGAAAGCCCGAAGATTGGTGGTTACTTAATTAAGGAACGTCTTTGACGGATAACCTCCCACCAATCTTGCCCTGACCTGGCTGATTAGCTTGTGGTCAAAGTCTACATTCTACCTCCTGTGGACAATCAACCAGTTAGGAGTTGTCTAGATCAAGGTTACCTTAGACTAGGCTTGGTTAATTACTATTGTTGACTGTTGGTTGAACTTGTTTGTGATTGTGATTGTGTTTGTGTATGCAAGTGTGGTCAAGAGACCCTAATTCATCTAGGTTGACTAGAAACACATCACCACCAAGTTTGAACCAAGACCAGATCCGGTAATGGCTCAATCAACATCACTGCAGGATAGGTTCTACCCCATTAGGACCTCACTTCCATCTTGCATTCTACTTCCATCAGTTGGTGAATACAATTTTGAGCTCAAGCCTCAATTCATCAACACCTCCCCAAGTTTTATGGCCTAGAGTCCGAAGATGCCTACTTCTTCATAAGAGAATTTGAGGAAGTATGTCTAATGTTGAAAATCTCACACCTTGTAGACGATGCTATTAGGTTGAGATTTATCTCTTTCGCACTTAAGGACCTAGCAAAGAAGTGGCTCTACAGCTTAGCAGCCGGTTCTATCACATCCTGGGATGGTTTCATCAAGGTCTTCTTGAAGAAATTCTATCCAATCCATAAAACCACTCTCATTAGGAAGACGATCATGCAATTCAAGTAAGAACCTAGTGAACCGTTCTGGAGGTACTTTGAACGCTTTAAAGACCTCCTTGTCCAATGTCCACATCATGGAATAGAGAAATAGCGACAGTGCCAAATTCTTTATGACGGTTTAGACTACTCCACCAAAACCCTCTTAGAAAGTATGTACCAAGGGGGTTTCTTGTAGAAAGATGAAGATGAAGGATGAGATTTGTATGAAAATCTAGCTGAGAAGACCATCCAATGGGAATCTGCTAGTGAGACCTCTAGGAATCCTAACTCCATCTCTTCAAAAGGAGGTCTCCATTCTATCGAATCGTCCATCGCTAATGAGGCAAAGTGATTAAGGCTTTACCTGCACACAAAATATAGAATTTTAGATTTAGAAATAAAGATGTGCAAGTGCTCAATTCTTACCGCTATAGCAAGTGGCTATGCGGGTCGTGATCCACAAGGAGGGTTTGCGATGGAAGTGTTCAAGGTTTTTTATAGAAATCTTATTGAAGAAAAACGAAGGTTCTTCTTTGTTTTAAAGTTATGAAAATGGAAAAAAGAAGTTATGTTAAAGTTAGAAATAAAACGGTAGAATGAGAAGGTGGAGAAGAATGGAGAATGATTATTTACAAAGAAGTGAGAAGGAGTGATGAAGAAAGTGGGTGTTGGTGATCTAAACTAAGAAATAAAAAAGTGAAGAAAGAAGATGAAAGAAGTACTCACCTAGTTTGGTTGATGACTTACCTGGAACCCTTGCATGTTCTACCTTGCTTGGAGGCGTTCAACGCATAGATCATAGGATCGAGCTCAGTCCCCGTTCGCATTATATCATCAAGCGGAGCAAGAATGAAGTGATACGGATCTTGAGGAGGAGACCGTCTTCATGAACTATCGTTGGCACTCACACAACATCGTTATACTTATGCTTCTGGATTCACTTGCAAGCTCATCAAAAACAAAAAAAGTAAAGTAGGAAGAAGAAAAAGAAAAAGAAAGTAAAGAAGAACATAAACATATTACCTTTTATTGCTTGAAACGATGGAAGAAAGGAGGAGGGTACATCGGTGTCACTCTCAACATAAGCCTCTCTCTCTTACTTACATGAATCTTCATCTAACCTAAGCTTACATACAAATTACATAAAAAGAAAAGAAAAACCTAAACTACAAGAAATGAAAACTAGGCTAAATCCTATCTCTGCATGGTCGTCCCATTTTGCTCAGCTAAAACCTGTATTTATAGCCAAAACCCAAACAGGTAGGATCCCGGGAAGATTGGGGGAGCAAACGCTCCCCCAATAGAAGTTGTTGGCCGCGAAAACGCGGCTTTGGCCGCGTTTCCGCGGCCAGGGTGTGGCCCACCCTGTTGGTGGGTTTCCCTACTTTTTCCTTCTGCTTTTATCTTCAATTGGTTTTCTCATTTGAGTCCAGTATTGTGACGAAATGGCCTTTGATTCTTGGCTTTAACCGATCGATTCTGAGAGGATTCTTCTCAACCGGTTTTCAACCTCTTGATTTTGCCCTGATTCAGTGAGCTCGAATTAATTCTGATTTAATTCAGAATTTTGGTGGGCTTTTGGGCTCATTTCTCTTCATCTCCTTAAGGAATGGGCCTGCAAATAAATTAAACATTTAATTAGGACAATGCAGATTTTATTCTATAATAAGTATGGAAATATGATACTAAATATGCAACATTAGCGACCAATCACACCCCCATACCTATCTTTTGCTCGTCCTCGAACAAAATAACTAAACTATACTAAGGATTATTAGACCACTTTCGCAGGTCACGCGATTGCACTGAGCATGTGCAACAAGCCGTTAAACCTCTAGGTTTCCCCTAGAGGACGAGTTTTGTCTCATGAGGGTTTTCAGCAGATTGCACCCACAAAATCCATAAAGAAAGAGAAACAAAGAGTTAGTATTTTCGAAAAGCATTTTGAAAGAGAAAAATATTTGAAATATAATTGTAAGATCTAAGCAATTATAAGTTATAGGAAACCGAATTTTTCATTCCTACACTTAGTCTCTATTCAACAATTTGTTATCAATCAAAGTAAGGAGTCAAATTGTACTTCTCATCTAGTCTATTATTTTACCCTAAGTCATATGCACCTTGTGACTGTGAAAATTTTGATTAAGGGTTCATTAACTCTAACTCTTATGCCTTATATATATATATATATATATATATATATATATATATATAATATATATATATATATATATATATATATATATATATATATTGGTGGTATTATTTCTTAGTTCTATTAGGCTTTCTAATTTGCCCATGTAACGAGCCTTTAATCGATGACTCCCAAACCAAACGGTCTTAGGGTACCGGGTGAGAAAACACCCCAAGGACTTAAGGACTCGAGCAAACAAGGCCACAAAACTAAGGATTTTATTATATGAACCTCTTTTAGGCGTGAATACTTATGCTTTATTAGGCACAAATACCCAGCTTAATCAGAGAATTTTTATATATATTTTTTCCTTCAAACTTATCTAATCATCTTTCGCATAAATACTAAGGCTTGCTTAGGCCAAAGCACCTAGCTAATCAATAATTAGATTTCTTTATTTTTTTATTTTTTTATAAGGCATAAGAATCTTTGTTTTTGAACCCTAAGTGTGTAAGTGTATGAAGTGTGCATATTTCATTAAGGTAAAGATCAAGACTAAATTACTTTGACAAATTATCTTCCTAACCCTAAAAATCAAACAAATAATCTTATTTTGACCAAGTATAAGAAATCCTAATTTAGATTTTCCTATTCCTTAAAATTAACTTAATTTCTTACAAAAAATATGTCAAAGTATTGTTTCTATTTTCAAAAAGTTTTGTAAAAGTAAAGAATTTTTTATTTTATTATTATTTTTTTAAAAAAAAATAAAACCTAAGTTATGTTAGAACCCTCCCCCACACCTATCTCATGCATTGTCCTCAATGTATGAATTAATGCATAGATGCATGAAAAAGAAGAAAGGGAAGGAAAATGTTACCTTAAGGTGGTGGTTCCGGTGGTGGTCTGATTGGTCCACGAAATGCGGCCCAATCGACTTTTTGTGGAGTTCGGAGGAACCCACCAGAAATTACTTTAATATAACCCATTAGAATGATGTATCCATGAAGGATTTTTATTAAATATTTGACCCCATCTAATTTCCAAATTCCATAATTAATTTCGGAGTCAAATTTGTCAACCACCTTGTCCCAAAATGGAGTATGAAATGATAGAATGATTGATTTGGACTCGGAAAGTATAGGAACTAATACCGACTCAGGAAGGTGACTTAAGTCAAGTAAAGGCTCAGGAGCCGAGATTGGTTCAGGAAGTGGGTCCAAGTCAAGAAAGTGAAACTCAAGTCCACATTTATTTTCCAACAATGGAATGTGACTTAATATTGGTGATTCAAGTTCAGGAATGATAGGTGGGGGAATCAAAACTGACTCTAAAATATTACTCAAGTTTGGTAACAAAAAAGGAGTCAATATTGATTCAGAAAGTTGAACTGGATCACAGATTTGAGAATCCAGGTCACATATCTCATTGAGTTCAATATCAAAAAAAATGAGAACTTGCCAATTTGTCAATAGGATTTTCAAAAGTGTAAAATTGGTCAAGTTCAATATGATCATCAAGAATGGGTGATTCAATTTCATGATGAATTGGCACATGATTCAATGTCGACTCAGGAAAAAGATTGAAATCAGGTGAGGACACCAGAGTCATTATTGAATCAGGAAGTAAAATTGAATCACTAAGTTGAGATTCATGAATCAGGAAGCAAAATTGTTGATGTCCCAAATCATATGTTTTGAGCAACTACTATCAAGATAGAGATGATGATAGTACCACCTTCATGATACCTTGATAGCGTTACAAAATTGTTGATATCCCATATCATATGTCTTGAGCAACTACTATCAAGATACCAACGCTCCCTACATCTTGGAGTCTTGGTGCATAACTACATCAATTAATAAAAGTGTTGACTTTGGTAACCAAACTTTCTTAGGTTCTAGAGTGCTAGTCTTACAAATTCAAACATGATTATTTGAAATATTAAGTCTATCATAACAAAATTGGGCGAAGTGACCTTTGCGGCCACAATAGTGCATGAGTACACCTTGGTATATAAAAATACATGATGTATGTGAGCATTATGAGCATGTGTAGTATGAGCATGCAAAGTGTGTGTGGCATGGTGTGCATGATGTTGTGTGTGAGAATATGAAACATGAGGAGTATGTAGCTTCTTTTAAGTTTGCCTCTTAGAAAACATAACGTAATCTAGCTTTATCAAACTCACAATTTTTTAAAACATTATTCAAACTATTAATTTTTTTCCTTCAAAGTAGAAATCTCATTTTCATTAATAATAAAAAATTTTGCTTTGCTAGAGTTTTTATGTGCATCAAAATCCTTCTGTGTCTTTTCAAGAGTGGAAAATAAAATTTCTTTTTCTTTAGAAATAACAACTAATTTATTTTGAAGAAGTTCATTTTTCTTTTTCATTTTTAAATGCTTATTTTTAAGAAAATCATAGTTGTTCGAAAGTTCTTTAAAAGCATCACCCAATTCATTAATGGATAATTCATATTCATCAAGACAAAATTCGGACGTTACCTTGGGTGGTTCTCATTAGCCATGAAAACACACATTAGTCGTGTCCACCTCTTCTTCAGATTCACTTTCTGATCCCAAGTAGCTTTCAAGGCCTTTTTTTTGTAGGGCTTCTTGGAGGTTGAGTGTTTGCTTTTGGTCTCCGGGCATTCGACACCGATGCGTTCAGGTTTTGGCAATTATATCAAATAATCTTCAAGTCCTCCTTCCTTTGTCATCGCCTTCTATTGTTGAATTTAGCCTCGTTATAGATCCTTCTAATATTATTCACATGAAGGGATAAACTTTATCAACGTCTTGGTCATCATCTTCATCATTGGAGGTGGTAGGAGTGGATTTGAAAGCTAGTGATTTCTTCTTTGGTAGTGTTGTAAAACCCCGTTCTCAGAATATGTACTCAGATACATATTCTAATTTTTTTATCGTATTCTTTTAATTTTTTCAATATTTATTTTATTTTATGATTATTTATATCACTATTTGGTATAGGTTCTAGATTTTCAGACTCAGAGTTAGCCCTAGTCTGAATCGGCGACTCGAAACCAGTAGTTTGCTCAATTGAATTGCAAAATCTTCAAAATCGGTAGCTATCAGTGTCGACGATAGATTCTCAGATTTTTAATTTACAAATGGAGTTGAATTTCTTAAAACTACTTTCACATTATTTCTTAAAACCACATTTACTATCTTAATATAATTTTAAAAAAATTTCTGAATTTATCAAAATTCGAATGGATTTGGTGCCGATCGGTATCGATGGTTGACTCAAAGATTCTTAATTTGAAAATGGGATTGAATTTCTTGAATCTGATTTCACCATTATTTTAATATAATATTTTCTATTTTATAAATTTTTGGAGACCTTTTCGAGTTACTCTATTTTTCTGACTTTTTCAGTATTTTAAGTATTTCCCTGATTTGAAATTATTCCCCATATATTTTCTTTTCTTTTTTTCTTTTTCCTTATTCTCCTCCACTCATTTTTCCTCTCTTTTTTTTCTTTTATTTTCTTTTATTTTCTTTTCTCCCTTTTCTCCTCGACTCATTCCTCCAAAAATATCTTCCCTTTTCTTTCTTCTTTTCTTCTTTCCTTTTCATTTTATTTCTTTCTTTCTTCACCCCCCATGGGTTGGTAACTCACACACTGGAGCTGAGCTCCCTCTCCTCCTTCCAAATTGTCCCTCTCTCTTTTTCTCTCAAAATCTCTCTCAAATCTCACTCCCTCTCTTCTTCATCTTCTCATTCACTTATCAATTTACTCTCTCTCCCCCCCTCTCTCTTCTCCACCAAGCAACTGGCTAACCCCCTTCACATCCAGTGTGCCACCATCGCCGGCAATGTATTAGGCCAGGGCGGCTTCCCCGGCCATTCCCGACGCCAACCACCACCATCTCATATTCTTCATTATTATTAACATCACCATATTCATCATCTCATCACCACCACTCTCTTCACCACTTCCACCATCTCTTCACTTCCCTCTCCACTGCTACACCACCACCCCCAACTTCCTCGATCTCCTCCACCTCCACCAAGATCACCACCACCATCACCTTACCTCCACCATCTTCAAAACTCCAACTCCACCTCTCCTTCCCTCCCCCCTTCTCCTCCACGGGCTAGGCCGGCTCCCCTGGCCGGCGGCCTTCTGGCTGGCAGCTGGCCAGGCCCACCTGGCTGAGAGGCCACGGCCATTTGGCTGTGAGCTCTCCCCCTCTCTCCTTTCATTTTTCTTTTTTTGTTTTATTTTCCCTTTCCTTTGTTTTCCCTTACTTACTTTCTCTATCTCTCTCTTTCCTCTCTATTATTCTCTCTCTAAAAATAATATATTTTTTATTTTTTTGGTGGCATGTGTGCACATTACTCAGATTTCAGATTTTGCGATGTTTTCGAAGATTATTTTTAGGTGAGTGTTCTCGCCTCATTCTGGGTTCCCCGCTTCGACGGGTGATATGTATTGTGTTATACAACAGTGGATATCTATCGTGCTATCACTTGACATGCTATTACTTGACACATGTCACCTGCTTATTGTCACCTGACATCTGCTTATTATCACTTGATACCTGCATGCTATCACCTGACATTTGTATATTATAATTTTCACCTGTCATGCTTAACACTTGACTTGTTCTTGTCCTGCTATCCTGTATTTTATACAGTGACATGTATCCGTAGCACTCATATACTCTTGTACTCATGAATTATCAACCTGACCTGCTCTTGTTATTCTCGTGAATTGATAATTATATAATAAACTATAAAAGGACGACTTACATTGGGTAAGGAAAAACTGATGGACTTCAAATGGTTGATATGTTTACAGTGGTATTAGATATGTTGTGCAACTAAAACTTTAGTTCTACCTTTGGGCCTCCATGTGTTCCACAGGGTGTGCTGCCACCCCCGATTACTAACTTCTTGCAGGGTATATAAATAAAACCCTTTGCTCCTGAATCGCCCCGCAGTAGGTTCCGTGTCAGCAACATAACATCTTGGGCTGTGGTTCTGAGTATGCATGGAACCCACTGTAAACATAACCCGTTAATTTTATCATCAGTTTCTAAAACAAACTTAGCTTACTTATATATGGATATATGTGTGTTGGGACGCTAGGGCACATACCTAGATATATGGGCAGGATGAGTAATAATAATAAATGCTAATCAATAATTTATCGTGCTGTTTTACAATTCGGGTCGTATACACTTGGATTATGAGGAAGTGAGGCATAAGATATATAGATGAGAATTTCCTCGTTTGGATTATTCCTTCAATGTTCTTGTCTCATGAAGCTGTAAACCAACCTTGTATGATTGGTTTTGCTTTTATTCAGTTTTATTCAATTTTATCAGTTTTATGATATTTTTCTTAGTTTAGGAGACAATTTGGGTTATATGAAATCAAGATACAGTGATGAGATACAAGGTATATATATGAGTGTTTCTATGTTTGGATTATTCCTTCGATGTACTAATCTCATGAATCTGTAATTTAGGCTTATATAACTGATTTTGTCACATTTACGTTACTTGCTGCCTTCTTACCTGCTATGTATGTTTGTTCTTAGGACACAGTTTTCAATGCATGCTTATGATTTAGATTTATCGATACAGATCTGCTTGTTCTTGCACATCATTTGGCACTCATCTTGCCACTTGTTGAAGAGTTTTTGACTCCCTGGACCTGACCTGCATGTTCAGATCTTGGAGCTTGAACCTTGGTGGACTTCCTGTTGATCAGAGTTGCGCAGCAGTAGCATCATGGATCAGCGGTTGACCAGTCCGAGGCCCTATCCTTCCAGGTCTCCTTGCTCGTCTCTTGAGTTTTTCTTTTGTAACTCGTGAGCGCTCTTTATATTGTTAATAATTCTATATCTCTTTGTACTCTCGCATTTGCGCCTATCAGTTATGTATTATTCTTCTAATATTGTGTCACATCTTGTTATAACTTTGTAATTATACTCATATGTTTGAATATATAATGCATCACGTACTTTAGCACTCTGATTCTTGCCTATACTGATGCTTAGCGTACATATGTGAAGGTATTTTTGATCTGTGTATATACATCACAATAACATCTCTGTACCTGTGGAATCAGGCATTACAGGTGCCTTCTCCTCTCTTACTTTTCTTTCAATCTCATGGGTCTTGAGGTTGCCAATAAGACCAATGAGCTCCATCTCTTCTATGTCATTGAGCTCCTTCAATGTTGTGGCAACTTCCCATGATCGTGGAAGAGCGCGAATGACCTTCCTCATTTTTTGATCATTATTAATAGCATTACCTAAAGAAGCAAGACTTTGTGATTATAGTAAACTTTATGATCATGTCATCAATAGATTCATTTTTTATTCATAGCAAAATTCTCATGTTAGGAATGCAAAAGATCAATCTTCGCTCTCTTAACTTGTGATGTTTGGTTAGTTTCTAAATATGCATATTTTATACCACATCTTCAAATTTATTCAATATTAATTTCTGTTAATAATACTTCTCTTGTATATTTCTAGGTCCATGACATGAAATGAAGAAGAAGACCTAAATCCCATTTATTTGGTGATTTAAAGCCTACACATATAGCCATTGGCCTTGGGAGGTAGTCTGTCAAAATTGGATGCAGATATCAAGAAACCAGACTGTGCAACTGACAGGGGGGTAGAGCATTAAATAACACCAGGCGACGGCGCCCTGGCAGAGCCAGAGAAGCCGCGAAAATGTGGCTTTGGTCATGTTTACACGACTGTACTAGCTTCTCTGAGCTAGTTCTTTGGGCCAGGTTTGGTCCCCCTTCGTTCCTTTCCTCTGGCACCTATAAATACATCCTGGGATTTACAGAGAAAGGGGATCCAGAGTAGAAGGGTTATGCTAGTTTTTTCCCTCAAGTTTTCTTATTTTTCTCTTTGTTTCTTATAATAGATTACCTATTAGAGTGAAAGAGAGACTGTATACAAGTTGTATTTGAAGGTGACGATCTTATACAAATAATACTTCTCCTTCTTCTTTCTATCACTTGGTGTTTGTACTTGCTTTTACTTTCTTGCATTAATAGAACTTTTTTTTGCTCCTCTCTTGTTTTTCTTACTCATGTCTACTAACTACTAACCCACTAATTTCTAACAACTTGATTGATAACCCAAAAGAGTCAATAGTGTCAAACAAGCCTTGTGCAAATAAGAATTATGATATCTTAAGATGAGGGTTATAACTCTAACTTACTTACAAGTATTACCCCTTTTATATTTCTTGCTTAATCGATTTTGTTGATTTATGATTGTAAACCCTACTTGTTTTCATCATAAGTTAGAGATATCCCTATTCATTTTTGTTGATACCAATAGTGCACTTGTCTCTTCCCTTATTCTTGCCTTCAATCGGATCTTGATAAGGGAATGTTCAAGTTTTACCATGTAAAGCTAAGTGAATGGAAGAGCTTTCATTTGATCTCCAACGTGAATAGTTCTTATGCATAAAGCTTATGCTTGTCTATGATCCATTGTGAGGCTACATCTTCAAGAAATTAGAGATTAGTGGGGGCAATTAGTAGAAAGTTAGCCATGCGTTTTTTACCTTTACAAAAACCAAAAATAACTTTTTCAATCTCCAAAACAATCTAAGCAATTTTTGAAAAATATTTGTTTTCTTTTCGATTCTTTATGTGAGACAAGGAATATCTTTACCACGAACAAAGAAGCCGCATTCAAGATTTAATCGCTCTCCCTCTTTGTGGATACTACCCGTATAACCACTTCACTATTACGGTAGAATCACCAAAGCAGTAACATCGACCGTCACTCTTTTACTTATTCTTGTGCATGCTTTTTGGCGATCAAATTTTAGCGCTATTGCCGGAGAGGAAACGACTTTATTGTTCAAACACTAAAGATTCTTTTTTATTTTTGTGTGTAGGAGAAGTTGGCAAGGAGCTAACTATAACAGGAAGCAAGATCGATGGCCAAAGATATTGCATGAAGAATTCATTTGCCCTCAGAAAAATCGTGTAAAAGCGAATTTTTCTGGTTGAAGTACTAACAAAAGCTCTTCTGCAGGGTTGCCAAAAATTACACAAAATTGCTTTCTAAAATTTTTTAGTTCACTTGTATGCTTCACCGTTACACTTATAATAACTCAACAGAAATTCATTTGTTGTTAAATTGAAATTTTGGTTAGACTTTTGCATTTAGAGCACGAATCTATTTCAGTTCATTTCAATTTCTGTTAAAGAGTGCTGGAGAAGATACATGTGCATTTCATATAGAATAGGACTAACATTTTGGAGTGATTTATCGCTTTGAGTGTTATCTTATTGTGAACACATTGTACACTTGCACAATTAACATTAAGGGCAAAATCCAAATAAACAAGATAAGGAGGGAATTTCATCAACCTTTCTTAGCTCAAAAATCATCTCAAAGTACACTCACAATCCCAAGCCTAACTAAAATTGATAGACGTTGGCCCTAGGGACATCTCAGACTCACTAAGAGATTAACTGAGGGTGAAAATTGTAAGAACTATACTCTTATAAAATCGGTGTCTAAAGAAAGAGAATTGAGAGGTTAAGCCTCGAAAATTCTACGGTTTGGCGTAACTAAGGCCCGAGGCTCACGCCCATCAAGTTTTGCCCTTTCTTGACCGATTAGCTTGTAGTTTAATTCCTGCAACAACCTCCCCGGAGAATTGGCTAATTAGGAGTCGTCTAGATCCAGGTACCTTAGAATAGACTTGGTGATTGTTACTCCTTCTTTTATTTGTTTCTATTTTTTTCGATTATTTTGTTGTTTATATGTTATTTGTGATGTGCTGCATGCAAAAGTGATTGAGAGATCCAGTTACTTCCAGATTGACCCGAAATACTTCTCTTCCACTGTATCCAGAACCAGTGATGGCATCGCTACAGGATAAGTTTTACCCAATCAGAACTTCACTCCCATCTTGTATAAAACTTTCTGAGACGAATGGTAATAATTCTGAGTTGAAACCCAATTCATCAACGCTCTCCCGAAATTTCACGAATTAGAATCAGAGGACACATACTCTTTTGTTAGGAAATTTGAAGAAGTATGCCTCATGATGCACATTCCACAACTAGGAGACGATTTCGTTAGGTTATGTTTCATTCCCTTTCCCTAAAGGACCTAACTAAGAAATGGTTGTATAGCTTGGTTGTGGACTCAGTCACAACGTGGGATAAGTTTGTTAAGGCTTTCTTGAAGAAAGTTTACCCAATTCACAAGACTGCCCTCATTCGAAAGAACATAATACAGTTTAGGCAAGAGCAGAGTGAACCATTATGGACATACTTTGAGCAATTCAAAGATCTCTTAGCTCAGTGCCCTTATCACGGTGTAGAGAAATGGCGTTAGTGCCAGATTCTTTATGATGGTTTGGATTATCAAACAAACCTTGTTAGAAACCATATGTCCAGAAGGATTCTTGCAAAAGGATGAAAACTAGAATTAGGATTTATTTGAAGATCTAGTTGAGAAAACCCTCCATGGGAGCCAACCTCTGAGAAGCCAAGGAATTCACAATCTATAGCTTCAAAAGTTGGACACCTATTCTTAAAATCATCCATCGCTGCAGAAGCTAAGATAGCCACTCTGACGAGAAGAATAGAAGCTCTAGAAATAAAAGAGCCCACCAAGGCAACCAAATCAACCCTCCACAGATACACAATCCGAGTTGTTCATATTGTCAAGCACCAAACCATGTTATTGAAGAGTGCCCAATTTTTCAAACTCATTAATTACCACCGGAACACATGAATGCAGCCTACTCAAGGCCGTAGAATAATCCCTACACGCAAACTTACAATCCCCATTAGAGAAATCACCATAATTTCTCTTGGGGCTCGAACAATTCTCCCAGGCCCAATTTTACTAATAATATGCACCATCCCAATCCTCAAGCAAACTTTCCTAATCATCCGTCCTCTTCTTCTTTCCAAAACTCACCAACGGAGAAAAAACTCAGTAAATTGGAGGCGAGTATGGAGGCATTCTTGAAGACTCAAACCGCCTTCATGCAAAACTAAGGACAAATGCTGAACAACCATGCACATGCCATATCTAGATTGGAAGTTCAGATCAGATGAGTCAATTAGCAAATTTTCTAAGTGAAAGACCCAAGAGTACTTTACCTAGTCAACCACTAGTCAACCCTAAGAATTTCAATAAAGCTTATGATGTTCAGGATTCTCAAATCAACTAGTGTAATGTTGTTCATACACTTAGATCAGGAAAGAAGGTAGACAATCAGGACTACCAGCCAAAAAGTTGAATCCAAATTGATCCTACTTCTGCCTCCATATCTGCTACCTTATCTCAATCTGCTTCATAAACATCTGACAAGGACAGAGCTACTGATCAGGTTCACAAGCTTGTAGCACCCTTTCCTAATAGGCTTAGGAACAATAATAAAAATATGCACATGGAAAAGATACTCGAGATGTTCAATCAGGTCAAATTGAATGTGCCTCTTCTTCACACAATCCAACAAGTCCTAGTGTATGCTAAATTCTTTAAGGATATGTGTACTAAGAAAAGAAAAATGAATATGCCAAAGAAAGTGTTCTTAGAAACAAACATAAGTGAACTTTTGTCTTGTCCTATTCCAGTTAAATACAAGGATACTGGATGTCCTGCAATTTCTTGCACCATAGGACAAACAGAAATTAGCCGAGTACTTCTTGACCTGGGAGCAAGTATCAACTTGCTACCCTCTCAGTTACCAGCAACTTGGGTTAGGCGAGCTGAGTCCAACTCGAGTAACCATTGTATTAGCCAATTAATCTGTGAAAGTCCCCAAAGGGAAATCACAGATGTCCTTATTCGCGTCGAGGATTTCATCACCCCGCTGACTTCATTGTGCTTGAGACCCAACCTGTGTCAAACTCACGGTCTCAAACTCCAGTCATCTTAGGGTAGCCATTCCTTACTACAGCTAATGCCATAATCAACTGTCAGAATGGGTCCATGCGATTGACCTTTGGAGGCATGACAAAGGAGGTCAATGTTTTCAACCAAGGAAAACAACCCAGGGATATGAATGATCAGATATTTGAGGTCAACTCCATTGAAAATTTGACAAGTGAGCATGAAGAGAGCATGGAGATAGACATGGAGAGTGAGTTTAATATTGAGTCTGAGGATTTAAATTTAGACCAGATCGATGATTCAGCTGTGGATTGAGCATCAAGCCCAAGTGTACTTAATCCTAAGACCAAAATTCCAATTTTCCCTTCCAATGAAGCCAGTCCTTTTTTAGAATTAAAAGCTTTACCCGAACACCTCAAGTACGCCTACTTAGGAGAAAAAGAAACCATGCCAGTCATCATTGCATCCCATCTGACTGGAAAACAAGAGGAAAGCTTGATGTCAATTTTAAGGAAACATAGAGAAGCAATTGGATGGACAATAAATAACATCAAGGGGATAAGTCCAGCAATAGTACAACATCGTATTCATTTGGATAATGATGCGACTCCAAGGAGGGACCCACAACGTAGGCTTAACCCATTAATGCAAGAGGCTGTGAAGACAGAGATTTTGAAAGTATTAGACAATGGGATCAATTATTCCATTTCTGATAGTCAATAGGTTAGTTCTATCCACGCCGTCCCAAAGAAAGCTGGCTGTACCATAGTGAAAAATGAACACAAGGCGTTGGTACAAACAAGACTAGCCACCAAAGTTTGTGTTTGCATTGGCTATCAAAAATTGAATGCTGCTACGCGTAAAGATCACTTCCTGCTACCATTCATCGATCAAATACTAGAAAGCTTAACTGGGCATGAGTACTACTATTTTCTGGACTGGTACTCAGGATACAATTAGATCCCCATTGCTGCAGAGGATCAGGAGACGACTACGTTTACTTGCCCATTCGGAACTTTTGCCTTCCGACGCATGCCCTTTGGGTTATGCAACGTTCCTGCAACATTCCAATGGTGCATGCTCAGTCTTTTCTCTGATATGATAGAACGTTTTTTAGAAATTTTCATGAATGATTTCTCCAGTTACAAAGATTCATTTGACTTGTGTCTTCCTTATTTGGAGTTAGTTCTTCAAAGATGCAAGGAAAAGAACTTAACTCTAAATTGAAAAAAATGTCACTTCATGGAAAGACGGGGGATTGTCTTAGGCCATGAATCTCAAGGAGAGGGATCGAAGTTGACAAAGCTAAGATAGAAATAATTGCTAAGCTTCTACCACCCAAATGTATTAAGGATATCTGATCTTTTTTAGGACATGTTGGGTTCTACCGACGGTTTATTAAGGACTTTAGCAAAATTGCTAGACCCTTAACCAACCTGCTCGCAAAGGACGTACCTTTTGATTTTGATGATGGATGTTTTAAATCATGGGAGAAGATTAAGCAAGAATTTATATCTGCACCTATCATTTCTGCTTCTGACTGACCCAACCGTTTGAGATCATATGTGCAGAGCTTACTATTGGCACTGTCCTAGACAGCGTATCGATAATTGGCAACATGTGATTTACTATTCGAGTAGAACATTGAATGGTGCTCAGCAAAACTACACTACGACCGAGAAAGAATTCTTGGCTATAGTATTCGCGTTGAAAAAGTTTTGTCCATACCTGCTTAGATCGAAAACCACAGTCTTCACAGACCACTCTGCGTTAAGATACCTGATGATGAAGAAGGATGCAAAAGCAAGACTTATTCGTTGGATCCTTCTAGTACAAAATTTGATTTGAAGATTCGAGACGAAAATGTGTGGAAAATATAGTGGCTGATCACTTGTCTAGAATTCCCAATGCATCTATTAAGAAAGAACCAATCAATGAAGATTTCTCGGATGAACGCATCTTAGCAATCTTTAAGGAACCGTGGTATGCTGACATCGTCAATTACCTTGCCACAGGACAAGTACCCTCTGAATGTATGAAGCAAGATAGATATCGCTTCTTCGCCCAGGTATGATTCTTCTTTTAGGAAGAGCCATACCTTTTTCAAATACTGTCCTGACCAAATCATCAGACAGTGAGTGTATTAACTTTCTGTCATGAACTTGCTTGCAGTGGACACTTTGGTCCCCACAAAACCACCGAAAAGGTCTTATAAAGGGGTTTCTATTGGCCCACTTTGTTCAAGGATTCCTTCAACTTTTGCAAGTCATGCGCGAACTGCCAAATGATCATAAAAATTACAAAGAGAGACATGATGCCCCTAGACCCTATTCTGGAGGTTGAAATTTTTAATGTTTGGGGCATTGATTTTACGGTACCATTTCAAAGTTCATTCGGCAACCAGTATATCTTAGTTGCAGTGGACTATATCTTAAAATGGGTAGAGGCAATACCGACAAGAACGAATGACAACAGGGTGGTTGTCAAATTTCTGAAAGAAAACATTTTCTCTTGTTTTGGTACCTCGAGCGCTATTATCAGTGATAATGGGACTTATTCTGTAACAAGGCTTTCGAAGCCCTGTTGCGTAAATACTCTATTACTTATAAGTTAGCCACAGCATATCATCCCCACCAATGGTAAGTGAAAGTGACGAACAAAAAATTTAAGCTCATCTTGGAGAAAACATTCAGACAAAATAGAAAGGAGTGGTCCAGTAAGCTGATAGATGCGCTATAGGCTTATCAGACTGCTTTCAAAAGTATCATCGGTATGTCTCCATACCGAGTGGCATTTGGTAAGGCATGCCATTCGCTAGTGGAACGAGAACACCATACTTTGTGGGCCATCAAACAATTAAATTTTTATTTAAACAAAGCCAACAAACTGAGAAAACTGTAAATTTTAGAGTTGGAGGAGATATGAAATGAAGCTTATGAAAATGCTAAAATAACAAAGAGTAGGACCAAGTTCTTTCATGACCAATACATACATAGAAATAATTTTGTTCCTGGACAAAAGTTCTACTCTATAATTTTCGGCTTCATATCTTCGCAGGGAAACTCAAAACTGATTGGTCCGGGCCCTTTATTGTGCGCATCTCTTTCCACACAGTGCTGCGGTAATTTTTGATCCAAAGAGTGGTGAGGAATTCTAGGTGAATGGGAAAATATTGAAGCCATTTCTAACCACTGAATTAGAGTCACAAGCTAAACATGTCATGCGTCTTTTAGACTCACAAACAAAAAAAATAAAAAAATAAAAACATAAAAAAAGAAAAAAAGAGAGTTTTTTTGTAACTACTTAAAAAATTAGGAATTCTTTGTACAGTATCATAATTCTTTGTATATCTTTTCTTACACCTGTTTATTGCATCTGCATCTCATATCATCTGTTGAGGATAATGCATTAGATAAGTGTGGGTACTAACATAAGATTGTAGTATTTTTCCTTCCTTTTAGTATTTCTTTTTCTTTCTTTTTTTAAAAAAATGAATATATATATATATATATATATATATATATATAATATATATATATATATATATATATAAATCTTAAAGTAGTAAAAAATTTTTATAGACTTTTTGTAAAAATACAAAATAGTTATAAGGATTAAGGAAACCAACTTAGAAATTCTTTACTTTAGCCTAAATAATAGACTATTGGTTGGATTGATAGTTTAGGAGGAATTAGAAAAATAACTAATCTCTTTAATTTTGCCTTAGTAAATATGTATTGACTTGCACACACTCCTAGAATTTATAGACAAAGACTCTAAGTGCCAAAAAATGTATATATATAGTTATTAACCCGATTAAGCTGAATAATTGTGCCTCAAGAAGCATGATTATTCATGCCTAAAGAAATAAACCTTAGTTTCGTGGCCTATTTTACTTGAGTATTTAATCTTAGAGGTGTTTTCTCACCTGGTGCCCTAAGACCGTCTAGTTTGAGAGTCATTGTTAAAAACTCGCTACACAAGTAAATTAGAAAGTCTAAAAAAATTAATGGCAAAAACAGTACATAAATAAATACTAATAAATTTTGTGTCATTAGAGTTTGAGTCGAAAAATTTTAAATAAATCATCATTCACCCAATGCATATTATTTACGGTAAAATAAAAGAATGAGTTTGAAGTACATAATTCTTCTTAAACTTAATAAAGATTATATTTTTGCATAAAGGCCAAAGTATAGGAAGGATTAATAAGGGTTAGACCTAATGCTTATAATTATTTTGCTATTTTTACTTAAGAGATTAAAAGCCTTTTTCTACTTTAAGAAGATTTTTCAAAACAACTAACATTTTCATTCTTCCTTTGGATTTTGTAAGTGGAATCTGCTGAAAACTGTCAAGAGATAAAATTCCTCCTCTAGGGGAAATCTAGAGGTTCAAAGGTTTGTTGCACAAGCTCAGTGCAATCGCGTCACCTGCGAATATGGTATAATAAATTGGATAGCTTTTTGGTTCTCTGTTTTGCTCTGAGACGAGCAAAAGATAAGTGTGGGGGTGTGATTAGTCTCTAAAGATGCATATTTCTTACCACATCTTCACATTTATTCAATATTTATTTATGTTAATAATACTTCTCTTGTATGTTTCTAGGTCCATGGCATGAAATGAATAAGAAGACCTAAATCTCATTAATTTGGTGATTTAAAGTCTACACATATAACCATTGACCTTGGGGAGCTAGTCTGTCAAAATCAGATGCAGGTATTAAGAACTAGACTTTGTAACTGACAGGGGGATAGAGTCTCAAATCACACCAGGCGACGGTGCCCTGGCAGAGTTAGAGAAGCTGTAGAAACATGGCTTTGGTACTGTCTCCTCTGAGCCAGTACTTTGGGCCAGCTTTGGTCCCCCCTTGTTTCTTTCCTCCTGCACCTATAAATACCCCCTGGGATTTATAGAGAAAGGGATCCAGAGTAGAATGGTTATGCTAGTTTCTTTTCTCTAGTTTTTCTTATTTTTCTCTTTGATTCTTATAATAGATTAGCCATTAGAGTGAAAGAGAGAGTGTGTGTAAAAGTTGTATTTGAAGGTGATAATCTTTACAAGTAATACTTCTCCTTCTTCTTTCCATGACTTGGTGTTTTTACTTTCTGTTACTTTCTTGCATTAGTGTAGAACTTCTTTTCTTTACTCCTCTCTTGTTTTTCTTATTCATGTCTCGCTAACTTTTCATTGCATGGCTAACTAACTACTAACCCACTAATTTCTAACAACTTGATTGATAACCAAATGAATCAATAGTGTCAAAACAAGCCTTGTGCAAACAAGAACTATGTATCTTAAGACAAGCGTTCTAACTCTAACTTACTTACAAGTATTATCACTCTCTACTTCATGCTTAATCATTTTTGATGATTTATAGATTGTAAACACTACTTGTTTTCATAAGTTAAAGATATCCCTATTCATCTTTACCGATACCGATAGTGCATTTGTTTCTTCCCTTATTCTTGCTTTCAATTGGATCTTGATAAGGGAATGTTCAAGTTTTGTAGTGTGAAGCTAAGTGAAGGGAAGAGTTTTCATTCGATCTCTAACGTGAATAGTTCTTATGAATAAAGCTTATGCTTGCCTATGATCAATTGTGATTCAAGAAATGAGAGATTAGTAGGAGCAATTAGTAGAAAGTTAGCCATATATTTTTACCCCTGCAAAAACCAAAAAATCATTTTTTCAATCTCCAAAACATTTTGAAACAATACTTGTTTTCTTTTCAATTTTTATTTGAGACAAGGAATATCTTTACCACAAATAAAGAAGCCGCATTCAAGTTTTCATCGCTCTCTCTCCTTGTCGGTATGACCGTATAGCCACTTTGCTATTACGTAAAATCGCTAAAGCAGTAATATCGACCATCACTCTTTTACTTATTATTTTACATGCTTTTTGGCGATCAATGTCCCCTTATGTGTGACAACTAAGTGTGTCCAAATCTCATAGGCGGTTTTCAATGAATACCCTACCAATATCATTATCATTTAAGGCTTGAAGTAATACATAGTGAGATTTTGCATTGACATCAAATTTCTTGGTGACAATTTCGGACCATGTGTCTTCATCACCCTCGAGTACACTAAGGGTTTGGTCACCGCCTTTGCAACCTGACTTCCTAAGGATTACAAAACACGTTCATCTTAACTTTTCATATGAGAAAGTTAGGCCATCAAACTTGGTTGAGTCTTAATACCTTCGGCCATGTAAGCTAGCATGGAAAGCAAAGTGATAGTTCAAAAAGAATCTCTCTAAGGTGATGAAACCAAAAACTAAAGTCCAAGACTCTGATACTAATTAAAAGTACATCAAGAGGGGGTGAATAGGTGTAATGCTAATCTAATGTTAAACTATATGAAATTTAAAATGAATGAGCAAACTGTCAACTAAAAACAAGAAGTGAAGCTGGATTTCCTGTGAAGGGCTTGTTGGCCCAAAGGCCCATCACTCTAGTTTTGATGATGATCAACTCATGTAGTTATAGTACTAATGATCTTGTGTTTATTTAGTCTCAGATTTATGATCAAGATCTTAGTAGGTGTGTAGCTTCAATAAAGGATTTAAAGTCTAGTTTTGGAGCTAGCACGGTTTGGATTCAAGAGCTTGTGCATCAAGACCATATCTAGTACTCAATAGGAGTCGAGCTCGTTGGATCATATTTGGACCAAGTCAAGAAGATGCGAAGACTTCAAATGAAGACTTCATGAAGACTTGTGTCTAGGTTTGTTTTGTTAAGATTTTGTTTTTAGTTAAAATGTAAAGGATAGAATAGTTGGTGGATTGCTCAAGTATACCATTTACACAC
>JAVJIF010005916.1:0-253022 GCA_038442645.1 Agave tequilana | reverse complement strand
CACAGGATTCAAACGCAGTCTAAATTTGCATCTGCGAAACACGATAAGACTCAGACGCCGAAAACTGCCATCTCTCTGTTGGAGGAACAGGAGTTGCAAGATTCGGGTCTGAAGCCTTGAACCCGAGTTGGAATTCATCCAAGTCAGTGGCCTTAAAACGCGAGCTTCATGAGTAAAGCCGCGGCCAAGCACCACAGACTTCTATATTCGCGTTCAGGGAAGCTCAAATCAATGGCACAAATTCCAGAAAAGGAATGCACCAAGATTTCATTCAGACGGTGACGTCTCCTTAAGAGGGGCCAAGGTGCAGGCTGGATGGACTAAAGATGTCGGGGTGACATACCAGCAGAGGCCTCTACCAAGAGTTGGGCTCTCTGCATCCAAACGCGAATGAGCAAGATGATCCAAGAGACGCTTTTTCTTGAAGAGACCAAACAGGAGCATAAAAGCCCTGGGTCATCTTCATCCACAGAGCCATCTTTATCCATGAACACAGGATCCCTTTTAGAGACTTTGAAGGAGGCGAGACTTCTCAGAGCAACCAAAGAAAGAACAGTCCAAGGTCTGGATTGTCAAAGAGGAAGAGGGTCAGCCCTATTTATAGGCAGACCCTAATAACTGTCATTAATGGTGCGCTAATCGGAACCGTTGTCTTGGTGGCCGCACGACTGCCGAGGTCCAATGAGAGACTGACGCGTGGAGCGTCGCTTTGGGAACCGTCGCAGACACTGGTCTCCAACCGCCAGCGCCGGTTTCGCATTAAAAGGCATTAACGCCTTCAGTCCAATGAAAAATCGACGCGTGGACAACTACCTTGGGAAACAACGGATGACCCGGTTTCCCAATCGTCAGCGAAGACTTGACGGTCAAAGATCTCTGAAAATCTTGTAGTCAGGCTGCATTAAACGCAGATAGGAATGCCGCATCGGTCATAAGTAACCCGAAAAGTCTCACGTCAACATTAGAGAGCCTTTCCCTGCGATCCGGCGACTTGTCAGCAGTCACAGGGCAGTCCTTCGTAGCAAAAAGTCAAGTCCTGGTCAGCACCACCCACATGTCCAAAGTGGCGCGTCTTGGCGAGTGAGGCAGAAGGATGGGGCACTGCAAAAGAAGGACACTTAGTTAGATACTTTGTGCTAAGTGTTCATAACCCAGACGCAGAAGAGATACTGGACGCAGGAATTATCAAATCTGCGTCCAGACCTGCGAAACCGCGCCCAGACGCAGAAGAAGATACTGGACGCAGGAATTATCAAATCCGCGTCTAGGCCTACGAAACTGCGTCCAAACGCAGAAGAGATACTGGACGCAGGAATTATCAAACCCGCGTCCAGACCTGTAGGATCTGCGTCTCCACCACCAGAAGGTCATGGAATGTCCTTGATGTCACTACTTCTGAGGTGTGAAAAGAAGGGAGTTATCCACCTTAACCCTTCCATCACCACAACCGCCAGAAGTTAAGGAGGGTAACTCCCTTCCTTTCACACCCCCAGATTTCTAAGTACTTGGACTCAAGTGCCAGATTCATCAAAATCGGCAGCTGATGGAACAGAACGCAAGAATCAAATCCGCGTTCTGTAAACCAAGTCCGCGTCTGAACCCTTCACAATTAGAAATATTCTAAGTGAAGAATCCGAAACGCAGGACCCAATGGCGCGAGGGTCCAAACCCGCGCCTCGGTTATCAACTCAAGACTGCGTCTGAAACCGCATCTGAGAATCAAACACGAGTTATATCTTGTGTTAAAGATACTTAGGGTTCTATGAACTTCCGTTAATGGCGAAATCCACGCCAACAGGCATTATACCTGGGAAAGCAGCATCCTGCGCAGAAGAAGCGCCCCTCCGGGCCTCGTCGACGGTCGCCCGTGAAGAAGATGCGGTTGGCTTGGTCTTGGGTGCCATTGTTAATCAAGAATCTGATGTGAGTATGAACAGGGGAAGAAGAACTCTGTTTCTTAAAAAACCCTAAAGTAGAACGCTCGGAGAAGAAAGGTATCTCTCCAACTGTGGCTATTTATAGGCACAAGGATTCGCAAAGATACGCGGCGTGTGGACCCGATAAAAGCTGCAGCAAATCATCGCATGACGCGTAGAGCAAATCTTCGCGAAGATCATGCGTCACGACTCCACAGCGAATAGTCATTTGACACGTGGCGCGGGTCAGTTAATGAACCAGGAAATCCGCGCGCCAAAAGGTGAAATCCTGCCGGTTCCCCAGGCCAGCTGGCGGCGTAATCATCACACGGCACAGATTCGCACCCAAGGGACGCACCTCTTTGATGTGAAAAGTCACCTAGAGGGGGGTGAATAGGTGACAATGCTAATCTATGAACTAAATGCGGAATTTAAAACTTAATGCAAATTACACTCAGTGTGATCAACAAATGATTCACACACAACCAAGCCAAGCAAATATGAATGCACAATATGAATAAGGCAAGGCACAAAGTAAGAGAGAGATAGAGAGAGAGTCAATGGATCAAGCGCAAACAACAAGATATGTTTCGAGGTTCGAGCACCCAGCTCTACATCCCCGCCTTCGACACACGAAGGATTTTCACTAGCTCGTCCACCTAGGACCCTTTACAAAGAGTACCCAACTCCTCTCTTTACAACCTCCTCCTTGAGGCACAAATCCAAGCCAACCAACACAACCTCCTCCTTGAGGCAAACTCCAACAATCACAACCTCCTCCTTGAGGCAAAAACTCCCAATCACCAATCAATACAAGGATCCCTCTCAACTAGAGGGATACAACCCAAAGCACAAAGCTAAGAAAAGATTGGGGTTACAACTTGGTGGTCACAACAACAACCACAACAACTTCTTCTTCTCCACACAAAATATCCTATAGATATAGATAGTAGATTATAGCTCAAGTGTGGAGAAAACCAAGGGATTTGAAACCAGTAACTCAAAGAAAATCTTTGGGAAATAAATGAAACCAAGATAGAGAAGTTCAATTCAAAAGCTTTTCCCAAAACCCTTTTCTTTGATTTTTCAAACCCTAATGAAAACACCAAAAAGATTGTTCAATTTGAATCCAAAAACCTATTTTGATTGCTGTAAAAACACCTGAGAGAATGGAAAAATTCGCACAAAAATTCTTAGAGAAAAACTCTTGCAAATGGGGTATTTATAGGCAATTATCAGAAAATAGCTGTTGACAGAAATTTGCCAGAAATAGCCTTCCGGTCGACCGGCCCGGTCGACCGTCCAACGGTCAATTTTTGACCGTTGGCAACTAACGTCGACCGGCCCGGTCGACCGAAAAATCCCGAGAGCAGATTATTCTGCTCCGGTCGACCGTCCCGGTCGACCGCTGACTGTGCCAGAACGTGCACAGGTTTGTACACGTCGTCGGTCGACCGTGACGGTCGACCGGCTACATGCGGTCGACCGTTACGGTCGACCGAACTAGCCTGGCAGGCAGCAAATAGGTCAGAAAACTGAGGTAAAAAATATTCCAATAAATCCCCACAAAATCTCTAAAATTCCACAAAAATAGTTTTATCATTTTATATTGAAATACAAACTTGTGTTAAAAATCCTAACACAAATTTCAAACATATTTGACTATTTTTGTGTCATAGAAATTTTGCCAAAAACCAAAAACCGTATTTTCTAAAACCTTGTATTTTGAATAGAAAATACACATTGTCTAAAACTCATCCATGATACAAAAATATGATATTTAAACACTTTGAAGCATATTGTATATGAATAGAATTCAATATACAAGAAACATATATATATCATGATTTTTGTCATTAAGTCCAAAAATATGTTTTATTGTAAATACCAAAACATAAAACACATGGAATAGATTATCAAACAAAGTTTGTCTAAACAATTGAAGCATGCATGTATATAGAACAAATCTAATATACATAAACCATGTAAACTTGTTTTGATAAAAAATCTATTCATGAAAACCAAGATCGGTTAAACCTAAAACCGAAAATCAAAACATGAAAGGTGTGTGTTGTGAACTTGAGCTTATCATACTGTTCTAATCTTTACAATTAGGATCTAAACTCAAAACTAAAGCTATGGATACCTAAGTCTTCTTGTAGAGCGCAATCTCCAAGTCGGCTTGATCCAAAGCTCCTTGATTCACCGAGCAAGTGCTATATATATGATCTTAGACGCTCGGGCTCTTGAATCAACATGTGAAAGATGTGTGGAAGCTTTTACCAACTAATATCTTGTCAAATATCTGAAACTTAAACATTGCAAGATTATTAGTACACATAACTACATGAGTTAATCATCATCAAAACTAGAGTGGAAGGCCTTTGGGCCAACAATCTCCCCCTTTTTGATGATGACAAAACTCATGGAGTTATATATGCATGGATTAAAGTAAAGCTTCAAAGAAGCTCCCCCTTAACTCATGCATAACAATAAAACATATAAGATATGCAATGAATGTTCTTAAAACACATATAAACATGCCCTTGATACCAATTAAAATGAAACATAAAACATGCACATAAAACATGCATAGACATGCATATAAACAAGGCTACTTTTCATGTGAAATGTAAACTATACGCAAACACAAATATGCATATAAAACTCAAATTCTTCTCCCCCTTTTTGTCAATCATCAAAAAGGGTTAAAAATAAAAGTAAAAACAATAAATTTTTTCTCTCCCTTTTTGTTCAAAGCAAAGAACTAATAAAGGGTTAAATCAAATATGATACCAAAAAAAATGTGACAATGAAGTGTATATTGATACCAATTGAAAAACAACAAATCAATTGAAATAAAAACGAGAACATATACAATTGAAAACACAAATAAAATGAAAATCTTGATACCAATTAGTAAGTAAACAAATAACCTACCAATTGTAAACAAACAAACTAGATACCAATTTTGGAATTAAACAATACTAATTTTGAATTTCCTTAAAAACAAATCTTGATACCAAATGAAACAATTATTCTTTGCCAATGAAATCTTTATTTTCTATCATAAAGCAAGGGAGTGGAATCCAAACAAAATATCAAATGAGAGATAAGATGCCAATTAAAAAATAAAATACTAGTTTTCTCCCCCTTTATGAAATACCAAATGAAAATATGCATATGCTTGAAATAAGATACCAATTGAAAATTAACTCAATTGAAAATTCGCTTTAACATTGTTTCAATTTGAAAAGTTCAAGCTAAGCATAAACAAAATTTGTGATATCTTGAATCACAAATAAATCATCTATATATGTATGTAAGAAATAGATACCAATTGAAATTGATACTATATGAAGTGTAAGCATACATATATAAAATACAAACATATATGAGTATACAAAAAGATGTCATATCGATACCAATTGAAAGAATTCAATGATACCAATTGAAACAACAATAAATACAAGTGTATGACTCACATAACCTACCACCCAATCATGGTTCAAGATAAAAAGGATTTTCATTATAAAGCATACAAGAACATGATCTCCCATCCAACCGCCCATTGATGGTAGGAGTTTTCAAAAAATGATTTGAACAATATAGTATGTTTGAAAGTCTCTACCAATTTGAAGAATACCAACTAGTTTATGAAAAATGAGAACTAGTAGAAATCCTTCAAGATAAAACAAAAGGATTTTTCATGAAACATGAAAATCACAAGATCACTAAACACTCAAAGTCCATAAAGCTCATATCATACTCATGAAAAAACAATCATGAGAAACATAATAAAGTGAGTGAACAAGTGTAATGTGAAATACATTTCATCATGAAAATGGACAATTAAGCTTAATATAGAAATTATCAAATCTTGATATAATAGTGAATCATGTAATTTATTGAAATCATCATATCAATTGAAATCACAATCAAACATGAAAATCATCATAATGATTTAAACTTCAAGGCATATGTATGTCATGTACAAACTAAAGTATACATACATATCCCAAACATGAAGAGTCCACAAAAGTATATGCATGAAGGCACGTGGCTCAAGGATGTATATGTATAAACAATAATTTGGACAAGATAGACATATACATGAAGTCAACCACAAGATCATAGAAACACATTAAAATGAGGAATACAAGTCAAATGCATGAATCATCAAACTAGACTATACTAGTACATCAAATGACTACAAATGAGCGTTCAAGCACAAATATATAAAGGTCTATTTGTAGCTCACTAGTTGTACAAGTATAAATCCTAGTCTTAATGAAAACTAACATTCAAGCAAGTAATCAAATCATGAGGCATAAAATGGGTCAAAAATCAATATGATCATATTAATCAAAAATATGAAGTATTAATGACCTTTTAAAACTAAGATGGATGTATGATGCAACGATCTCTCAAAACAAGACTAAGAGCCGTATACCCCGTGAAGGGTTCTGAACTCCTTCCTCCTGATTCCCCTTGAATGGGTTAGAGGTGCGCAATGCAACCTTGTTGTATGAGAATAGATCGAACAAAGAATGAATAAAGTGCAATGATGAAATGCACACAAGATATATCACAAACATCTATATAATCATCTAAACAAAAATCATGGAATCATGAACATCATATGATCATTATGCATATGCATGTGCATTAGATCTAGGGCATACATGTTAGCTTAAACAAGAAGTGAACACTAAATATAGATCCATATGAAACATGGGTGCTCAAGTAACTAAACATGTATATCTCAAGTCTAATGAACAAGGCATAATCATAATGAACATCAAAACACAACATGCTATAAATGAATGATCTAAGAAGCATGTAAATAATAAATGGGAGTTAGAGAATGATACCAAAACCAATGACGGTGCATCTCTAGTTCTCCAAAACATGGTGGTCATCTCCACCTAATCTCCTTGAGAGTGAAGCATCCAAATAGTTTTCATTCAAGCTCGGAACGCATCCACCTCAAGGTACCTCCACTCTCACGTGATGCGAGAGCTCCCCACCTACATCAAAAGTCAAAGAGGTGGATCTTGGTACCCATTTCTTTGTGGGTCCACGGGGTTAGTATCTTTTCTAACCCAAACATAATTAGTTGCTAAATTTTCATGATAAATGCGATCATAACAAAATCTAGCAAGGTGGCCTTTTCGACCACAATGTGTACATGTGTACACGTGAGCATACATATGATGATGGTGATCATGAGAAGCATGTGTATGCCTAGATGGGTGTGCATGCAAGGTTGGAACTTGTTTCTTGCGAATCAAGGTTTCCAAACGTGTGTGATTCATGGCACAATGGCTCAAAGTGGAGCCCAAACAATCAACACTTTTCTTCAAATTATTTATATCATTTTCTATGCTAGAAGACAAAGTGGAACATGCTATAGAAGTGCAAGAAGTAGAAGCTACATTAGCATGACAAACATGCAAATCAATAACATTTTGCAAAGATTCATTTTTAGACAAAACCAAATTCAATTCTTTAGTAATAGAATCAATTTTATTTTTCAAAGTAAGGTTTTCTTTGAAAACACAATCCAATCTTGAGGATAAAATCTCATTGTGCTCCAAAATATCATCACAATCATTTTTGCCTTTTAAAACTTCAATTTCTTTTAAAGCAATGTCTAGTTGAGATCTTAGTGAGTCACATTCACTAGTGATCTCTTCCTTCTCTTGCAAAACGGTTTCAAAAGTAGAGCATAAATCCTTCATTTCTTTTTGTAAATCAAAATGTTTTTCTTTCAAAGAGTTATGTTTTTCCAAGAATTTTTTAAGCTTAGAAGCAAGTTCAACATTTAAATTTGAACCTCAAACATCCATGGCAATAAGAGCTAGAGCTATCATGTATTTGAGAGTCCGATTGTACCTCATGGGAGTCATTCCCATATGCCATGAAACAAGGCTCTTCGGATACATCTCTCCTAGATCTCCTCATATTGTTGATGATCCTTGGAAGCTCCGGAGATGTCAAGACGCTCCAAACTGCAAAAGCCGAGTTAAAACTATCAAAAACAAGTAAGAGATTATTATCAAAAGATGCTCTAAGTGTTTGAAGTGCAAGTGCATTGGCCTTCTTATGCTTACTAGTATTTGGGAGGGCTTCTCTGGTGATGGCTTGATAAACTAGATGACCTAGTGTTTTTAAATATCTAGTCATGTTAACTTTCCAAGAGTCAAGTCTAGTATGATCAAACATAGGAGGGCTAGCCATGAGAGCAAACTAGTATGAGTGCAAATGAGATGCAAATGAAGATTAGCAAACCAAGATCTTAACTCCTAGGTGGTTAAACCTAAATATCAGGAGCACTAGCTCTGATACAATTGAAAAGTCACCTAGAGGGGGGGTGAATAGGTGACAATGCTAATCTATGAACTAAATGCGGAATTTAAAAACTTAATGCAAATTACACTCAAGTGTGATCAACAAATGATTCACACACAACCAAGCCAAGCAAATATGAATGCACGATATGAATAAGGCAAGGCACAAAGTAAAGAGAGAGATAGAGAGAGAGTCAATGGATCAAGCGCAAACAACAAGATATGTTTCGAGGTTCGAGCACCCAGCTCTACATCCCCGCCTTCGACACACGAAGGATTTTCACTAGCTCGTCCACCTAGGACCCTTTACAAAGAGTACCCAACTCCTCTCTTTACAACCTCCTCCTTGAGGCACAAATCCAAGCCAACCAACACAACCTCCTCCTTGAGGCAAACTCCAACAATCACAGCCTCCTCCTTGAGGCAAAAACTCCCAATCACCAATCAATACAAGGATCACCTCTCACTAGAGGATACAACCCAAAGCACAAAGCTAAGAAAAGATTGGGTTACAACTTGGTGGTCACAACAACAACCACAACAACTTCTTCTTCTCCCACACAAAATATCCTATAGATATAGATAGTAGATTATAGCTCAAGTGTGGAGAAAACCAAGGGATTTGAAACCAGCAACTCAAAGAAAATCTTTGGGAAATAAATGAAACCAAGATAGAGAAGTTCAATTCAAAAGCTTTTCCCAAAACCCTTTTCTTTGATTTTTCAAACCCTAATGAAAACACCAAAAAGATTGTTCAATTTGAATCCAAAAACCTATTTTGATTGCTGTAAAAACACCTGAGAGAATGGAAAAATTCGCACAAAAATTCTTAGAGAAAAACTCTTGCAAATGGGGTATTTATAGGCAATTATCAGAAAATAGCCGTTGACAGAAATTTGCCAGAAATAGCCTTCCGATCGACCGGCCCGGTCGACCGTCCAACGGTCAATTTTTGATCGTTGGCAACTAACGGTCGATCGGCCCGGTCGACCGAAAAAATCCCGAGAGCAGATTATTCTGCTCCGGTCGACCGTCCCGGTCGACCGCTGACTGTGCCAGAACGTGCACAGGTTTGTGCACGTCGTCGGTCGACCGTGACGGTCGACCGGCTACATGCGGTCGACCGTTACGGTCGACCGAACTAGCCTGGCAGGCAGCAAATAGGTCAGAAAACTGAGGTAAAAAATATTCCAATAAATCCCACAAAATCTCTAAAATTCCACAAAAATAGTTTTATCATTTTATATTGAAATACAAACTTGTGTTAAAAATCCTAACACAAATTTCAAACATATTTGACTATTTTTGTGTCATAGAAATTTTGCCAAAAACCAAAAACCGTATTTTCTAAAACCTTGTATTTGAATAGAAAATACACATTGTCTAAAACTCATCCATGATACAAAAATATGATATTTAAACACTTTGAAGCATATTGTATATGAATAGAAATTCAATATACAAGAAACATATATATATCATGATTTTTGTCATTAAGTCCAAAAATATGTTTTATTGTAAATACCAAAACATAAAACACATGGAATAGATTATCAAACAAAGTTTGTCTAAACAATTGAAGCATGCATGTATATAGAACAAATCTAATATACATAAACTATGTAAACTTGTTTTGATAAAAAATCTATTCATGAAAACCAAGATCGGTTAAACCTAAAACCGAAAATCAAAACATGAAAGGTGTGTATTGTGAACTTGAGCTTATCATACTGTTCTAATCTTTACAATTAGGATCTAAACTCAAAACTAAAGCTATGGATACCTAAGTCTTCTTGTAGAGCGCAATCTCCAAGTCGGCTTGATCCAAAGCTCCTTGATTCACCGAGCAAGTGCTATATATATGATCTTAGACGCTCGGGCTCTTGAATCAACATGTGAAAGATGTGTGGAAGCTTTTACCAACTAATATCTTGTCAAATATCTGAAACTTAAACATTGCAAGATTATTAGTACACATAACTACATGAGTTAATCATCATCAAAACTAGAGTGGAAGGCCTTTGGGCCAACATGATGGACATGCCCCGTCAGCATCTCCATAAATGCATTCGGAAGGTCGCGTCTCTCTACAAGTTCGCGTCCGACCCAGCGGGCCCAACATCGCGTCTGCCTCATAGAAGATCAGGCGCGTTTCCATTGCCAAAGGACGCACCCTACAGAAATCGCGTCTTTAAAGCAGTACCATCTCGGCTTTTTTGAAAAGAACCTGCGTTCGGCCTCCTGCTTCTGCAAAATCAGTTCAACAGTACACTGACGCAAGCAGACGACTAACCACTCCTGGCTTAAAGCACACCCGTGACAGACTAAAAGCAATCGGGGAGGTTTAGACTGTGCATCTAGACACTCAACATGATCAACTCTGGTGGCTTCAAAGAGTTCAAACAGTACACTCACGAAGACTAACTCCAGATAAGATCGAACCCGGAGCATCAACAGTCCAGCCATGAAGGTGAATTCAGCTAGAGTCTAAAGTATTTCGAAATCCGTCCCAGTTAACTGCGAAATATCGAAAACTTTGGAGGGGGTTCTGTAGGCTGTCCAAAAGTTACTGGAGGACAAGCTATTGAAAAGCAAAGTTTCAAGCTCTAGACGCGAGGACTATCACCCGCGTCTCAGCATCAAGGCGCGTTGGCTCGACACCCGCGTCTCAGCATCAAGACGCGTCGGCCTGACACCCGCGTCTCAGCATCAAGGCGCGTCGGCCTGACACCCGCGTCTCAGCATCAAGGCGCGTCGGCCTGACACCCGCGTCTCAGCATCAAGACGCGTCGGCCTGACACCCGCGTCTCAGCATCAAGACGCGTCGGCCTGACACCCGCTTCTCAGCATCAAGGCTCGTCGGCCTGACACCCGCGTCTCAGCATCAAGGCGCGTCGGTCTGACACCCGCGTCTCAGCATCAAGACGCGTCGGCTCGACCCCCGCGTCTCAGCATCAAGGCGCGTTGGCTTGAAACCCGCGTCTCAGTTATAACCGTCTTGGTTAAGGGACCAATCATTGCCCACACGTAAGGGAAACCAGCTCCCATCGTGGCGTGTCTTTAGCAGGCACGTGGGTTAGTTACCGCCCATGTAGCGGGGAAGTTGGCCCTCATTGTGGAGCGTTTTCAGGGGGCGCGTTCACCCCTAAGACCTCTATAAATAGCCCCGTCGCTATGAAGAAGAGGTCGGACTTTTGGCAATCAAAAAGAAGGAGAAGAGGACAACGGAGAGATCATCAACAGAGAGAGAACTCGACTCTTCAAGCTAGCTTGCTGCGTACAAGTTACTCTTCGCTTACCTTCTCTTTTAGAGTTTTGGTAGACGGAGCTGAGTTACTCTTTCTACCGGCCGAAGAGGAGATCCCTGAAGGACGATCATCCGGTCAACGGAGAACAAGATTCACTTTCCACCGCCACACACGAAGAACCTAGTCTTAAATAAAGGGGGGATTCAAGATTCAATATCCTCCCTCCCTTTTAACCGGAAGGAACAGTTGTTGTTGTAATCCTTTTCATTTGATTCAAGGAAAACTTTTACTGCAATTCACTGTCTCTCTCCTTTCCCGGGTCATACAATCATTATCAATGGAAGAAGAAGTGGAGCATGCAAGAGAAATAAAATTCTTATCACTCAGAAGTAAAACACTAGAAGCATGACAAGAGTGGGAAGCAAAATCATTTTTCAAAGAATCTTTTTCAATAGAAATACATTCCAATTCTTTTGAAATCAAAGCAATTTTATTTTTCAAAGAATCGTTCTCTTTTAAAACAAAATCTAATTTTGAAGACAAAACACCATTCTTCTTGAAAACATCATTAAAATCATTTTTGTTCTTTAAAATTTCATTTTTATTTAAAACAAGATCAAGTTGGGTTTTCAAGGAATCCCTTTTACTTGAAATCTCTTTTTTTTTAAACCAAATCAAGTTTTGAAAACAACATCTCAGTTTCTTTCTTTAAATCAATTATTTTCAAAACTTTATACTTTAAAAGCAAGTTTTTACAAAACATGAAAAACTCTTCATTTAAAGTATCTGCATCCATACTACTATCATGATCATTGAAATAGCTAGCATAACCATCAAGATGAGAATCCAAAGTTACCTCAAGGGAGTCATTCCCTTGAACCATATAGTACGCTTGCTCGGACTCATATCCAATGGGTTCTCTCTCCAAATTATTTGAAACTTGTTCCTTGAGAGAGGTCAATGTGTTCTACACTGCAAAAGCGAATCACAATGAGAAATGAAAGATAAATAATTTTTTGCTTAGTGATTGCCTAAGTGCAATTAATACTTGTGCATTATCCTCAATATACTTGCCATTGCTAATGTAAGAACTTTTAGTAGTGTCAAGATAAACATGCAATCCTAAAGCTTTTAGATATGCACTCATCTTAAATTTTCACATGTTAGTATTGGAAGAATCATTCATGCATGGAGCAAGATAATCCATGAGTGCAATGAATGAATGTGTGCAAAACAAATATATAGACTAGCAAATGAGGATCATACTCCTAGATGGTTAAACCGAATATCAGGAGTGTAGGCTCTGATACCAATTGAAAAATACACCTAGAGGGTGGTGAATAGGTGTAGTGCTAATGTAGGATAATTAATGTGAAATTAAAATTTTACACTAACACATAATGTGTAACCAAGAGTGAGTCTGAATTTTCGTGAAGGGCTCTAGAACTTCTTCTAACGATTCCTCTAAATTACGAGTTAAGGTGCTTCAATAGCTTTCTTAGTTAAAAACAGGTGTGGGCGCACAAACAATATCAAGCATGTATGGATATGACAAATAATAACAATGCAAAATATAAAGTGAGAAAGTTAAGACAAAAAGATCCAAACACAAACACAAGGATATGTTTCGAGGTTCGAGCCACTGCTCTACGTCTCCGCCTTCACATAGAAGAATTTTCACTATCCACAATAGGATCTTCTACAAAGGGACCTCCATGGAGAAATTACAACTTACAAAATGAGAAGTACACAACTATAACTCTCTCACATCTCTACAGAAGAGGGTAGGCACAAAGCCAGCACAAAGCAAAGAAAGATTACAACTTGGAGATCACTTAGATCACAAACAACAACTTGGTGATCTCAAAAGATCACAAATAAATTATCTCTCACAATACAAGATCCTAGAGGATAGATTTGCAATGAAAAGCTCAAGTATGTGAGTGAACAATGTTTTGAAAAAAAACACAAAGAAAACACTTGGAAAAGACTCTTGAATTGATAGAGAAATGAAGAACAAGAAACTAGATTTTCAATACTTATTTTTCTTTAATTTTTCAAAACTTTAAAACAAATAAAGATTTTGATTTCAAAGCACAAAAACTTATTTAAAAACTTGCTATAGAAAAATAGTAGAAGATGTGAAAAATTGCTCTTGAAAATCTTGTAGAAAACTGGCCAACTGAACCCAATATATAGGGGTTTAGAAAACTAGCCATTAAGCTAAAAAAACTAGCCAAACTGGCATGTCGGTCGACTGGCTGGGCCAATGGTCAAATTATTGACCATTGGGGTTGTCGATCGACCGACCAGTCTACCGCACCCAAGCCAGGTTCTGTCGGTCGGCTGGTCGGTCGGCTGTGACCCAACATAGACAAAGTGTCTCGCAGTTGGTCGATTGACTCGGTCGACTGCTATGGGCTCGTGCACATTGTGCACGTCGGTCAACTGGTCGGTTGACCGAGCCTTACTTCGATCAACCGGTCGGACGTCCACAAGCAGCCCAAAAACATGTTTTTAAAGAATAAAAACTTGGACTTGTAAAACCCTTAAAAATTCAATTAAATCTCATAAATTTCAAAAAAAAAATAAATTCATAAAAACACATTGAAGTACAAATAAGTGTGTTAAAAAATCAGCACATATTACAAACATGTGAATTATTTTTGAGGTAAAGAAGTTAAACCTTAAATCAAAAGCAGTATTTTTCAAAAACAAATTTCTAAATGAAAAACCGATTTTTCAAAACTTGTACAAATACAAAAAATAAGATATTGAAACACAATTGAAGCATAGTGTATAAGGATAGAATCCAATACACATAGTAAATGAAATATACTTGTTTTTAAAATAAGCTCTAAAATAAGTTTTGATAAAAACAAAACTTAATCACATGATATAAACTCATCAAAATAAGTTATCTAAATGATATGAAGCAATAATGTATATGGATGAAATCCAATACACATATATACCATGTAACCTTATTTTGATGAAATCTATTCATAAAACCGAAAGATGTATTCTTAAAAATCCAAAAACACAAAGATGTATACATGATAAACCAAAATGCATAGAAATAAGTTTCTATAAACATATGAAGCTCAAATATGTGTGGATAAAGTCCAACACATATTGCAGACTATAAAACTTATTCTATTAAGATAAAAACTATGTAAATATAATCTTTTGAAGTTAAAGCGATTAAACCGAAACATAAAATACAATATATAAATTTTATGTGTGTGTATTTGAGCTTGAGCAATTCAAAACTAATCTATTCTTACACAAGATCTAAACAAACATCTAACAATTAAAGCTAGATACAAGTCTTCTTGTCGATATTCTTTTCCAATACGATTCGATCCAAGCACGATTCATAGAGCTTGATTCTATCTCGAGTGCTAGATGCGATCTTGATGCGCGAGCTCTTGAATCAACACATACTAGTTTCGAATCTTTGACTTCGAGTCCATTATAGAAGCTAAATACCAATAATGATCTTGACTTATATCTGAAACTTAGTAAACACAAGATCATTAGTACGATAACTTTATAAGTTAGTCATATCAAAACTAGGGTGAAAGGCCTTCGGGCCAACAAATGTGTTTTGCCTTAATATTTTCTCTTTATTTCTGTTCTTATCTGAATTCATACAGCAAAACCCAAAATTTCTAGACAAAGGCTTGGTTTTCATTGCAATCATACCTTGATCTGAATCCTTCACTGGTTTATCTTCTTCTTGAAGTTTTTCCCCCACATTTTACAGTATTCTCCATCCCTGGGCGTGATATATTCGTAGTCGTCTCTGAGATTATGCCCATCAATATTATCCGGACTTGTAGTAGCCTTTGGTTGAAAATTTTATGTAGTCTTGTAGCATGTAATTCTATTTTTGTCATGCAGTGTTCCCCTTCTTCTTCTTTTTGGTTGGATAGTAGTTTCCTTTGTTCTGAACCAAATAATATGATTCTGAGGCATGGTGTTTGCTCAATTCCCATAAATCTGAATCTAATGTCCATGTTGTAGGTGTTCACAATCAAAACGCCGCTGTCAGGGTCTTGTTCTTGATGGCACTTGAACCAGAGAAATAAAATGATTAAAGCACCAAAATAAAATAATGCAGCAACACAAAAGAATTTACATGAAAAATCCAAATGGGAAAAACTACAGGTTGAGCTTTGAGCTCAGAAGAGGCTTCACTATGTTGGAATCAACAACAAAGTACAAGGCACATTACATACCCAACTACGCCAACTTTCGTCATGCACAGCTTACTCACACACACCCATCTTCTACAAATTCAACGCTAGAGTCTTCTTCAAGCAAGAAAGAGAAACTCTCCTCCACTCAAACACTTTTTATCTCTCAAGAGAAAACAAGTGGAACACTGATAATATGGAGAAGAAGGAATTTCAATATATGATTCACCAAGGGATTACATCAATATATATACAAGTAGAGAGTGAGATAAGGAAAGTATTCATGTCTAAATACAATGTATCACATGTCTACATATATTGTATCACATCTCTATACACAAGTCTAAACACAATGTGTCACATGTTGGATAGGATATCTAACACCCCCTCAAACTCGTGGTGGATCAAACATCGAGAATTTAAACAAAATTGTTGGCCCAGAGGCCTTCCACTCTAGTTTTGATGATGATTAACTCATGTAGTTATAGTTTACTAATAATCTTGTGATGTTTAGTTTTAGATACTTAACCAAGATATTAGTAGGTGATTAGCTTCAACAAAGGTGTTTTGGAGCTTTCACATGGTGATTCAAGAGCCCGAGCGTCAAAGTTCATATCTAGCACTCATTGAAGTCAAGCTCGGTGGATCACGTTTGGATCGAGTTGACTTGGAGACGGCGCTCTACAAGAAGACTTCGGTACATTATTTAGTTTATGTTTTAGATCTATTTGTTAAAGATTAGATAGTGTGATATGCTCAAGTTCACAACACACACACGTTTCATGTTTTGGCTTTGGTTTTCGGTTTTTGGTTTAACCGATCTTGGTTTTCATGAATAGATAGAATCAAACAAGTTTACATGGTTTAATGTATATTAATTTATTCTATATACATGTATGCTTCAACTATTTAAACAAACTTAGTTTAATAGTCTATTTCACGAGTTTGGAGTTTTTGGTATTTTTAACAAAACTTATTTTTTGGATTTAATGTCAAAAACATTGATATATATATATATATATATATATATATATATATATATATATATATATATATATATATATATATAGTGAGTTGATCCCCTAAGAACGGTTCTCACGGATTCCTGTGAGAACTTTCACGTGAGCCGTCGGATCTGATAGAGATCTGGTTTTATTTAATTTGATCTATCAGATCCGACAACCCACGTGAAAGTTCTCACAGGAATCCGTGAGAATCGTTCTTAGGGGATCAGCTCATATATATATATATATATATATATATATATATATATATATATATATATATATATATATATATATATATATATATATCTTACATATATAATTGGATTCTATCCATATACTATATGCTTCAGGTTGTTTCAAATATCATGTTTTTGTATTTGGATGAGTTTTGGACAAAACAATTTTCCATTTCAAAAATCCTAGTTTTGGAAAATACGGAATTTGATTTTCGGTAAAATTTCCATACACAAAAAGAGTTCAAAATATTTGTAACATAGTTTGATGTTTCTCAAACATATTTGTGTAACAAAGTATTATACTGAAACTATTTTTGTGAATTTTTAGAGATTTTTTGAGATTTAATAGGATAATAAAAACTCAGTTTTCAAGTCCTGAATTTCAGTCTACTAGGCTCTGGTGGTCGACCGACCGGTCGACCGGACCAGGAGCCGGTCGACCGGAACGGTCGACCGGATGTGCACAAAATGTGCACAAGGCCATATCAGTTGGCCGGTCGACCGAGCGGTCGACCGACTGAAGGCAACCCACTCTCGGGTTGTCCCAATCAACCGGGCGGTCGACCAGCCAGAGAGTCGTTGCTCTCTGGTTTTAGGCACGGTCGACCGAGCGGTCGATCGGCAGGCTCAACGGTCACTTTTTTGACCATTGGCCGATCGACCGATCGGTCGACCGGAAGGTCAATTTTGACCTTGTCAGCTGCCAACGGGCAAAATTTGTATGGGGGTTATATATACCCCATTTGAAGTGGTTTTGTAAAGATTTTGAAGAAAGAAAATTTCCTTCATTTGCAAGTATTTTATTACAAGTTTCAAAAGGATTTTAGAGCTTTAAAGATTTGATCTTTATCTTGTTTTTAAAAGAGTTGGAAAATCATTTAAAAAGAAAATTCTTTGGGAATTGGTTTGATCTTCATTTTCAATTCTATCTAGAGTTTTTTCCTAGAGTTTTTCTTTAAGTTTTTGATTTCCATACTCTTTATTTTTCACACTTGAGCTATCTTGCTATCATATCTATAGGATCTTTATTTTGTGGGAAAAGTAGTTTATGACTGAGATAGACCACCAAGTTGTAAACTTCCTTCATTGTGATATCCCTCTAGTGAGAGGAGATTGATTTGGTATCCCTCTATTGTGAGATGATTGTGAAAGTTGTGGTTGGCTCCCTCTAGTGAGAGATGGAGATTGTGTTTAGCTCCCTCTAGTGAGAGGTGGAGTTTGTGTTGGAATCCCTCAAGTATGAGGTGATTGATTTGTATTGGCTAAGTGCCTACCCCTCTTGTGTGAGGTGATTTTTGTGTTGGTTATGCATTACCTCTAGTGAGAGATTGTATTCGGTTGAGAGAGGAGTTATGTACTCCCAGTTGTATTGCCCCAGATCCTCAGTGGAGGTTCCCTGTGCGGGAGTCCTGTGTGGACAAGTTAGTGGAAATCCTTCTGTGTGAAGGCGGGGACGTAGAGCTGGGTGCTCGAACCTCAAAACAAATCTTGGTGTTTGCGTTTGATCCATTGACTCTAAACTCTCTCTATTACTTTGTGCTTTACATCATTCATATTGTCATATCATACTTATATGCTTGGTTGTGATTGTTTGTGTGCCCACTTGTGTCTAACCACGAGAGCTTCATATAGCACCTTAACTCTTATTTAGAGGAATCAAGAGGAGTTAGTCCAGAGGCCTTCACCGGGAATTTGGCTACACTCGTTGGTTACACTAAGTGTGTTGAAATTTAAGTTTTAATTTTCGCATTTTGTTCATTAGATTAGCCGTACACCTATTCACCCCCTCTAGGTGTACTTACAATTGGTATAAGAGCCTACGCTCCTGATATTAGGTTTAACCACCTAGGAGTGTGATCTTGATTTTGCTAATCTATCATTTGCATTTGTACACTTATCTTGTTGCACACACTCATGGATTGCTTGACATTGTAGGCTATCTAAAAATCACTAACAGACAAGCCATTAAAAAGCAGAATTCCAAGTTCTAGACGCAAAGCAATTTGGCCGCGTCTCAGCAGCACCAAGGCGCGAGGGTCGAAACCGCGTCTCATCAGCACCAAGGCGCGAGGGTCAAAACCCGCGTCTCAGCCGCACCAAGGCGCGTGGGTCGAAACCCGCGTCTCAGCAACTCCAAGGCGCAGGGGTCGACACCTGCGTCTCAGCTGTAACCGTCCCGGTTTTGGGGCCAATCACGGCCCATATAACGGGAAAAGTTAGCACCCATTATGGAGTGTTTTTAGGAGGCACGTACGCCCCTGAAACCCCTATAAATAGCCCCGTCGCTATGAAGAAGGGGTGGGATGATTTTTGGGAGAAAAGAGCTCTGAGAGAAAAGAGAGAGAGTTCAACCCTTCAGAGAACTTGCTGTGTTCAAGTTAGCCTTTACTGACAATCTCTTTGAGAGTTTTGGTCGACAGAGCTGTGTTACTCCGTCAACCACCCGAAGAGAAAAGCCCCGGAAGATCTCAACGTTCACCCGGTCAACGGAGAACAAGATTCACTCTCCACCGCCACTTGAAGAGCCCAGCCTTAAATAAAGGGAGGATTCAAGACTCAACATCCTCCCTCCCTTGTAATTGGAAGACTGATCTGTTGTAATTTTCTATCCAATCAAAAGAATTTTACAATCGAATCCTCCTTTTCCGACGCATACAGACATCTCCCATGTTTGATGTTTCCAACATTGACATGTGGAAATTTAGGATGTCCATGTACTTGAAAACCCTAGGCTTGCATGTTTTCCTTGCCGCTACCAAGAAATCCTATCTTGATAATAGCAAGCATATAGAGGCTAATGCACAAGCCCTTGAGGCACTTAGAAGCACGCTTAATAAAGAATATCTTTCTATAGTTTTTAACTGTGATTCTGCCTTTGCAGTGTGGAACACGTTGACCTCCTCCAGGCTTCAATTGTCAATCCAAACAGAGGATGAAACTAGTAGAGAATCCGAGCAACAATGCTACATGGTCCAAAGGAATGACTCCCTTGAGGTACACTCGGAAACTCAATAAGATGATGATGATGCTAGTTTTTCTTGTGATGATTATGTTGATCCAAATGATTTGAATGAAGAACTATCTATTGTATATGAAAAATTTTTAGAAAAATATAATCTTTTGAAAAAGAAGAGTTTTGAACTAAAAGAAGAAAATAAGGATTTGTGTTCAAAATTAGATTTGATTTTGCAAGAGAAAGTGGAGATTTCTAATGAAAGAGATTCATTGAAATTTAAGCTTGATCTTGTCCTTAATGAAAACAAGTTTTTGAAAAATAAAATTATTGTGAAAATATTTTGAAGAAAAATGAATCTTTAATTTTAAAACTTGACTTTGTTTTAAAGAAAATGATTCTTTGAAAAACAAAATTGATTTGATTTCAAAAGATTTAGAAGTTTACTTAAATGAAAATAAATCTTTAAAAGTTGATTTAGATTCTCATGTTTGCCATGATAGTGTAGCTTCACATTCTAGCTCACCTATTGCATGTACCTCTTCTTCTAGGATTGATAATGATATTTGTTTGTTAAAGAAGAGTGTGGATTGTTTGGGTTCCACTTTGAGCCATTAGGCTATGAACCATATACAATTGGAATCCATATTTCGCAAGAAACAAATTCCATCTATGCATGCATACAAACCACGGCATACACATGCTTCTCACGTTCACTCCCATAACACAATGTATGCTCATGTGTATACTTGTACACATTGTGGACGTAAGGGCCACCTTACTAATTTTGCTATGATAAGATACATGATGTAAATTTAGCAACTAAATTTGTTTGGGTTAGGAAAGGAGTGAACCCCCATGGACCCAAAAGAGTGTGGGTACCAAAGACCACCCCTATTGTATTTGATGTAGGTGTGGACTCTCACATGACGTGAGAGTGATGGTGCCTTGAAGTAGATGCGTTCCGAGCTTTATGAGGACTATTTGGATGCATCAATTTCAAGGGGAGTTTGGTGTGAGGACCACCTCGTTTTGGAGATATGAAAAGTTGCCCTCATGGTTTTGATAACGGTCTCTAACTCCTCATTTATTGTTTACATGCTTTTCACATCATTGATTTTAGCATGTTTTGACGTTTCATGATTAGTTTGTTATATGCCATGATATTTAAATTAGTGACATGCATGATTAGTAATTGAGACACCTATGTTTAATATAGATTTATACCTTTGTGTTTCTCACATTTGTTTTAACTAATATGTATGTCCTAGATCTATACATGTGCATGTACATAATGATCATATGTATGTTTATGAGTTTTTATTTTAATTTCTATGCTTCATGTTTTGATTACATGTTTAGATGTTAGTTTTTATTAAAACTTAGATGTATACTTGTACAACTAGTGAGCTACAAATAGACTATTATTTATTTGTGCTTGAACACTCATTTGTACCTATTAGATGTACTAGTATAGCCTAGTTTTGATGATTCATGCATTTGACTTGTATTCCCATTTTGTATATATTTTCATGTTTAACTTCATGTATATGTCTATTTTGTCCAAACTAATTGTTATACATATACATCCTTGAGCCACTTGCCTTCATACATATACTTTTGTGGACTCGTTATGTTTGGATATGTATGTATACTTTAGTTTGTACAAAACATACATATACCTTGAAGGATTCTAGTTTTGATGACTTTCATGTTTTAAGGAATTTCATTTTGAGCTCGATTGACTATTTTCATGATTATGTTTTTCACATAACTTGTACACTCACTTTATTTAATATTTTCTCATGATTTTGTTTTCATGAGTACAATTTGTGCTTTATATATTTTGAGTGTTTGGTGATCATGTAATTTACATATTTTTCATGAAATATTATTTTGCTTTATTCCTTGCTTGAAGGATTTCGCACTAGTTTACAAATTTTTCTTATAACTAGTTCGTATTCTTCATTTTGAAAGAGTTTTCAATTATGCTAAACTATTTTCAAACCTATTTTTGAAAACCCTTTCCACTTAAGGGCGGTTGGTTGGGCGACCATGCCTTATATGCTTATTATTGAAAATCTATTTAAAACATGTGCATGAAATGGGTGGTAGGAAATATGAGTTATACAGTTGATCTGATTATGTTTTAATTGGTATCATTGGATCTTTTCAATTGGTATCACTATTAACATTCTTTTTGTATACTCATATATGTTTTTTATATATGTATATTTATACTTCAAATAGTATCAATTTCGATTGGTATTCAATTTTTAATATATATATGCTTTATTTGTGCTTATTATATCTCTATATCTTTGAGCACAAATTTTAGTTATGCTAAGCTTGATTTCTTAAATGACTATTATATTTTAATTGATTATATTTCAATTGGTATCTTATGCAAGCTTATGCATCATTTTGTTTGGTATTTTATAAAAGGGGGAAAATTCATATTTCACTTTTTAATTAGTTTTGTTTTCCTTTCATATTTTACTCCCACACTTTATAAAAAATGATTGAAAAAGGATATTTATTATTGTTTGTATCATATGCTTCTAATAAAAATTACTTTCAATTGGTACTAATCTTTACAATTGATATCAAGATTATCTATATATCTTTTAATTGATATCAAAATTTTTGGTTGAATTCGTCAAAATGATTTATTTACTTATAATTGGTAAAAATATTTGTTTTATGTACTTTTAATTGGTATGATTTATTGATATCATGATACACTAAATTGATATATATTTTTTCAATTGGTATCTTAAAGTTTTGATTTGATTTCACCCCTTATTGATATTTTTTTGTTTAAGACAAAATGGGGGAGAACATTGTTTTATTATTTTTTTGACCCCTTTGTTGATGATTAACAAAAGGGGGAGAAGTATTTGTGAGTTTATATGCATGTTTATTGATTTATTTGAGATTCAATTTGGTATCAAGAGCTTTTATTGTGTCATGCTTTGTTGTTTTGTTTTATTAATATCAAGAAACTTTTGTTAAAATTTTTATTGTCAGTATCAAGAGCTTGTATTGATTATCTTTCAATTAGTATCAAGAATTTTTTATTGATTGATATCAAAAGCTTTCAAGAGTTTTTTTATTGATTGGTATCAAGAGCTTTTATTACTTTTATTGATAAGTTTTTAATTGAAATTTTTATTGGTATCAAGAGCAATTATTTAAGAACATATTTATTTCAAAAAGGAAAAGGAATTTATTTTAAAAGTTTGGTATCAAGAGCATGTTCATTTCATTGTTTTATGCATATTCATGTTTAGTATTCATTGCATATATTTATCGTTTATTGCTATGCATGAGTTAGGGGGAGCTTCTTTGAAGCTTAACTTTAATCCATGCATATATAACTCCATGAGTTTTGTCATCATAAAAAAGGGGGAGATTGTTGGCCCAGAGGCCTTCCACTCTAGTTTTGATGATGATTAACTCATGTAGTTATAATTTACTAATAATCTTATGATATTTAGCTTTAGATACTTAACCAAGATATTAGTAGGTGATAGCTTCAACAAAGGTATTTTGGAGCTTTTACATAGTGATTCAAGAGCCCGAGCATCAAAGTTCATATCTAGCACTCATTGGAGTCAAGCTCGGTGGATCACGTTTGGATCGAGTCGACTTGGAGACGGTGCTCTACAAGAAGACTTCAGTACATTGTTTAGTTTATGTTTTAGATCCATTTGTTAAAGATTAGATAGTCTGATATGCTCAAGTTCACAACACACACACGTTTCATGTTTTGGTTTTGATTTTCGGTTTTTGGTTTAACCGATCTTGGTTTTCATGAATAGATAGAATCAAACAAGTTTACATGGTTTAATGTATATTAGATTTATTTTATATACATGTATGCTTCAACTATTTAAACAAACTTAGTTTGATAGTCTATTTCATGAGTTTGGAGTTTTTGGTATTTTTAACAAAACTTATTTTTTGGATTTAATGTCAAAAATATTGATATATATATATTTATCTTTCATGTATATTGGATTCTATCCATATACTATATGCTTCAAGTTGTTTCAAATATCATGTTTTTGTATTTGGATGAGTTTATGACAAAACGATTTTCCATTTCAAAAATCTTAGTTTTGGAAAATACAGAATTTGGTTTTCGGTAAAATTTTCATAACACAAAAGAGTTCAAAATGTTTATAACATAGTTTAATGTTTCTCAAACATGTTTGTATATCAAAGTATTATACTGAAACTATTTTTGTGGATTTTTAGAGATTTTATGGGATTTAATAGGATAATAAAAACCCAGTTTTCAAGTCCTGAATTTCAGCCTGCCAGGCTCTGGCAGTCGACCGACTGGTCGACCGGACCAGGAGCTGGTCGATCGGAACGGTCGACCGGATGTGCACAAAATGTGCACAAGGCCATATCAGTTGGCCGATCGACCGAGCGGTCGACCGACTGAAGGCAACCCACTCTCGGTTGTCCCGGTCGACCGGGCGGTCGACCGGCCAGAGTGCCGTTGCTCTCTGGTTCTGGGCACGATCGACCGGGCGGTCGACCAGCAGGCTCAACGGTTACTTTTTTGACCGTTGGCCGGTCGACCGGCCGGTCGACCGGAAGGTCAATTTTGACCTTGTCAGCTGCCAACGGGCAAAATTTGTATGGGGGTTATATATACCCCATTTGAAGTGGGTTTTGTAAAGATTTTGAAGAAAGAAAATTTCCTTCATTTGCAAGTGTTTTATTACAAGTTTCAAAAGGGTTTTAGAGCTTTAAAGATTTGATCTTTATCTTGTTTTTAAAAGGGTTGGAAAACCATTTGAAAAGAAAATTTTTTGGGAATTGGTTTGATCTTCATTTTCAATTCTATTTAGAGTTTTTCCCTATAGTTTTTCTTTGAGTTATTGATTTTCAAACTCTTTGTTTTTCACACTTAAGCTATCTTGCTATCCTATCTATAGGATCTTTATTTTTGTGGAAAAGTAGTTTATGGCTGAGATAGACCACCAAGTTGTAAACTTTCTTCATTGTGATATCCCTCTAGTGAGAGGAGATTGATTTGGTATCCCTCTATTATGAGGTGATTGTGGAAATTGTGGTTGGCTCCCTCTAGTGAGAGGTGGAGATTGTGTTTAGCTCCCTTTAGTGAGAGGTGGAGTTTGTGTTGGAATCCCTCAAGTGTGAGGTGATTGATTTGTATTGGCTAAGTGCCTACCCCTTTTGTGTGAGGTAGTTTTTGTGTTGGTTGTGCATTACCTCTAGTGAGAGGTTGTATTCGGTTGAGAGAGGAGTTGTGTACTCCCGGTTTATTGCCCTAAATCCTCAGTGGAGGTTCCCTGTGTGGGAGTCCTGTGTAGACAAGTTAGTGAAAATCCTTCTGTGTGAAGGCGGGTACGTAGAGCTAGGTGCTCGAACCTCGAAACAAATCTCGGTGTTTGCGTTTGATCCATTGACTCTAAACTCTCTCTCTATTACTTTGTGCCTTGCATCATTCATATTGTTATATCATACTTATATGCTTGGTTGTGATTGTTTGTGTGCCTCACTTGTGTCTAACCACGGAGCTTCATATAGCACCTCAACTCTTATTCAGAGGAATCAAGAGGAGTTAGTCCAGAGCCCTTCACCGAGAATTCGGCTACACTCGTTGGTTACACTAAGTGTGTTATAATTTAAGTTTTAATTTTCGCATTTTGTTTATTAGATTAGCTGTACACTTATTCACCCCCCTCTAGGTGTACTTACAAAAATCTCGCGAAACTGTTAAGTTCTGTGCCTTGGTGAATAAATTAGTCAATTGAGCTTTAGAAGGAACATAAAAAAGAATGATCCTACCTTTTTCATAATCTTGATGAGTATATGACGGTCGATCTCAATATGTTTTGTGCGATCATAAAAGACAGGTTTGAAGAAGATTGACACTCTAGTTGTCACAATGCATAAGAACATGAGCAACCACAGAGATACCCATATCGCACAGGAGGTCATGAACCACCGAAACTATAAAGTTGTATCCGCCATAGCATGATATTTGGCCTCAGTGTTGAACCGCGACACAACAACCTGACGCTTGCTACGCCAAGAAATGAGAAAGGAACCCAAAAAAATACAGAAGCCTATGGTGGAGCGGCGTATGTCTAGATCATTGACCCATCCAGTGTGGAAGCATACAAAATAATGCTGCATAATAAACTAATGTGGAAGCACTAACAAACTGACTGAGGACATGAACAACATGAGAAATATCTGATCGAGTAGCAGAAAGATATATATGGAATCCCACCAGTTTCCGGTACCATGTAGGCTACAGTAATGGAGTACCATCATCGCGTCTGAATTTGAGATGAAGCTCGACAGGTGTGGAAATAAAAGAAGATGTAGGAGTAGCAGGATCACTCAAAGTGGCACGCTCAAGAAGATTAGTGTACTTTTGCTGAGATAAAAGATAGCCACGAGAGGAGTAGACAACCTGAATATCAAGAAAATAGCAAAGAAAAACTAAATCTTTCATTTCAAACTTAGATTGAGGATGCCGCTTCAGAGATGCAATAGCGACAGGATCACTTCCGGTAATAACTATGTCATCAACATATAGAATGAGAAGCACTATACCATGGGGAGTGGAGCGGCCGAAACATTGCATAATCAGCCTTGCTTTGTGTATAACTAGCATATAGGAGAGACTGTTAAAAGTGCTCATACTAAGCGCGGGGCGCCTGTTTTAGACCATAAAGAGCTCGTCGAAATCTATATACATGTCTAAGTAGAGCAGATACACCAGGAGGAGGCTGCATATAAACAATCTTAGAGACATCACCATTTATAAATACATTTTTAACATTCATCTGATAGAGTGGCAACTGTCGAGTAGCAGCAAGGGCAATAAGAGTGTGAGATGTCATTTTGGCCACATAAGCAAATTCTCCTCATAATCAATATCGTACTCCTGTGTGAATGCCTTAGCAACAAAATGAACCTTGTACCATTCAACAGAACCATAGATTTAGTCTTGATTTTATATATCCATTTACAGCTTATTAGATTTGCACCAGGTATCATCGGAGCAAGATCCCAAGTATGGGTGCGTTGGAATGCTGCCAGTTCCTTATTCATTACATGTTACCATTCTGGAGATTTGACAGCCTCAGAATATGCCTTAGGTTACTTTAGAGAGTTAATAGCAGAGACAAATACTGAAAACTCAGGAGAATATGTGGTAGCTAAAGTGCAATACCAAGCAGGAGGGTGACAGTTGCGTAGAGGATTTCTACGAGAAAGAGGTTGATCCGGTGAATTAAAGTAGGCATAAGCAGCGTATCAGTAGTAGTATCATTGATATATGAGGAAAAAAAACTCAAGTGAGTTAAGGACTTGGTGAGACAGACGGTGTATAAGTGGGTAGAGAAGGTGTGTATACAGGAACAAGTTGAGTGGAAGACTCTGCGGATATGCTGGTATCGAGAAATGAGAGATCCTCTTTGGAAGAAGAATGATAGTAAGAAACTTTTTCAAAGAATGATACATTTCAGGCAGTGCAAAGATGTTTGGTAATTGGATCATAACACAGATATTCTTTATGAGCAAAGCTATATCCAAGAAAAATACATTTATTAGTTTTAAAGAACAGTTTATCTCTCTCCTGAGAAGGGAGGAGAACAAAATAGACACACCCAAAAGTATGAAGAAGAGAATAATCAATGATTATGCAGACGAGTGTACGGAGAAAAAGCAGCAACAACAGAGGAGGAAGTGATATTGATGAGCAGAGTTACTGTTAAAACAGCTTCTGCCCAATAACATTTTGAATCTGATGTAGAAAGCAGTTGTGATCTCATAACCTCAAGAATATGTCTATGTTTATGCTCGGCAACTCCATTGTGTTGATGTGTGTGCAGATAAGATTGTTGATAAATGAAGCCATGAGATTTTAACAAGGTAGTCAAGGAGGATGAAAGATATTCTCTAGCTCCAACAGATCGGAAAATTTTTATATGCTTGTGAAATTGAGTATAAATCATGTTTGTGAATTCAGTATAGAATTGCAATAATTCAGATCAATTTCGCATGAGATAAACCCAGGTGTATTGAGAGCAGTCATCAACAAAATAAACATAATAATTATAACCAGAAGAGAGGAGATAAGATCTAGTCCCCACAAATTCAGGACGAAGTCGCATGGCAAAGTGGAACAGATTCCAGCGATTTCTCTGCTTCTGAAACTAGAGAGCGAAGACAGACATGAAATCTGGAAAGGAAACATTCATGGCCTGCAGTTCCTCTCAATATTCGAAAAGCAGATAGTAGAAGTCCTGAATGGAGTGATCCTCCCGCTTAGCCTCCTGAAGAGCTTGGCACAGCTGATACTTCCGAGCAGCACCGATCTGTACGAATATACGACTTAGGGCTAACCACTGCTCTTTGGATGAGGTTGAACGGCCGATAGACAGACAAATGGGAATGGAGACCGATCGCATAATATATGTCATAATTTGTTCATCAATGCAAACTCACTGACTGGGGGAGTGCTGGGGTTGCGCCTGTGTACACCGGGAGTGGGGAGCCATTGACACTACACATATCAAGAGTGCACGGACGAGTTCTAGTTGGGAGATGGAATTGACTTTGCTCCTTGATTCCGCTGCGTTTCACATTGGATCCAAAAGAGACGCAAAAAAAAATGGCTTGATCGTGAGACTATTCAAACTAGCCATCTTGGTTCCTCTTTCTGGTTCCGGGGCCTCTTTAGTTGCCGAAAGAGGTTGAAGAGGAAGAACTCAAGAAGAGAGTTCCAAAATGAAGACTTCGAAGAAAAGATTTTTTTTTTTTTTTTTTTTTTGCCCCCATGACCTTAAGTGTTTGTTTGCGTCTTTTTCTCAGCTAGAAAGATTTTACATCAGCTACTTCCATAAGATTTGACATTTGGTTTGCGCATAGAAGGAAGAAGGATCAGAAAAATGATAATCGAACCACACTTTAGTATTTCACGTAGGCGTTCAAGTTCAGCTTGCACCTCAGCTCAAACATAAGCAAAAAAAACGGAAGACAAAAGGTTGAGTGTAAACAAATGTGAGATTTCAGGAGCATATGTTGGTGGGTGCTATTGTAGTGTACTCAGTGATGATGTTTTTTCATTGGGAGCTTAAATGTAATAAGAATTTCAGTGGGAATATAAATGTAATATAGCAAGAGAGAAAAAAATAAAAAAATAATATTGCACCCACCAAGACTTAGAACTTGTGCCCTTCCACTTAGATGTATAAGTTGTCACTTGAGTTAGATCTCAAAAATATTTTCATGCTAGTAAAAATAATCTAAAAATAAGATATTACATATAACAAAGTTGTAAACTATGTTGGGGCTGCAGCAAGCCGAGAACACAAATCCTAGATGCACAAACACACACAAAGAGAGAGGGAGACGAGGATTTATGATGTTCGACAAGATGCCTTCGTCCTCGGAAAAGAAGAGAGAGATCTATTGATTTGCACACGATTACAAGAGGATTACAATTAGTTTTCTCAAGAATTCACTCAGAAAACCCCTTAATCCTAACAATGAGTTCACATCCTCTATTTATAAGGAGGAAAAGAAACCCCAAAATATCTCCAGGTTGGGTCCAAAATTCATTCTGACCCGACTGTCGGTCAACCGCCCGGTCGATCGACCTAAGTGTGCGGTCGACCGCTTGATCGACCGCACAAAGTTCTCTAACATTACAAGACTTACTGAAAATGTCAGTCGACCGGGGCGGTCGACCGACCCACTTGGGTTCATGTTCCTCATGCAACATTGGTTGATCGCTCGGTCAATCGATCCAAATCTTGTGCATGTCGGTCGATCGGGCGGTCGATCGAAGTCCTGTCATAGGTTTTAAATACTGTCTGTTTTTGCCCTCTCTCTACATTCTTCACCTCGAAGAAGATTTTTTCAAATCTGAGCCGAACTCTAATGAACACTGGGCGAAATCAACATACGATCTCGACTTGAACGCTCCAGACGAAATCGACACACAATCTCGACTTGGCCGAACAGACCAACCGGTTCCTAATATGAATCGCCAGCAACTTACAATTGATTTCAAATGATTGATGCAATCCATAATTGAGTTTGTTGTCTCCTCAGGCAACTCTCTCCAAACTCTAATATCAATTGTAAATATTCTAAATTTCAGCTTAGTTATTCAAACGGAATGCACCATACATGCATTCTCAACACTCCACTGAAGAGAATCAATACCATATGAGCCGACCAATGAACGTGTCTACAACTTAGCAACTGAATGGAATACCATTCCAAATGACCTCAAGAAGAATCCAACATAAGCTAACACTGACTCTCCAACTGACTGGCACTCCAGTCTAAATGTCTTCGAGGCAGTCCAACCAAATCTGAGTAGAGCACACCATATAACCAACTTTGGTTCAACAAATTGGATACACGCCCCTTATGCAAGCTCAACTATTTTCTCACTGGAAGATCAAATGTTCATCGAGATTATAACACTTCACATCTACGTGAAATTCAACTCTTCACCTCTACGTGAAGTCCAAATTAGCTTCCGCTGCCAATTCTCGAGAACCCAATAACTCAAATAGCTTCATACAGGCTGTATCACTAAACGACTACGCCATCACGGCTTCCTACGTACCCTCTGCCCAAGGGATCAAGCCTCTCGTAGTTCATTCAAATGAGCTCCACCGAACTCAACCAACCCTCTTCTCTACAGTAATGACCCCAACTGGCCGAGTCATATGAACCTGATCAACATGAGATACATGCTTCTTTACAACCCACTTTTGTGGATTCCCTTTGGTTCCTCTAGCTCTATCTGAACCATCTTTTTCATCAGGCTCAATATCCATATCGGCTACTCGATCTCCACCCGTGTCATGACCGATGGAATCCCAAACGATACTGAACCAACTGAACAATATAGAGTAGCATCAACCTTTATCCGCTGTGATACTACTTTGGTCTTCCTCAACTCCACCTGCCAGGAGATGGTAGACTTCACGATTGAAACCTCATCCAATGTGACATGTCTACTCAAGACAAACTCTTTATTTTTCGGATCTCATAACTTGTAGCCTTTCAAATATTTCTTATATCTCAAACACCAATTTGTTCACTTTAGAGTCCAACATGTCTTTCTTGGCATCAACATAGACTGGACGACCATATAATATAAGTGAACCATAGTCACGAGCAGCTCCACCTACCAAATCTCCAAAGAGTCCTACCACCTATCGCAGTCTTTGGTAGCCTGTTTAAGAGATGACTAGCATACACAATCGCCTCAGCCTAAAATGATTTGTCCAATGATGCATTAAACAATAAATACTGAACCTTTTCCAGCACGACACGGTTCACCTCTCTGGCTACACCATCTTTTCCATCTATGAAGTGGGTTTTAATACCATTGTTCTGGCCAAATTGCAGGAAAGAATCCTTGTACTCCTCAACATGATCATACAAGAACATCTTGATCTTCCTACCTTTTTGATTTTCTATCAGATTCTTCCACTTCACCAACAACTCTAGGGCTTCAACTCATTATCTCATCGGATATACCCAACAATGCATATAATAATCATCTACAATAGAGACAAAGTACCTATGGCCTCCAAGTGATGCGGTCTTAGTAGGACCTCAAACATCCACGTGAACTAACTCAAGAAGATCATGCAAATGGTGAGTATTGGCGCCTAATTTCACCATCTTCTTGTCCAGAATACAGCTATCACGTGCTTCCAAACGACAGGTCGATGTACCTCCCAATGCTTGATTTGACTTCAAGTCAACTTGTCCGAGCCCACTGTGCCATGATCTGGTAGAACCGCAATCCAACTATCCTAAAGACGCCAATCCCGTAACTCACTACCCATCAAGTAGTACACGTTATTGAATCTAATGCCCTTCAGAACAACTAAAGAGCCGCTAAACATCCTAAGAACGCCTTCTCCAAGAGTCCCTCTTGAGGCCCTTCGCTTCCAAAGCTCCAATCAAGATTATATTCTTCATCATACTAGGAATATATCTCACCTTCTTCAACGCTCTCAATGTCCCATCATACATCTTGATACGAATTGTACCCTTACCAACTAACCGGCATGTGTGACCATCTCCTATGGATATCAAACCGCTATCAAGCTCCTCAAAGATAGCAACAGCTCTCTTGGGGGATAAATGTGGTAGATAGAGCCCGTATTGAATACCCAGAATATTCTTTACTACAAAAGAATCTCTCCCACTAAATAGTTTTCCGGCCATTTCTCCAAATCCCACAACCAAACAAATGAAAACTACTATATAATGAAAATGCAAATGACAAAAATTAGATTTTTTTTCCTTTAATTGAAATCCTAAGAAGAGTTTCCAATTGATATTTTCACTAAAGCTCGAGATGAGATCCAATACGGTAAAAATCTGATTTTTATCCAACTGAAGCTTTCAATCTCCAAGATCCAAGCTTCAAACCAAAGATCCATTCCACCAAACAATTGTAGACTAGATCCAATCTGATAAAAAATCGATTTTTATCTAATAAGAAAATCTGATTTTTATCCAATAAAAGTTTCAAATCCTGAAAATTCAAGGTTCCAATCAATGATCCGATCCACCAAACTTAGCTCAAGCGTTACGTAGAGCTCTGATACCACTTGTTGGAGCTGGAGCAAGCTAAGAACACAAACCCTAGATGCACAAATACACACAAAGAGATCAGGATTTACGAGGTTCGATAAGATGCCTACGTCCTCAGGACAGAAGAGAATTATAAGAGGATTACAATTAGTTCTCTCAAGAACTCACTCAGAAACCCCTTAACCTACTCTATTTATATGGAGGAGAAGAAACAAGAACTCACTCAGAAACCCCTTAACCCACTATTTATATGGAGGAGAAGAAACCCTAAAACAGCTCCACGTCAGGTTTAGAATTTCGTTCTGACCTGACTATCGGTTGACCGCCCAGTCGACTGACCCGAGTGTGCGGTCAACCGAGTTGGCATTGCATGACTTACTAGAAGTGTCGGTCGACCGGGTGATCGGCCGACGCAATTGGGTTCCAGTTTCTCGTGCAATCGATCCAACTACATTATCCTATCATAGTTTTTGTGCATGTCTTCTGTTTTTGTCTTCTTGGAATGCCCCCTAATTGAAGGACGTTGGGCACCATCACAAAAGACTAGCTGGAATTGTCAAAATCTCAAATCTTTATATACCCAAGACCATCCCTATGTCTAACCGATGTGGGACTATTTGTTCGACCCAAATCCTAACAGACAGTATATACTATTCTATTATTTTATAAAATCGTCCGCCAGACCACGTTATTTCTTAAAAAAAAGAATAATAGAAAAACCTAAAGTGAGTCACAGAGCTGGGGTTGATTTCTCTCCCGCCGCACGCAGCGCCTAAATAGATTCCGATTCAAGAAATTCGATCCAAACCCGGAGTCTTTTGAGGTTACACACGTCTCTCTATAAAAAAAAATAAAAATAAAATAAAACCAAATGCTAGATCCGACAGCAAAACAACTAGACAACAATAAATAAAACTCTATCGGCCAGTCAAAAAAAAAAAAAAAAACAAAGAAAACAAATACACAGCGACACAACACTAACACGCGCGGTTTTGGCCAAGGGGCTGTAAGCGATATCGAAATCTGATGTCTAATTCTGATGCAAATGAGACAAGCCCGTGACTAACGATGCTGACAACTCTCTCTCTTCCTCTTTTGCGTGCTTGACCAGCCACTGGGGCGATCAGGCGAGCAAACAAAAAACAAAACAAGAGACTCGTGACCTGCGACTTGCGACGTGACTGTGAATTGTTGGACCAATTGGGGTACCAACCAAATGGACCGTGCCAGATGGTTCATCCATCTTTGTATCGTGATTCCTGGGTCTGGACGAAATTTAGCCTTGTCATCGTATCATGCCAGACTCGATCGAGTCACGTACGCACACGTATGTAAATGTACGCATGCAGTATGACCAAGTGTGTGTATTATGTTAACTACTGTTGGCTAAACTAATTCATTAAACAATGCACGGCCATTGTAACTTTCTTGAACTCGGATTCTCTCCACTGTCAGGCTATGAGCGACCCTTTTTTAACAACATAATCGTCTATTATTTTGTGAACCATTACGATTCGTGTTGAGTGAAAGGCGAGAATGAACGCAAATGAACGACAAATATGTTGATAGTTGTTTTTAAAAATGAACTAAATGGTAACATAGAGAGTTGAAATGTCCTCTAATCTTTAAGATAAATGAGAGAATCCCAATCCCTATCAAATGAGGGCAAGATTTATTAGAACATATAGTATTACTCTCAATTTTTATCACAATTTTAGAGTTTTGATACAAGGATAGTAACTTTAATAGGATTATTTAACCCAACATTATTCTAGATATTCTGTTTTCAAATATTATGAGATTTTTTTTGCCTTGATTTTTGGGCACACGCATTTTCAGGCCTTCTTGCAAGTTTGCACCACGACAGCTAGCTTGGTCCTGCAGCTACCAAAACCATGCTTGTATCCTGAAAATAAATCACCAGTATAATAGCCAACCACTAAAAGCTTAAGCAGAAAGCAATTCTTCTCTGACGTCAATTATTAACAACTCATTGTCAATAAAAGAAACAAAAGCCGAAGCTAAGCTTAAAGGTTACTTGAAGTAACAGAAAACAATAAGAAAACAAAAGTAGATGCTTTGTTCCATGAAAATGGCTCTTCACAAGACAACAATTCCCACACCTCAATTCTAACCTTCTCCCCTCTAAAGCAACATTTTTTTTGACTTGTATGTTCATACAAACTTTCCCTCCAACCTCATTCTCTTTGTTCTTTTTGTACAAATCTTAGTGGGATCGATTCGATGACCGACAACAAAATCCACGCCCTTTGTCATCTACTAATATTGAAGTCTTTGTGCCCATTTTGTGCCTCTCATTAGTCTCCACGCAAAAAGATAAAATTAGAGAGAAAAAATAAGAACAGTGAAAAAGTAATGTGAAAATAGAAAAACATTTGTAAGTGGACTTCTGTCCACTTCCTAGGGAAAACAAACAGATAAACTCCTTGAAACTGGCTCGGAAGTCAGAACTCAGGTTTCTTACACGATCACGAGACTTTATCACTTACGAAGAATTCATGAGGAGGTAGAGGCATCTGACGACGATGCCGGACGAATGTCCTTGAGAAGACCTACAACTTGCTGCATTGTAGGCCGTTTTTCGGGTGACTGCGCGGTACATAGATACCCGACCCGAAGGCACTCTACCATTTCCCTCTCCCACTTCCCCTCACTTCCATCTTCCACTTTCATCCTGAAGTCCACTTCTTTCAAAGCCTTTCCGTCTCTAACCGATTTCCTCACCTTCTCCACTTCCTCGGAAGTCCACTTCCCCCTCCCAGTCACCACTTCCATCACCAACACCCCGTAGCTGTACACATTGCTCTCCGTCGTCTCCTCTCCTCCCCGGTCGCAAAGTCTGCGATACGGGGCTCCAAGTTCTCGTCGAGGAGGATGTTGGAGGGGACGAGGTGGCCGTGGACGATGGCTTGCCTCGACCCCGCCCATCCTTGGTGTAGGAACGCCAGTCCCCGGGCAATCCCTAGCGTTATTTTGTGGCGTGTAGGCCAGTCTCTCGCCGTTGATGACGGTTCCGGTGCCTTGTCCGTGGTTTGGTGTGGTTCCCACGTGTCGCCGGTCCAGTCCTCGGAATCAGGATGGCCGGCCGGGAGCTCATGGAGCCATTGGTGCAAGTCTCCTCTCTCCATGTACTCGTATAGCACCAGCTTCTCTTTCCCTGTAAAATGACTTGTATTGAGTTAATGTTTTATTCAAATTACTGTAAAATTCTGAATTAAACATTTTTCTTTATAGGAACACTCCAAAATTGTGTGACTTGTTAACACATAACTGTACTAGATATTTGGCTTAATTCTCCTAAATTACTCTATATTGTTATTCGGCTTGTTGATTATCTTGAATTTGTGAATAAGAAAAAGAGCTGACATTCTCAATTCTCCTGGTTTTCTGAACTTTGACAGGGACTTCAAAGTCCTTCCTTCCAACACGTAATTGGAATAATAACATGACTGTAATAGTATTTTCTAATTTGACAGAATTAGAACACAATGGGTCCCTCTCTCTCTCTCTCTCTCTCTCTCTCTCTCTCTCTCTCTCTCTCTATTGATGAAAATCAGTAAATTAGATCACTGAGTAATTATAACTAGAACTGTATGTTTAATATATATATCGATGATTATAATTTATTTTGGAAATGAGCACAATTCACCGGGCAAATATTAGTTTTATTTGAAATAATTCTAACTGCACATTTATACTACCGTGATTAATCAGCAGACATATCTATCAATTTTCATGACTTTACTCGATGAAGAGAATCAAAATCCAATTAAAATGGAGCTGAACGGAGGAAACAATGTGTGTGATCCAAAATTTTATATAAAATTTCCACATTGCTATTCAGGTTCTGAATTCTTCACGAACAAATAACAAGAGCCAAATATCATATATTGAATAGAGAAACACCTTATAAACACACAAAATTTGCAAGATATTGGCATAATACTCATAAACTACTTCGTATTGTTAATTGTTCTAGATAATCTGTGACTGAATTTAGTGTGTGTGTGTGTCTATATATATATATATATATATATATATATATATATATATATATATATATATATATAAAATTGTTGTTCACGGTTCATCCCTAATTAATTGAATGATTCAATAACAAAAATAACAAGAGCAAATTATGACATTAAACAGAGAGAACAGTAAGAAACTTAGCATAGATACCTGCAATGCAGTATCCAAGAAGAGGCAGCAGATTGGGATGCCTCAGCCTGGCTAGCTCCCTGAACATGGCCGCCGCCTCCCTCTCCTCCGTCCCTCTCAGACCCTCCACCACCCTCACCACCACCTGCAGGTCCCCAGGCAGCACCGCCCGGTACACGGGCCCGCTCCGCCCCCCCTCCGCCAGCTGCGCCTCCTTCCCGAACCCCGACGTGGCCGCCGCCAGGTCGGAGAACGCCAGCTCCATCAGCGGCTTCTCGAACACCACCACCGCCGCCCCCACCTCGCCTCCGCCACCCACCCCGACACCTCCTCTGCCCCCCTCACCCCCTTCTCCCCCTCCTTCCACCCCTCCTTCCTCGCCTTCCTCCTCCTCCTCCTCCTCATTACAAATATTACCACAACGCTGAACATAACAGTTACAGAGACTGCCACTGCTGCCACTAAAATTGATACCCTATTGTGGTGATTAATCTTTGTCTTGTGTTCGGGCTCTCTAGATGTGCCAGTTGAACTGAAAGTGAGAGAGGCGCCGGCCTTTATGAAAGCAGAGCTGCCAAATTTCTTGATCGCGCTCGCGTTCACGCATCCTGTGAGATTGTTGAACGAGACGTTCAGAAATTTCAGGCTGCTGGGAAAATCCCTCGGGAAAACACCCGACATCGAATTGAAAGAGACATCCAGGAAGCTCAATGTGCGAAGTTTCTCCAGCCCTGTAGGAACAAAGGTGAGGTTGTTGCGGGAGAGGTCGAGGGAGGTCAGTTGGGAGAGGCCCGAGATGCCGAAGGCCGCGGTGAACCTGTTGCCGGAGAGGTTGAGGTGAGTGACACGGCCGCCGGGCTCGAAGCGGAGAGGCCCCCCGAGGCGGTTGCCGGCGAGGTTGAGGCTAAGGAGGGAGGGGGAGGACGACCAGAAGGAGCCAGGGATTGAGCCCTGCAGGGAGTTGTTGGAGAGGTCGACGGAGCGGAGAGAGGAGACCTTGGTCAAGAGCATCCATGAGACTGTGCCTGTGAGGTTGGTGGAGGGGAGGGTAAGCTTGTAAATTTGGGAGCAGGGGGTGTTTGGGATATGGAAGTTGGAAACAGAGGAGAAAGCTTGGAGGAGGAGGTTGCAGGAGAGAGAGGCGGGGAGGAGAGAGAGAAGAAGGATGAGGTTGGAGATGATGAAATTCATTTTCTTTTTTTGGTGTGAGCTTAGAGAAAAGTATCGGTTTATGAGGGAATGTTTTGGATGCGGAGGACAAGAGAGAATGGGGGCGGGGCTTTGGGCAGTGGAGTTGGTTTAAAGGCAGAGTCGCTAACTAACACCACTTGCGTCATTTTCTTAATGTGCGCTTTGAGTTTTTATGGGTTCGGTTCATGTGTGTGACACACACATATACAATAAGCTGGTCAATGAGGTGATGACATGTGGCATGACTGTCAGGTGCTAACGGTGACACTTGACTCTATTTCTCAATCGGGGAAAAAACCCAATCAAACTGGTTCCACTGCCCTGCTTCGCCAAAAGTCCCCTCGCAACGATCATTTTTCTCTAATCCTCGGTCCTAAATCCTCACTAATCTCTCTCTCTCTCTCTCTCTCTCTCTCTCTCTCTCAACAATCACCAATGGCGTCCTCAACCTCTCTCCTCCTCATCCTATCGATCTCCTTCCTCCTCTTCTCCGTTGCATCTCTCCTCCCCTTCACCCGCACCGCCAGCGAACCTCCACAGCCACTTCTTGTGCCTCACTCCACCGCCTGTGGCTCACACACATAAACCAGACTGCAAGATCATAACAGTTCAGACTTCAAAGTCACGAATGTAGTAGGTTCATGAGCGGGGGTAAATGCCCTTTTACAATCACTGGGACTCCTCAGAACACCACATGCTGCAACATCAGAAGTATTTCTTTCAGTGGGATCCACCATCAACAAGGAGTACGCCTGATGATCGGCAAAATACAGGTGTGACGAGGAAGAATAGGTTGTGGACGACGATCTTTTTGTTGTACACCACATCAGGCTTCTTGATCGGCTTGTCATTGATACTTAACCGATCTAAATGGTGCCGACAGGCTGTTCTGCGTCACCCCAAACTCTCTGCTCTCACACTAGCGTTGGAAGCTGTAACGCCCTGATCATGCGGGTACGGAGACGTTACAGCGACGTATATACGTAGGGCGAAAATACCCTCACATACATACGTTAAGTATAGGCAAGAATCAGAGTATGAAAGTACACGTTTCATTATACATTCCAACATAAGAGTACAATTACAAAGTTATCACAGGATGTGACATAATATTACAAGGATATTACATGATTGATAGGTGCAAAATATGAATACAGGGAGATATATAAGTATGAACAGTACAAACGTTGCCCACGAGTTATAAAAAGGAAACTCGAGTGCCAAGCAGGAAGCCTGAAAGAAAAGGACCCCGGACAGTCTACCGCTGATCCACTATGCCATCGCTACGCAATCTGATCAACATGAAGTCCACAACAGGCCAAACTTCAGGATATGGACATGCAGGTTCAGGGGAGTCAGAAAGCTGCCCAACGAGTGGTAAGATGAGTGCCAAGTGGCATGCATAAACATGCACACGTATGTCGATAATTTTGAGTCGAAGAGCAAATATTAAAAACCGTGTCGTGAGCATAGACACACCCAAGCATGAAATTAGTCATCAAGTAACGTGTTAAACACAAGTGTGGATAAAATCAGTCGTATAAGCTTATACTTTGAATTCATGAGATTGATATATCGAGGGGATAATCCAAATCAGGAAACCCTCATATATATACCATATTATCTCATATCATTATAACCTGAGTTCATACAACTTGAGTTGCTCCAAAGTAACAGAATGAGAATGTCAGGAATAGTTACTGTATCACAGAAATCATATACAAGAGACGAGCAGGATAACTTAATTATACAATAGTAATCATTAGTGCCGTCTGTTATTCTAATCATTTTCTTCCAGTGTCTCATACCACTGTAAGTTCATACCGGGTTCGTACTCTAGGAGAACTCAATCCGAACTCTGATATACGAATACCATTATTCAGATGAGAAAATGATTCAATAATACCCGCTACTTAGTTTATTATTGTTTGGTAATTAAGTTATATCTGAGACAGGGTCATGTGTTTTGTGCTTAAGCTTACAAGTACAAACCAGTAAACTAGATATTTGAAAATCCAGTGTAGTAACTTAGAAATCACATACAATAAAGTAGGGCATTAGCTCAAATCATATTACATGAATAAGTGGATGATAACAACATAGTAGGTCACAAGCAAGAGCGGGCAAATCTAGTTGTACAATTTAGTATACGGCTTCATGAGATAATACGTCAAAGGAATAATCTAAACAAGAAAACCCGCATTTATATACCTTATGTCTCATATCGCCATAATCTGAATGTATACAATCTGAGTTATCTCATGTAGGAGAATATTAAAATATTGCATTTTAAGTTATTCAATAATAATAATCAGTACTGTCTGATATTTCAATCATCCTCCTGCCCGTGTTTATATCACTGACAGTTCATACTGAAGCTTGCACGCTAGTAGAACTCATTCGGACCTAATATGTGAGTACTAGAACTCGAACGAAAGAGAGACCAAATATTCTGAAATCACCTAGAGGGGGGGGGGGGGGTGAATAGGTGATAAGGCTAATCTAATAAACTAAATGCGGAATTTAAAAACTAATTGCAACAACACTTAATGCAACCAACGAGTGTAGCTGAATTCCCGGTGAATGCCTCTGGACTAACTCCTCTTGAGTCCTCTAAATAAGAGTTGAGGAGCTATATGAAGCTCTCGTGGTTAAGCACAAGTGAGGCACACAAACACACAATCATGTATATGATATAGCAATATGAAATGATGCAATGGCACAATATAGAGAGAGAGAGAGAGTTAGAGTCAATGGATCAAACGCAAACAATAAGATTTGTTTCGAGGTTCGAGCACCGAGCTCTACGTCCCCGCCTTCACCGAGAAGGATTTTCAATACACTAACTTGTCCACCTAGGACTCCCACACAGGGAACCTCCACCGAGGATTTGGGGCAAATACATCCGGGAGTACCGAACTCCTCTCTCAACTAATACAACCTCCACCGAGGCAACACAAACACCACCTCACAGAAGAGAGGTAGGCCCATAGCCAAACAACCACAATCCACCTCACACTTGAGGGATAGGCCCGTAGCCAACACCAACTCCACCTCACACTTGAGGGAGCAAACCACAACCTCAACCTCTGCCAGAGAGGGAGCTAACCACCACTCCAAATCAACCTCTACCGAAGAGGGATACAACAAATAAAGGAGGGTACAACACTTGGTGGTTTATTTTAACCACAAACAATTCTTCCACAAATAAAGATCCTAAATAGATAGGATAGAGGATATAGCTCAAGTGTGAAAAACCAAGAGTTTGGAAATCAAAAAACTCAAAGAAAAACTCTAGGAAAAACTATAGATAGAATAGAAAATAAAGATCAAAACAATTCCCAAAGAATTTTTCTTTTCAAATGATTTTTCAACCCTTTTTAAAACAAAGCAAAGATGAATCCTTTTTGGCTCTAAAACACTTTTGAAAACTTGTATAAACCACTTGTAGATAGGAGAATTTTTGGCTCTAGAAATCTTAGAAAAAATCCCATATAAATGGGGTATTTAAAGCCCTCCAAAGAAACTAGCCGTTGAACTGAAAATCAGCTCTGGCGGCTGGCGGTCGACCGGGCCGGTCGACCGCCAACGGTCAAATTTTTGACCGTTGGAGGCTAGCGGTCGACTGCCCGGTCGACCGTCCCAATCCAGAGAGCAAATGCTCTTTGGCCGGTCGACCGTTCGGTCGACCGCCCACGCCTTACGGTCGACCGGTCGGTCGACCGCCCCCACCCGAAAGTGGGGTGCTTGCAGTCGGTCGACCGGCCCAAGTGGCTGGTCAAGCGTGCACGTTTTGTGCACGTCGGTCGACTGGTCCGGTCGACCGCCAGAGCCTGGGAGGCTGCTATTTGGGACAGAAAACTTGGTTTTAAAATATTCTAAAAAATCCCATAAATTCCTTAAAAATTCACAAAAATAGTTTTAGCATAATACATTGAAATAAAAACTTGTGTGAAAATTTTAACACAAATTTCAAACTTTTTGAACTATTTTTGTGTTAAGAAAATTTCACCGAAAACCAAAATCCGTATTTTTCCAAACTTGGATTTTTCAAAAGAAAATTTGTTTTGTCCAAAACTCATCCAAATACAAAACATGATACTTAAATACTTTGAAGCATGTTGCATATGGACCAAAGTCCAATATACATGAAACATATATTTATCCATGTTTTTGACTTTAATTCCAAAAATATGTTTTGTTAAAACACAAAACCTAAATATATGAATAGGTATGTCAAACTAAGTTTATTTAAGACATGAAGCATGTATGTATATAGAACATATCTAATATACATTTAAACAATGTAAACTTGTTTTGAAACTATCTATTCATGAAAACCAATATCGGTTAAACCAAAAATCAAAAACCAAAACATGAAAACTAGAAACACGTGTGTGTGTTGTGAACTTGAGCATACCACACTATTCTAATCTTTACAAATGGATCTAAAAACTAACTATAAACTATGTACCGAGGTCTTCTTGACGAACTCCGTCTTCAAGTCGGCTCGATCCAAACCGTGATCCACCGAGCTTGACTCCAATGAGTGCTATATATGATCTTGATGCTCGGGCTATGGAATCACCATGTGAAAGCTTCCAAACCATCTTGTTGAAGCTAATCACCTACTAATATCTTGATTAGAGATCTGAAACTAAACATCACAAGATTATTAGTAAACATAACTACATGAGTTAATCATCATCAAAACTAGAGTGGAAGGCCTCTGGGCCAACAATCTCCCCCTTTTTTATGATGACAAAACTCATGGAGTTATATATACATGGATTAAAGTTAAGCTTCAAAGAAGCTCCCCCTTAACTCATGCATAGCAAAAAACAATAAGATATGCAATGAATATTAAACATGAAAATGTATTGACATGCATAAAAACAAGCTTTTGATACCAAATACAAAACATGCTCTTGATACCAAACATGAAATGCATCAACATGCATAAAACTAGTTCTTTAAATAATGCTCTTGATACCAAATAGAAGATAATCAATATATAAAAATTCTTGATATCAATAAAACAAAAACAATAAGAGAAGTATAAAACAAAAACAACAAGATACTTCTCCCTCTTTTTGTAAATAAACAAAAAATCATGCATAGAAAAATCATGCATATAAACTCAAATACTAAATACTTTTCCCCTTTTTGTCAATCATCAACAAAGGGGTCCAAGTAAACAATAAAACATATTCTTCCAACATGATACCAATTGAAAAAAATATCAATATAAGTGAATCATGATACCAATTGAAAGAAAATATTTTGATACCAATTTAAATTTACCAAATGAAATGAATAGATCAATAGATACCAATTGAAATATATGGATACCAATTGAAGATAATTTTTCATTAAGAGCATATGATACCAAACTAAAGTCAATATTCATTTTTTCAATCATTTTTCATCATAAAGTATGGGAGTGCAAATCAAAGGTAAACCAAATACCAATCGAAAGATGAAATACGAATTTTCTCCCCCTTTATGAAATACCAAATAAAACGATGCATAAGCTTGTATAAATACCAATTGAAAACTAATCAATTGAAATAAGATATGCATTAAAAAATCAAGTTTTGGCATAACCCAAATTTGTGCTCCAAAAATATAGATATATAGTAAGCACAAATAAAGCAACTATATATGTATGGAAAAGTAGATACCAATTGAAATTGATACTAATATATGAAGAGTAAGCATACATATATAAAACATATATATGAGTATACAAAAAGAATGTCAACATTGATACCAATTGAAAAGATCTAATGATACCAATTGAAAACATAAAATGATCAAGTGTATATCTCATATTTCTATCCACCTATTTCATGCACGTGTTTAAAAGAATTTTCAATATTAAGCATACAAGGCATGGTCGCCCAACCAACCGCCCTTAAAAGGATAGGGTTTTTAAAAATACGTTTGAAAATAGAATATGTTTAAAAACTCCACCATGTGAAAAATACGAACTAGTTAAAAGAAAAATTTGTAAACTAGTACGAATTCCTTCAAGCAAGGAATAAAACAAAAATATTTTTTAAAAAACATGTAAATCACATGATCATTAAACACTCAAAATCTATATAGCCCATATCATACTCATGAAAACAAAATCATGAGAAAACAATAAGTGAGTTGAGTGTATAAGATATATGTGAAACACATTATCATGAAAATATGCAGTCAATCTCAATTGAAATTCCTTTAAAACATGAAAACATGAAAATCGTCAAAACTAAATTTTCATTAAAACAATTTATATTTCAAGGCATATGTATGTTTTGACAAAGCAAGAAGTATACATACATATCCCTAACACAATTGAGTCCATAATAAAGATTTGCATGACAAGCAAATGACTCAAGGGGTATACATGTATATCTTAAGGTTTGGCAAAATAGACATATACATGAAGTGAAAACACATGATCATAAAACATGTCCAAGATGGGGAATACAAGTTTAAAATGCATGAATCATCAAAATTAGGCTATACTAATACATTTAACAAGCACAAATGAGCATGTAAGCACAAACATATAAAAGTCTATTTGTGACTTACTAGATGTATAAGTATATATCCAAGTTTTAATAACAACCAACATCTAAACATGTAATCAAATCATGAAGTATAAAACAAAACATAAATCAACATGATAAATATAAATACGATCATTATGTAAATCCACATGCTATTAGAACTATGATATACATAATAGCTAAACAATGGTGAGAACACAACATATGGGTCCATATAAACACGGGTGATCTCAAATGCTATACATGCATGTCAAGGATCTAATAATCAATCTATAAACATCAAACATGCTATAAACGATGATATGAAAGCATGTAAACAATAAATGGGAGTAAAGAGATTGTTATCAAAACCGAAAGGGCAACTCTCCAAGTCTCCAAAACACGGTGGTCTTCCCACCAAAAATCCCTTGAAAGTGATGCATCCAAATTGTCCTCATGAAGCTCGGAACGCATCCACCTCAAGGAACCATCGCTTTCACGTCATGCGAGAGCCCACACCTACATCAAATACAATAGGGGTGGTCTTTGGTACTCATACTCTTTTGGGTCCATGGGGGTAGTTTTTTTTCTAACCCAAACAAACTTAGTTGCTAAACTAGAAACATGTATTCTATCATAACAAAATTTAGTAAGGTGGCCCTTACGTCCACAATGTGTACAAGTGTACACATGAGCATACAAGGTGTGATGGATGTGACCGTGGGGAGCATGTGTATGCCGTGTATGGTGTGCATGCAAAGATGGAACTTGTTTCTTTCGAAACATAAATTCCAAACGTGTATGGTTCAAAACACATTGGCTCAAAGTGGAGCCCAAACAATCAATATTCTTCTTTAACAAATTTATATCATTTTCAATCAAAGAAGAAGTGGAGCATGCAATAGATGAGCTAGAAGATGAAGTTACACTAGCATGGCAAACATGTATATCTATATCATTTTTCAAAACAATATTTTTCTTAGAAACCAACTCTAATTCTTTTGAAATAGAAATAATTTTGTTTTTCAAAGAATTATTTTCTTTTAAAACAAAATCAACTTTTGAAGACAAGTTTTCATTTTTCTTTAAAATTTCATTACAATCATTTTTAGATTACAAAAATTCATTTTCTTTTAGGGCAAATTCTAGTTTAGATTTCAATGAATCCCTTTAATTTGAAATCTCCACTTTCTCTTGCAAAACCAAGTCATGTTTTGAAAGCAAATCTTTATTTTCATTATTAAGTCCTAAACTTTTCTATTTCAAAAGATTATATTTTTCCAATAATTTTTTACAAACAATGGAAAGTTCTTCATTCAAAGTATTAGGATCAACATAGTCATCACATGAAGAACTAACATCATCACTATCTAATTGAGTTTCCGAATATACCTTAAGGGAGTCATTCCCTTGGACCATATAGCATTGTTGTTCGGATTTCCACTAGATTCATCCTCGTTTGGATTGGCAATTGAAGCTTGGAGGTGGTCAACGTATACCACACTGCAAAGGCGGAATCACAGTTAGAAACAAGCATAAGATATTCTTTAGTAAGCGTGCTTCTAAGTGCCTCAAGGGATTGTGCATTGGCCCCTATATGCTTACTATCACTAGAGTAGGATTTCTTGATAATAGCAAGGTAAACACGCAAGCCTAGTGTTTTTAGGTACATGGACATCCTAAATTTTCACATGTGAATGTTGGAGACATCAAACATGGGAGGTGACAAGCAACCATGAGTGTGTGCAAAAAATATACGTGTGCAAAAAACAAATGATAGATTAGCAAAACTAAGATCACACTCCTAGGTGGTTAAACCTAATATCAGGAGCGTAAGCTCTGATACCAATTGAAATCACCTAGAGGGGGGTGAATAGGTGATAAGGCTAATCTAATAAACTAAATGCGGAATTTAAAAACTAATTGCAACAACACTTAATGCAACCAACGAGTGTAGCCGAATTCCCGGTAAAGGGCTCTGGACTAACTCCTTTTGATTCCTCTGAATAAGAGTTGAGGCGCTATATGAAGCTCTCGTGGTTAAGCACAAGTGAGGCACACAAACACACAAGCATGTATATGATATAACAATATGAAATGATGCAATGACACAATATAAAGAGAGAGAGAGAGTTAGAGTCAATGGATCAAACACAAACAACAAGATTTGTTTCGAGGTTCGAGCACCGAGCTCTACGTCCCCACCTTCACCGAGAAGGATTTTCAATCCACTAACTTGTCCACCTAGGACTCCCACACAGGGAACCTCCACCGAGGATTTGGGGCAAATACAACTGGGAGTACCGAACTCCTCTCTCAACCAATACAACCTCCACCGAGGCAACACAAATACCACCTCACACAAGAGGGGTAGGCCCGTAGCCAAACAACCACAATCCACCTCACACTTGAGGGATAGACCCGTAGCCAACACCAACTCCACCTCACATTTGAGAGAGCAAACCACAACCTCAACCTCTACCAAAGAGGGAGCTAACCACCACTCCAAATCAATCTCTACCCAAGAGGGATACAACAAATAAAGGAGGGTACGACACTTGGTGGTTTATTTCAACCACAAACAATTCTTCCACAAATAAAGATCCTAAATAGATAGGATAGAGGATATAGCTCAAGTGTGGAAAACCAAGAGTTTGAAAATCGAAAAACTCAAAGAAAAACTCTCGGGAAAACTATAAATAGAATAGAAAATAAAGATCAAAACAATTCCCAAAGAATTTTTCTTTTCAAATGATTTTCCAACCCTTTTTAAAACAAAGCAAAGATGAATCCTTTTTGGCTCTAAAACACTTTTAAAAACTTGTATAAACCACTTGTAGATAGGAGAATTTTTGGCTCTGGAAATCTTAGAAAAAATCCCATACAAATGGGGTATTTAAAGCCCTCCAAAGAAACTAGCCGTTGGAGCTGAAAATCAGCTCTGGCGGCTGGCGGTCGACCGGCAACGGTCAAATTTTTGACCGTTTGAGGCTAGCGGTCGACTGCCCGGTCGACCGCCCCAATCCAGAGAGAAAATTCTCTCTGGCCGGTCGACCACTCGGTCGACCGCCCACGCCTTACGGTCGACCGGTCGGTCGATCGCAACTCCTCTCTCAACCAATACAACCTCCACTGAGGCAACACAAATACCACCTCACACAAGAGGGGTAGGCCCGTAGCCAAACAACCACAATCCACCTCACACTTGAGGGATGACCCGTAGCCAACACCAACTCCACCTCACACTTGAGAGAGCAAACCACAACCTCAACCTCTACCAAAGAGGGAGCTAACCACCACTCCAAATCAACCTCTACCCAAGAGGGATACAACAAATAAAGGAGGGTACAACACTTGGTGGTTTATTTCAACCACAAATAATTCTTCCACAAATAAAGATCATAAATAGATAGGATAGAGGATATAGCTCAAGTGTGGAAAACCAAGAGTTTGAAAATCGAAAAACTCAAAGAAAAACTCTCGGGAAAACTATAAATAGAATAGAAAATAAAGATCAAAACAATTCCCAAAGAATTTTTCTTTTCAAATGATTTTCCAACCCTTTTTAAAACAAAGCAAAGATGAATCCTTTTTGGCTCTAAAACACTTTTAAAAACTTGTATAAACCACTTGTAGATAGGAGAATTTTTGGCTCTGAAAATCTTAGAAAAAATCCCATACAAATGGGGTATTTAAAGCCCTCCAAAGAAACTAGCCGTTGGAGCTGAAAATCAGCTCTGGCGGCTGGCGGTCGACCGGCAACGGTCAAATTTTTGACCGTTTGAGGCTAGCGGTCGACTGCCCGGTCGACCGCCCCAATCCAGAGAGAAAATTCTCTCTGGCCGGTCGACCGCTCGGTCGACCGCCCACGCCTTACGGTTGACCGGTCGGTCGATCGCCCCCACCCGAGAGTGGGGTGCTTGCAGTCGGTCGATCGCTTGGTCGACCGGCCCAAGTGGCTGGTCAAGCGTGCACGTTTTGTGCACATCGGTCGACCGGTCCAGTCGACCGCCAGAGCCTGGCAGACTGCTATTTGGGACAGAAAATTTGGTTTTAAAATATTCTAAAAAATTTCATAAATTCCTTAAAAATCCACAAAAATAGTTTTAGCATAATACATTGAAATAAAAACTTGTGTGAAAAATTTCAACACAAATTTCAAACTTTTTGAACCATTTTTGTGTTAAGGAAATTTCACCGAAAACAAAAATCCGTATTTTTCCAAACTTGGATTTTTCAAAAGAAAATTCGTTTTGTCCAAAACTCATCCAAATACAAAAATATGATACTTAAACACTTTGAAGCATGTTGCATATGGACCTAAGTCCAATATACATGAAACATATATATATATATATATCCATGTTTTTGACTTTAATTCCAAAAATATGTTTTGTTAAAACACAAAACCTAAATACATGAATAGGTATGTCGAACTAAGTTTATTTAAGACATGAAGCATGTATGTATATAGAACACATCTAATATACATTTAAACAATGTAAACTTGTTTTGAAACTATCTATTCATGAAAACCAATATCGGTTAAACCAAAAACCAAAAACCAAAACATGAAAACTAGAAACACGTGTGTGTGTTGTGAACTTGAGCATACCACACTATTCTAATCTTTACAAATGGATCTAAAAACAAACTATAAACTATGTACCGAGGTCTTCTTGACAAACTCCGTCTTTAAGTCGGCTCGATCCAAACCGTGATCCACCGAGCTTGACTCCAACGAGTGCTATATATGATCTTGATGCTCGGGCTCTAGAATCACCATGTGAAAGCTTCCAAACCATCTTGTTGAAGCTAATCACCTACTAATATCTTGATTAGAGATCTAAAACTAAACATCACAAGATTATTATAAACATAACTATATGAGTTAATCATCATCAAAACTAGAGTGGAAGGCTCTGGGCCAACATATTCCACATTCCTAATATTATTATTGTTTGGTTATTAGGTTATTGTTATCTTATTTCTCATCTGATCCATATGTTTAGAAATATGTCCTAGCATCCCAATACACATCCACTTATGGATAAGACAAGTGTTAATGGAAACTGATAGGGGTATCAACGATTTATGTTTACAATGGATCCCGTGCATACCCGTGATCATAGCCCAGGATTGTTCCGATACTGCCCTTAAGCAAACATGAGTGGGTCGTATTGTATGCTCATCAGCAATATAACAGGAGTAGGGGTGCTAATATACCCCACCGGAACACCTGAAGGCCCACAGGTAGAATTAAAAGATTTTAGTTGCACAACATCCTATACCATTGTAAATACGATCACAAATTGATATCCACCCGTTTCTCCCATACCAATGCAAGTTGTTTGATTATTACACATTGGTTATAATTATCAGTTTATAGGGAATAACTGGAGTATCATAACAAGAGGAACATGCATGTATAACACAAGAGTACAGGATGGTGGGAGTATAACATGATGATACTGTCAAGTCCCCGTAAAAGAGATAATAAAGCAACAGGCAAGTAACCGGTCAAGTAACATGTGATCAAGTGTCAGGTGACGAGTGTCAAGTGATAACATACAGATGTCAAGTGGTAATACGTCAAGTGATCAACAAAGTAAGTGTCAACACAGTATATGTTGTACTGTTGAATTACACTATATGGGAAAACGTTATAGATACACGAGATCAATACGAATACCAAAAAATAATAAAGTTTTAGAAAAACAGTTTTAAGTAAATATTTTAAACTCTACTTAACCATTAGAAAAGAATTAATTAATCCATCAAGTAGGCAAGCGGGCAAACAAGCAAGCGAACATCCAAGCAGAGCTAAGTAAGGCTAAAGTTAATGTACAACACTAGATGCCATACGCTCGGCGTGATTACCGCTCGTGGTACAGCTAAACGCATATAGCGAAGTGAGCGTATGAATGTTATGCTACCGCACGTGATGAAGCCGCCCGCACGAAGTAACTATGCTCGAACGGAGTTAGCGGTAAAGTGCTGAGGCTAGGTCCACCTACCAGGCGTAGCATAAAGAAAGTCCATAGGACTTTAATGAACCTCAGAGACGTTAAGTCCGGAGGCTAAAATAGAAAAATCGCATAGCGGTCAGGCCCGAAGTCAAGAGTACCTACACAAGCGTTAGTATCAGTCACATGCACAAACAAGTGTCATCTACACTATTACAAGCAATCATCACACTGATACAAATATATCACGCCGATATAACACACATGTCCACAGAATACAAGTATACACCCACACTAATATAAGTACATCACATCAATTACATAGTCCTGAAAATACAATACAAAATCTCAAAAAATACAATAAAATACCATCGAAGCGGGGAATTCAGTAAAGCGAGAACACTCGCCTAAAATCTGGAATACGCCACGAAATCCCCGAACTCCAAATATCCAACGCACGTACGCGTTCAATTATATTAAATATAATAAATATATATTAAAATATATTAAAGAGGAGAGGACAGAGAATGCGAGAGAGAGGGAGTGAGAAAAACTCTAGAGAGGGAGGGAACAGAGAGAGTGAGAGCGTGAGACAGAGTGAGTGAGAGATATGGGGAGAGTGAGAGTGAGACGGACTGAAAGAGTGCGAGAGAGAGAGTGAAAGAGCTGGACAGAGAGAGAGAAACACAGGAGAGGGGGAGAGAGATTTTGAGAGAGATATAGAGAGGGCGAGAGGACGAGGTGAGAGAGTGTGGACGGGAGAGAAAGGTGCCCGAAGCTAGCCCTGGGTTGTCAGCCAGAGGGGACAAGCCGGGGCCGCCGGTGGCGCAGCCAGAAGGTGGAGGAGGGCGGTGAAGAGGAGGAGAAAGTGGTATAGGTTGTATAATTGTGGTTGTTGGAGGTGGAAGAAAGAGTGGTTGGGGTGGTGGTTTCAGACGCCTCAGAGGCATTGAACTGGAGGAGTTCATCGGAGTGGGGGGGGAGGGGCTGCCGAAGGTGGTGGAGGATGAGGTGGTGCAGGTGATGAAGAGGATGACAATGCTAGTGATGGTGTGAAGGTGGTGATGGTGGAGATGAGATGAGAAATGAGAGAGAGGAGAGAGGTGATTAGGAGATGAAGGAGGTCGAGGCTTGGCTGGAGATGGTGTAACATCCCAATCAAGAAATATGTACTTAGATACGTATTCAAATTTTTTAATCATATTTTTTGATCTACTTTCCATATTTATTTTTTATGATTATTTATGTGATTGTTTGCGTTGTATCCGGATTTGTGGACACGGAGTCAGCCTTAATTTGAACCTGGGATCCGATCCTAGTGTATTTCTCGATTTGGTCTTTTTGATAGTCAAATTTAATCGGTTTTAGTTTCAAACATTATTTTCTAATATTTTAGATTTTTCATGATTTTCTGAATTTTTCCGAATTAAATTGAAAAATCTTCAAAATCGGTGTCGACCGGTATCGCTAGTTGATTTCAAGATTTTTTTAATTTACAATTAAAGTTAAATTTCTAAAATCTACTTTCAAATTATTTCTTATAATCACATTTTCTACCTTAATGTAATTTTGGAGATTTTTCTGAATTTATTAAAACTTATCCAGATTTCGTGTTGATCGGTATCACCGGTTGATTCCAAAATTTTTAATTTGAAAATGAGATTTTAGTTCTAAAAGTCAATTTCATATTATTCCTCAGGTGATATTTTCTACCTTTGTGTAATTTTGGGGATTTTTTCTGGATTAGTTGATATTTTCTGATATTATAATAATATTAATTATTTCAGAATCTTTCTCTTTTCTTTTTCTTTTTCTTTTTCTTTTCTTTCCTCCATCCCAAAACCTGCACACGCATCCACACGGGGCCGGTCTCCATCACCTCTCCCATCCATCACTCTATCTTTCTTTTTTTTCCCTTTTTTTTCCTTTCATTCCTTCTCTGCTTCTTCTCTCCTCACCCTCTCTCTTCTCCCTGGCGGCGACGATCAGCGCCAATCGTCGCCACGACGCCGCGCGCCACCTCCCCCGAAACCCCGAGCTCCTATCTCTCTCCCCCTCTCTTTCTTTTCTTTTATTTCTCTCTTTCTTTCTCTACCCTCTCTTTTCTCCCTTTTTCCCCTCTTCTCCTAGATCTGACCGTCAACTGCCGTCGTAGGGGCTCCGCCGCGTCGCCTCTCCCCAGATCCACTGCCCCGGTCCTGTAATGTCCAAATCGCGCGGGTACGGATATGTTACTGTGACATATATACATAGGTCAGAAATACCTCTCATATAGACACTAAGCACAGTATTGGTAAGAATCAGAGTTCGAAAATACGTGATGCATTATACATTCCAGCATATGAGTTATAATTATAAAGTTATCACCATATATGATATAATATTATAAGAATATCACATCACTGATAGACGCAATTGCAAGAATATAAAGAGATATACAAGTATGAATAATACATAGGACGCTCATGAGTCATGAATGGGAACACAAGAACCGAGCAGGGGACCTGGGAGGATAGGGCTCTGAACGGTCTGCCGATGATCCACGCTACCGCTGCGCATCTCTGATCAGCAAATGGAAGAATCTACAAGCTCTAAGCTTTGAGATCTGGACATAAAGATTCAGGGGAGTCAGAACTCCCCAACAAGTGGTGATGTGAATGCCAAGTGGCGTGCATATATAAGCACGCATGTATCGATAAATCTGAGTCAAAGAGTATGTATTGAAAACTGTATCGTGAGCACATGCATACAGAGGAGGCATGAAGGCAGAAAGTACAGCAAACAAGACAACACCAGTTATCTCCTAAACTAACATAAAATTGATAAAACTGATAAAATTGAATAAAATCAAATATGAGCAAAACCAATCGTAAAAGCTTAGGTCACGGCTCCATGAGACTAGTACGTCGAAGGAATAATCCAAATAAGGAAACCCTCATCTATATACCTTTATTCCATGTTACCGTAATCCGAGCGTATACAACTCGAGTTATAAAATAGCACAATGAATTGTATATTAGCATCTTGTTATAATTGGGGCCGTCTAAATTGTAGGTTTTAGTATGCGTCCCATTCCACATATTTTCACTTACAACTTATTGAGCAAGTTATTTGAAAATTGATGGAGTTCGATGAACCATATTTAGAATGGGTCACATACTTGCCAGGGACAACAACCATGGATTATCCGGTGCTGAGTCAGAACGTACCGCTAGGTACCGAGACTCATTGTACGACCGAATTGGAGTAAGGTAGCGCAAATCCCGTAAAAATAGGCTTAGGTCTTGTGCATACCCAACAAGAAGTTAGGGGAGTAGGGGTACTAGAATACCCCATGGAAACACTTGGTGACCTCTAAGATGAATCCTAACAGTGTGGCCACGCACGACACAATATGACCACCATAAATATGAAACTATTCGGGACCCATCAGTTTCCCCCAAACCCGGCGCAAGTTGGTTTATTATAATTTATTAAGTATAATTATTAGATTACGGCAATGAGCATGAACATAACAGGTTCAGGAGTAACTGGTGTACATGCATAACATGAGTACTTACATAACAGGAGTACTTATCAGGAGATCAGGTACTATATTCCCATAATATGATATTCATGAGCCAAGAGTTAAATCGGACAGGTATCAGGTGTTAATATGTAGATGACAAGTGATCATACAGGTGGCAGGTGATAAGTGATACCATAACAGGAGGCAGTTGTCAAGTAGTAGCATGTCAAGTGATAACATATCAGTTGTCAAGTGATACAGACCGATGTCAGGTAATAGTATGACAAGTGTTAACACATCAAGAGATAACATGTCAAGTGATAGGATAACAGCCAAGTATAATCAAGAGGAGCTTAAGCAGTGCTGGAGGCACGAATAACGAATAATGTTTAGTCACTAGAGCGCTTGACGGAGCTACTGGAATGACTCAGCTTAAAAGACGAGTCTAAAATCTGGTAGTGTTCCGCCTATACGAATCTAGTGATAAAGCGTTGAATGCTAAGCGCTAAGCATGCCTATCAGATGGAGCATAAGAGACCTGACGGTCTAAGCGCGCTCCTCTTTCTAGGAAGTGAGCTAGAGAGCCCGAGGCTAGACTACACTCGGGGTCTAGGCGCACTCTCGGTAGCTACCACGAAACCCATAAGGGTGCAAGCCTAAAACTAATTGGGTAGCTAGCCCGGGAGTGGGCGAAAACCCAAAGTCGATAAAATGGTACTTGCTTGAGACGTTAGTACCACACAATCATGCATATAAATAGGCGCTAGACCATTTATATAGTGTGTAGAGCCCGAAGGCTGTATGTAAGCCTGTAGGGGCTGAAGTAAGCCTAGGGTCTATGACCACCCTTAGTAGCTACCACGAAACCCATAAGGGTGCAATGACTAGACCAATTGGGTAGCTATTCTAGGAGTGGACCGAGACCCTGAAGGCCATACATGGGTACCTTCATGGTTAGTACAAACACGTGCACAAATATCATATCGTTTACATTATTACAAGCATTTGAACACAAGATACAGCACATGACACTGCTACATGCATACAACTCGGTACAAATACATAGGATCACATACACAAATATATCACAAATCTAAATACAGTACAAGCTCGACGATGCAAGAAAAAACACTCGCCTAAAAGACAACTTCACGGAAACACCGCGCGCACGAGTCCCGAAGCGGGAAAATCACTAAAGTAAAAATGAATGGGGGCTTGGACCTAAGGGTTAGCCGACCCTATAGGGGGTGCACTACCTCTTGGTGGTGGCCGGCCATGAGGGGAGAGAGAAGAGGGTGAAGGTGATGGTGTTGGAGTTGATGGTGGGGTTATTTGGTGGTGGAGATGGATTTTGATGGAGAAAAAAAGGGAAGTGAAGAAGGTGATGATGAGGGTGATGTTGGAGGTTGAAGTAATGGTGATGGACGTGGTGTTGTATGGTGAAAGTGTAGATGGTGATGATGGGGAAGAAAATAGAAGAGGAGGTGGTGAAGACGGAGGATTTGTAATGGTGGTGGTGATTTTTGGAGGAGAATGAAAAGGGAGAAGATTAGAGATAATGGGCAGGGTGATGTAGGAGCTTGAAATGGCGGTGATGAGGGTGGTGTTATAGTTCTGATAGTGATAGTGGTGGTGGAGAAGAATAGAAGAGATGGTGGTGAAAATGGTGTAGTAAAAATGGTGGTGGTGACGTTAGTGTTGTCATTGTAGTTGTCACAGGAATAATCGCTAGAATGGTCACCGGAATGGTCGCTGGAGATATCATCATCGAGAGAAGCTTGGACCCTAGCTAAACATGTGGACACCCTGAAGGAGATGGTGCGGTGGTGGTTTTGTGGAGAGATTTAGTGGTGGTGGTAGTTTTGGAGAAGGAAAAGGAGATGGTGGTTTGTATGGTCGAATTTTGGAGTTGTGAGGAAGAAGATGATGGTAAGGTGTTATAGAAGTTATGGTTGTTGTTATTGTAGTGAAGATGAAGGAGGAGTTGGGGCTTTTAAGGGTTTGATGGAGGAATGAAAGTGAAAAGAGAAGGAAGGGTGTTGATTTTGAGTTGTAGTTAAAGGAGAAGGGAAATGAGTTTTGGAATGAGATTTTTTGTGAAATGGTGATGGGAGAAGGAGTTATGGATGGCCCTAGTTATGGGAAGGAAGTTATGAGTGTTTAGGATATTTTAGAGGAGATATTTTGGTGGAAGGTTGTAGAATGTAGTAGAAGATGGAGAAGGTTTTAGAATACAGTGGAAGAAAAAGGAAGGAAGAAAAAAAGGAATAAGAAAGAAAAGGGAAAAATAAAAAAATAATTGGAGAAAATGAAAAAAATTATTGGAATGGTGAAACCCCCAGGTTCGGTCGCAGATGCGGAAAATTTTCAGAAAAATACCGTAATCATCCGAAAATCAAGTGTCTCAGAATGACCCGTAAAAATTCTTAAAAATCAAGAATATTATTCTAAGATCATGGCGAAATCAATTTCAAGAATTTTTATAATTTTCAAATTAAAAATTTTAGAATTGACCGCCGATACCGGTCGACATCAAATCTGGTCGAAATCTGTTAAATTCTGAAAATCTCCGAAAAGTATATTAAGATAGTAAATATTATTCTAAGAAAATATGTTAAAGAAATTTGTCAAAATTTGACTCCACTTGTAAACTAAAAATCTGGGAATAAACTAGCGGTACCGATTAATCCTGATTTTAGGGTTTTTATAAAAATAATTTAGAAAAAAATCTGAAAAATCATGAAAATTCTTAAATATTAGAAAATAGTGTTTGAAACTGAAATCGGTTAAATTTGACTACCAAAAATATTAAATCGAGTAATACACTAGGATCGGGTCCCTAGTTCGGACTAGGACTGACTCCGAGTCCACAAATCCGAATCTGAATCCGATGCAAGATAATCACATAATTAATCATACAACAAAACAAATATGAGAAGTAAATTGAAAAATACGATCAAAAAATCTGAATACGTATCTAAGTTACGTATTCCAGAATGGGTTGTTAAATTCCATCCACCTTACAAAAATTGCGTCCTCGCAATTTCAATAAGGGGTAAAATGAACAAAAAAGGACAGGGACAGGAATTATACTAATTAAAATATGAATAACTGAGGGCAATGTTCATAACCGACTAATCTATAGCTTTGGGCATAGACATCTTCTGCACTTCCTGCTGTTTAATTCTTCTGACGATACTGTAATAGTATAGACCCTATGTCTGCTGTTTAAAAGAATAGCACTAGAACTTTAGTAGACATAAAGAAAACTGATAATTAAAAACTCTGAATACTTAATGCTGCAACCTCTGAATAACCATCTTCTGAATGATAATTCATCTACAGATGAATATTTAGAGAATACTCGAACTTCATAGAATACCCAATAAAGAATCGCGACGCACCAAAATCAGAAGAATACCAGAACTAGAGGAGAACATAACATAACTTACTTGCTGTCATAGTCCCTGTCTATCCATATCTTAAGTTGGTATAAAGTCTATGAAAAACCAAAACAGTGGAAAGATGGAAGGGATTAGGAATAAAAGGAAGGATGATCAAGAAAGAAAAGATAACTCTGCACTTATAGTTGGATTGTATAAGCAGGACTCATGCATTCCAGTTGCAAATCTTTTTACCATTAATTTGTCATCTGGATGTACTGAGGATGTGAGAGCCTAGGCTCTGATACCACCCTGAAGGCCCTGATCCCGCGGGTACAGAGATGTTACTGTGATGTATACACGTAGGTCATAAATACCCTCTTATATATACTCTAAGCATTAGTACAGGCAAGAATCAGAGTTCGAAAATACGTGATGCATTATACATTCCAACATATGAGTTACAATTACAAAGTTATCATTAGATGTGACATAAGATTACAAGAATATTACATCACTGATGGGTGCAATTGTGAGAATATAAAGAGATATACAAGTATGAATAGTACCAATGACGCTCACGAGTCACGAAAGGGAAACTTGAGAGCCGAGCAGGGGGCCTGGGAGGATAGGACTCTGCACGATCTGTCGATGATCCACGCTATCGCTGGGTGATTGAGTTGAAACCTGCACACAAAAATATAGAATTTTTTAGAACTTAGAATAAAGAGTGTGCAAGTACTCAATACTACCGCTATAGCAAATGGCTATGCGGGTCGTGATCCACAAGGAGGGACTAGCGATGGAAGTTTTTTTTAGCGAGTACTCTTTTAAGTTACATTCAATAGTTAAAGATCTTCTTTTTGTTCTTTAAAAGAAAAGAGAAAACTGGAGATACAGTCAAGTTAGGAAGAAAGTGGTAGATTGAGAAGGTGGAGAAAATAGAAAATGAATATATACAAAGAAATTGAAAATAGTGATGAAAGAGTTGGGAGATTGTGGTGTTGGTGATCTAAACTAAAAGTTAAAAGAAAAGAATAAAAAGTTAAACCTAAAAATTACTTATCGCTTCAGTGCTCATATACCTCGGATCCGTAGCTACGACTTACCTAGTCATTGAAGGTGATCAAGCATGGCATATGGGATCTTCCCCATTCCTGATCTACACTATGAATAAAAGGGCAAGCTAAACTAATAAAAGAATGGTTGTTCATCACCATAGGCCATCAAGGGCACTTTCAATGGCAAAGCAGTCTCGAGGATATCAGATTCACTTGGATTGCAACACATCAGAGGAAAGTAACGAAAACAAGAGTAAAGAAGAAAAAGAAACTTTGATTCGATTCTAATAACAATGAAAAAAAGACTTACTTACATCGGTGTCACCCTCAATACAAGCTTGCTCTCATTCCTCCATGAAACTCGTCTCTCCTCTCAGTTACATAAAGAAAACTGAAAATTACATGAAAAGAAAAATAAAAACCTATACTAAAAAGAATGAAAAACTGGCTTAAAATCTATCTCTGCTTCCTCCTCTCTCTGCCTCTGATGTGTGGAGTATTTATAACATAGAAAGAGATAAGAAAATGAGTTAAAAGATAGGGAGAGCTAGCTATTTCTGAATTTGAATTCTCCCCTTATCTCCAAACTTGATTTGATATGGATATTCAGTTCTAATCTGCATTTTGTTGGCGTATTGATTGCTGAATATAACTTATCAAATGATAGAATTAGAAATAGTGATAAACTAAAGAGATGTAGCCCTTTTAGTCTTCTTTATAGATCATTTTGAATCATTAGATTTGAGATTCAGTAGAGAAAGTTATGATTTAAATACTAAACTATATTCGGTCAGAATCCGAGTCAAAATTACTTCATCTCATCTGTTGATCTTCTCTCTATCCATTTATCCCTTTAAAATTTGAATTTGGACTCTGTATTTGAATTATCCTCGGTTGATGTTTAGCTAACCAAAATGGATTTATAGAAATTCAAATTTTACCGGTTTTCATTTGGTGTTATCTTTCTGATTTGCTATGATCTTCAGCTGAACATTTGCCCCTATCCTTCATTTGTTCTAATTCAATCTGGGATTGTCCTCAGCTAACCAAATCTATTTAAATCTGATTTTAACTGGTATTTGTTTTGGTTTATTCTTTTTTCTCTTCATTATTATCTTCTGTAAAATAGACATTTAAGACAAGAAAATTAGCATATTTATTACACGATAAATGCAGGAGTGTAATTAAAAGAATGCAAAATATGTGTACGGTCATACCCCCACACCTATCTTTTGCTCGTCCTCGAGCAAAACAACAAAACTAAACTAAAAATTATTAGACCATTTTCGCAGGTTACGCAATTGCACTGAGCATGTGTAACAAGCCGTTAAACCTCTAGGTTTCCCCTAGAGGACGAGTTTTGTCTCCTGAGAGTTTTCAGTGGATTATACCCACAAAATCCATAAAGAAAGAGAAATAAAGAGTTAGTATTTTCGAAAATCATTTTGAAAGAGAAAAATATTTGAAGTATTATTGTAAGAGATCAAGTAATCTATAAGTTATAGGAAAACCGAACTTATCATTCTTAAGCTTAGTCTTGATTCAAAAACTTGTATATCAACCAAGGCATGGAGTCAAACTGTACTTCTCATCTATCCTATTATTTTACCCTAAGCATATGCACCTTTGTAACCATGAAATTTTGACTCGGTGTTCTTTAACTTTAACTCTTATGCCTTATTATTTTTTCTCTTTTATTTTTTTATTTCGTGGTGATATTATTCCTTAGTTCATTAGACTTTCTAATCTGCCCATGTAACGAGTCTTTAATCGGTGACTACCAAACCAAATGGTCTTAGGGCACCGGGTGAGAAAATACCCCAAGGACTTAAGGACTTGAGCAAATAAGGCCACAAAACTAAGAATTTTATTATATGAACCGCCTTTAGGCGGAATACTTATGCTTTATGAGGCATAAATATCCAACTTAATCAGAGGATTTATATATATATATTTATTTTTCTTTTTTTCTTTTTTTAATAAGGCATAAAAATCTTTATTTTTGAAGCCTAAGTGTGTAAGTGTATAAAGCATGCGTATATCATCAAGGTAAAAATCAAGACTAAATTACTTTTTCAAATTTTCTTCCTAACCTTGGAAATCAAACAAATAAGTTTATTTGATCAAGTATAAGAAATCCTAATTATGATTCTCCTATTCCTTAAAATTGACTTAATTTCTTACAAAAAATATGTCAAAATATTGTTTCTATTTTCAAAAAGTTTTTAAAAGTAAAAAAATGTTAAAAATTTATTTTTAAAAAAAAAAAACCTAAGTTATGTTAGAACCCTCCCCCACACCTATCTCATGCATTGTCCTCAATGTATGAATTAATACATAGATGCATGAAAAAGAAGCAGGGGAAGGAAAATATTACCTTATGGTGGTGGTTCTGGTGGTAGTCTGATTAGGTCAAGCGTTGCTACCTAATCAAGATAATGTGATGGTTCACGCAACCCACCTTTATTTATCTCTTTTTTATTTACATATTTATAGTCTCCAATATGAATAAGATCATGAAAGATCCTATCGTGAAACTTACTCTCTCTACATGACCAGTCTTAGAAAATCATCACGGAGTCATCACGGTCTATACTTATGTCCAACAAAAGAATGTGACTAAGTGGAATGGTTGACTTGGGCTCAAGAATGATAGGTTCAGGAACTAATACTAACTCGAAAAAATTAACTTTGGGTTTGAAAGTTGCTTTGGTTCAAGAGTTGAGTCCAAATTCAATAATTGAAATTCACATTCTTTTCCCATTAATGAAATGTGATTATCCAAAATTGGTGATTCCATTTCTAGATCTATGGGTACGGGAATAAATGTTGGCTTAGAAAATTGATCCAAATTGGGTAAGAAATTCGGAGTCAACATAGATTCAAAGTTGGAAACTAAATTACAAAGTTGGGATTCGGGTTCACATTCATAATCAAGTAAATCTCATTAAAACGAAAACTTTCCAATTCGTCAATGGGTTGATATTGGTCAAGTTTAAGGTTTTGTGGTGAAATTGAATCTTGGTCAAAGTCTTCAAGATACCATGATTCTTGATTTTCCTCAATATGGCTAGAAGTGTCTACAATATTCAAAGATTGGGTAGGGACAGTTTTCTTATTCCTATGCATATTCTCCAATCTACTAAGTCTTGCTTCTATCATATCGAGTGGATCATTTTGGCATTGAATCATGATTTCCATACTCTTTTCTAAGTTATCATGTTCGCCTTGAAAAATAGAGTAAGGATCTGTGACTTGAAAATTTTGATGGGATTTTAAGTCTTCTAAAATCTGAATTCCTCGCTCAAGCTCATCTAAAGCTTCAATTCTCTTTTCCCAGTCAATTGATTTTGCTAATGGTTGTTCGGGAGAAGGAGTATATGAAACTAGATGTTGGTAAGGTGATTGACAATATGACTCGGGGAGTTGTATCCCCATTGACTCTATGAGGAGTAGTGATGATTATTGCAGTCTTGTTCATAGTATTGGGACTGGGGCATGTATTGATTCAGATAGGACCAATCCGGCACATTAGGTTGGTTAAAGTTATGATATACCGGGTTGGTAATATTCAAAAAAGAGGTCGGGGTGTAACATGGATTACCATTAAAATTGAAAAAATTATTGTTATAAGCCATATCACACAAGAATTATCAAAATCAAACAAAAAACAAACAAATAAACAAATAAAAAGAAAAAAATCTAATCCTAAGCTAGGGTAGACTTTAGACCTAGACGACTCCTAACTAGTTAGACTGTCCATGGGGGTATATTGTAGAATCTCTGACCACAAGTTAATCGACCAGGTAGTGGCAAGATCAGTGTGAGGTATCCGTACCTAAGTAACGAGCCTAACATTGCCAAACCACCAACCTTCAGGGTTTCGCCCCTCAATCCCTAACCTTAGACACCGATTTGGTAAGAGTCAAATTCTAATCAACTTTTCACATTAGGTCAGTCTCCTATGTGAGTCTGAGATGTACCTAGGGCCAACATCTACTTAGGTTTAGTTAGGCTTGGGTTAGTGAGTGAGGAGATTGTTTATGGGCTAAGGGAGGGTAATGACTTCCCCACCTTATCTTATTTATAGGACAAGCCCTTAAGATTGATTGTGCAAAGTGTGCAGGATATAGAAAAGTAGCATTTAACAAGCAAATAATCACTCAAGAATGTTTCCTAAATTATATGCTATGCATACGTACCTTTTGCTCCAGCACTCTTCAACAGTAATATAAAATGTAAATGAATTAGAAACGTGCCTAAATGCAAAGTCTAAATCATTTTTTAATATTTAATAAACATCATTTTACTGTTGAGGTTAGAAAGTACGTACAGTGAGACAAGAAAATAAATAGGTACAGAATTTTAGCATTGTAATTTAGCCAACCTGTAAAAATACAGGTCAGTATTTCACTCAGATTGCCACTGGAATGTAGCAAATCTCAGAGCTTCTGAGCTCTGCTTTTTGAGAAGAGTTCAGGGCCACTTATATGTCCACTGCAGCAAAAATTTTCTTGTTGTTAAGCCTATACACCAAGAACAAAGAAAAAGATTAACTAAAAATGTAAACTTAAAAAAAAGAATTACTTACTGTCCCTCTCCGGCAACGACGCCAAAATTTAGTTGAGCTGAAATCTGCACACAAAAATATAGAATTTTAGAACATAGAATAAATAGTATGCAAGTACTCAATACTACCGCTATAGCAAGTGGCTATGCGGGTCGTGATCCATAAGGAGAGACTAGCGATGAAAGATTTTTTTAGCAAATACTCTTTTAAGTTACATTCAATGGTTAAATATCTTCTTTTAGTTCTTTAAAGAAAAGAGAAAACTGAAGTTACAATCAAGTTAGGAAGAAAGTGGTAAATTGAGAAGGTGGAGAAAATAGAAAATGAATATATACAAAGAAATTGAAAATAGTGATAAAAGAGTTGGGAGATTGTGGTGTTGGTGATCTAAACTAAAAGTTAAAAGAAAAAGAAAAAAGTTAACCCTAAAAATTACTTACCTCTTCTGTGCTTATATACCTCGGATCTGTAGCTACGACTTACCTAGTCATTGAAGGCGATCAAGCATGGCGTGTAGGATCTTTCCCATTCCCGATCTACACTATGAATAAAAGGGTAAACTAAATTAATAAAAGAATGGTTGTTGATCACCATAGGCCAGCATGGGCACTTTCAATGGCGAAGCAGCCTCGAGGCTATCATATTCACTTGGATTGCAACACATCAGAGGAAAGTAAACGAAAACAAGAGTAAAGAAGAAAAAGAAACTTCGATTCGATTCAAATAACAATGAAAGAAAAGACATACTTATATCGGTGTCACCCTCAGTACAAACTTGCTCTCATTCCTCCATGAAACTCGCCTCTCCTCTCAGTTACATAAAGAAAACTAAACATTACATAAAAAGAAAAATAAAACCTACACTAAAAAAAATGAAAAACTGACCTAAAATCTATCCTGCTTGCTCCTCCCTCTGCCTCTGATGTGTGAAGTATTTATAACATAGAAATGGATAAGCAAATGAGTTAAAATATAGGGAGAGCTAGCTATTTCTGAATTTAAATTCTCCCCTTATCTCCAAACTTGATTTGATGTGGATATTCAGTTCTGATCTGCATCTTGTTGGCGTGTTGATTGCTGACTATAACTTATCAAATGACAAAATTAAAAATAGTTATCAACTAAAGCGTTTCCCTTTAAGTCTTCTTTCTGGATCATCTTGAATCATCAGATTTGAGATTCGGTAGTGAAAGTTATGATTTAAATACTAAAATGTATCCGGTCAGAATCCGAGTCAAAATTACTTCATCTCTTCTATTGATCTTCTCTCTATTCATTTATCTCTTTAGATTTTGAATTTGGACTCTGTATTTGACATTATCCTCGGTTGATATTTAGCTAACCAAAATGGATTTATAGAAATCCAAATTTTACCGGTTTTCATTTGGTGTTATCTTTCTGATTTGCTCTGATCTTCAGCTGAACGTTTGCCCCAATCCTTGATTTGCTCTAACTAAATCTGGGATCATCCTCAGCTAACCAAATAGATTCAGTTAAATCTAATTTTAACTGGTATTTATTTGGTATAATTTTTCTCTCTTCATTATTATCTTCTGTAAAATAGACATTTAAGAAAAGAAAATTAGCAGATTTATTACACAATAAATGTAAGAGTGTAATGAAAAGAATACAAAATATGTGTACGGTCACTAAGCATCTCTGATCAGCAAATAGAAGAATTCATAAGTTTCAAGCTCCGAGATCTGGACATGAGGATCTAGAGGAGTCAGAACTCCCCAATGAGTGGTGATACGAATGCCAAGTGGAGTGCAGAGATAAGTACACATGTATCGATAAATCCAAGTCAAAGAGCATTATTGAAAAGCATGTCGTGAGCACATACATACAGGAGCAGGTATGGAGGTGGAAAGTACAACATGAAAGTACACCTAGAGGGGGGTGAATAGGTGTAAGGTTAATCTAATGACAAATGATGCGGAATTAAAAATTAAATGCAACACACTTAGTATAACCAAAGAGTGTAGCTGAATTCCCAGTGAAGGGCTCTGGACTATCTTCTCTAAATTCCTCTAAATGAGAGTTGAGGTGCTATATAAAGCTCTCTTGGTTTAACATAAGTGAGGCACACAAACAAACCAAGTATATATGAATGATATGACAATATGAATCAATGCAAGGTAAATAAGAGAGAGTTAGAGATAGTGGATCAAACGCAAAAACAAAAATATGTTTCGAGGTTCGAGTATCCAACTCTATGTCTTCGCCTTCACACAGAAGGATTTTCACTGTAGTGTCCACACATGATTTCCCACACAGGGAACCTCCACTGAGGATTTAGGCAAATACAACTTGGGAGTACACAACTCCTCTCTCAACAAATACAACCTTTCACTAGAGGCAAGGCACAAAGCCAACACAATATCAACCTCCCACTAGAGGGATACTAACAAACTCAATCACCTCTACACTTAGAGGGATACCAACAATCCAATTGCACAACCTCCTCTACACTTAGAGGGAAAGGCACAAAGCCAAGCAAAGATGAGGGTTTACAACACTTAGGTGATCACAAAGACCACAAACAACTTTTTTTCACTTAAAATAAGATCCTATAGATAGGATAGATATGATAGCTCAAGTGTGAGAAAATAAAGTGTTTGGAACAAAGAAAAATACTTGGGAAAATCTCCAAATTGATATAAAAATTTAGATCAAAAACCAATTCCCAAAAGACTCTATTTTCTTTAAAATTCCAACACTTTAAAACAAATAAAGAATGATCTTTTAAACTCAAAAACTCTTTAAAAACTTGTTGTTAAACACTTGTAAATGTGAGAAAAATTGCTCTATAAAAACTTGGTGAAAACAGCTCAAGAATGGGGTATTTATAGCCCCATCAAATTCTGCCCGTTGGCAGTCTGGCAAAGGGCAAAACTGCCCTTCCGGTTGACCGGGCAGTTAACCTTCCAATGGTCATATTTATGACAGTTGAGCCACCGGTCGACCGGAAGCTGGAAACAGAGAGCAGAGCTCTCTGCCGGTCGACCGGGCGGTCGATCGGGCCATTTCCAGAGAGCAGAAGCTCTCGGCGGTCGACCTGCCTCCCAGCCTGGGCTGCGTGCACGTCCTGTGCACGTCGGTCGACCGGACCGGTCGACTGACTTCTGCCTCGGTCCGGCAGACAGCCAGGTTAAATAATATAGGGATTAAAAACTTGGGTTTTTGACTTTAAATAAATCCCATAAAAACACATAAATTCTACAAAAATCAGTTCTTATTAGATCTTTGAAATACAAATATGTGTGACAAAAATTCAACACATATTATAAACAATTTGAACCATTTTTGTGATCTTGAAATTTTGCCTTAAACAAAAATCTGTATTTTCTAAAAACTAGGATTTTGAAATGGAAAACCGTTTTCTCCAAAACACATGTAAATACAAATACATGATATTGAAACAACTTTGAAGCATATAGTATATGGATAGAATCCAATATACATATAAAGATTTATATTTATGTTTTTGACATGAAATCTAAAAATAAGTTTTGTTTAAATACAAAACTCCAACTCATGAAATAGACTATCAAAGTAAGTTTTTCTAAATAGATGAAGTATAGATGTATATAGATCAAATCTAATATACATCAAAACTTATAAACTTGTTTTGATTCTATCTATACATGAAAATCATATGAAAAACCGAAACCGGTAAACCGAAAAACTAAACACATGAAACTTGAAACTTGTATGTGTATTGTGAACTTGAGCATATCAACACTATCTAATCTTTCACAAGATCTAAACAAAATGTTAGACTAAACAAACTGAGATCTTCTTATAGAACTCTGTCTCCAAGTCGACTTGATCTAAACACGATCCAACGAGCTTGACTCTAACCGAGTGCTAGATACGATCTTGACGCGTGAGTTCTTGAATCACCATGTGAAAGCTCCAAATTACTTTTATTGAAGTTAATCACCTAATAATATCTTGATCAAATATCTGAAACTAAATATCATAAGATTATTAGTAAATTATAACTACATGAGTTAATCATCATTAAAGTTAGAGTGAAGGGCCTCTGGGCCAACACTACAGACAAGACAACACCAATTAACTTCTAAACTAACATAAAACCGATAAAACTGATAAAACCAAATAAAATCAAATATGAGCAAAACTAATCGTACAAGCTTAGATTACAGCTCCATGAAACTAGTACGTCGAAGGAATAATCTAAATAAGGAAACCCTCATTCATATACCTTTATACCATGTTATCGTAATCCGAGCGTATACAACCTGAGTTGCAAAACAACACAATGAATTGTTTATTAGCATCTTGTTATAATTGGGGCCGTCTAAGTTGTAGGTTTTAGTATGCGTCCCATTCCACATACTTTTACTTACAACTTATTGAGCAAGTTATTTGAAAACTGATGGAGTTTGATGAACCATATTTAGAATGGGTCCCGTACTTGCCCGAAAAATGACCATGGAGTATCTGGTGCTGAGCCAGAATGTACTGCTTGATACCGAGACTTTTTGTATGCCTGAATTAGAGTAAAGTATCACATATCCTGTAGAAATAGACTTAGGGCTTGTGCATACCCAGCAAGAAGTCAGGGAGTAGGGGTACCAGCATATCCCACGGAAACACTTGGCCTCCAAGATGAATCCGAAGAGTGTGGCCACGCGCGACACGATATGATTGTTGGGGAGATTTCGCTCTCCTATTTTAAATTAGCCGCAAGTGCATGGTAGTTCGATGTAGCACTTGAGGGTCGATCCACAGGGACAGGTGATTCTTACGGTTTCAACACTTCAAGGCGAATTAGATAAAAGTTTATGTGGGCTTGTTCTGAATTATGTTGTAAATCTAAGAAAAGTCAAGTCAAGCACCTAGAGTTGAATCCCTAAACTAGCATCAAGTGGTCAATCTTGGTCTGTCATCAAGCACCAAATCTTTATTCCTGAAAGGCAAATTAAGTCTGAACAGTAGATTAAAGCACAGACTATCATTCATGTTACATGATCCATCAAAGGTAAATAAAATTACTAAATAGATTAAAAGCAGAGAAAGTGGTAAAACCTTAAGCATGGATCATTAAGTAGAGATACATACCCTATGAAATATCTAGTAGTTCTAGAAATAATCTCCTAAAAATCGTAGGTCTGTGTGTAAACAGTCTTGGTTATGAAACTACAGGTTTACCACAAAATAATCTAACATACGTTCATCTCCCCTTGGCACTAGAAAAATTAGTTACTTATGACTAAGATTACAAACACAATAATTATCTAAATGCTTAACAGCCATTAAAAATCAATCTACTAAAATCTAATTAACTAAAATTTAAGAAATACTAATAATCAATTAAACTAATTAATTAAATCTAAAATACAAATGAAAATCAAAATCAAAAAGGGGAGGTAACGTACCTGCATGTGAATGTGCTATAGTAAGTCTGTTTGGTTGTCGTAATCAGTCATAATTCGTAAGTCATAATTGGTAAAGTCTTTTAGAGTTGTAAATAAGTTACATGCATGTATGTTTTATGGTGTTTGGTTAGTAATATAAAGTTGTAAGTGGGAAAGTGTATTGTATTTTATGGTGTTTGGTTGTCGTAATTTTTAAGTTGTAAGTGAAAACATTGACCATAAAATTAACTGTTTGGTGATTTAAAAAGTTTTAATATTGTAAATAAATATTAAAAATGTCAAATATTAAAAAAATTTAATATTAACATAAAAAAATAATACAAATTCGTAAGACCACAAAATTAACTGTAACTGGGCTTTAAGTAAGTGGTAACTGAGTTGTAAGTGAGTGATAGTTGAGTTGCGTAAGTCTTTTATGAATTACGGTCCAAACAAACGCCGTAGTTGTAATTGAGTTGTAAGTCATTTACGAATTACGAACTTTTATGCCTTTTATGACAAAACAAACCGCCCTAAATGAATGAGAGTGCATGGCCTTTTAGTAGGTGGACCCCACATGCAATGCCTTCTTCTTGTGCTATAGGAGGAAGGCAACGAAGCAACAGGATGTTGCTTGTTGCTTGCCCTTGCCCGGTTAACGAGGAAGCTCTGTTAGTGAGCTCATGTTCTCTGGATGCTACAGGGCTCGCCCCCTCACTTGTGTGGACCCCACCATGCCTTCTTCTCGGTGATCAGGACACGAAGAAGGCCTCTCTCTCATTCCGTGCAAGGCGATTACGATAGTGCCTAGGCGCCACACGAGGAACGAAGCAAAATCGAAGGGAAAAATTAGGACTGTAAATGGTACCCGAAAACCCGAAAACCCGATCCGATTTTTTACTAACGGATCGGGTTTGGATCTAAAAACTAGACCCGAAATGCTTATCGGGTCGGGTTTGGATATTACTATTTCAAACCCGAAACCCGATAACAAACCCGAAAAGAGAGTAAATGCTATAAATGGTACTTATCATCATACATTTCTCCATATTTAAATTAGTAAAATTATAAAAATGAGAACTTGTTCATATTATTATAAAAGTAAAGTGTATAAACTTTCATTTTGCATCTAATAAAATTGAAATACAACTTTAAAAAATAACTCTCATTGAAACTTTAATACACCTATTTAAAATCCGAATCCGACCCGAACCCGATAAGAAAGAAGAGATTCCGACCCGAACCCGAGTCCGAACCCGAATTCCTTATCGGGTTCGGGTTCGGATATGGCATGGATCCGACCCGAACCCGACCCGTTTACACCCCTAGGAAAAATGCCAGGAGCTTAAAAAATAATAAAATTAGTTGCAACCAGAAATCAATCGCAGAGCCGCCATAAATCAAGGCAAAACAAAGAAAGGAAATTTTTAATATTAAAGAAATTTTGGCCAAAAGCAAGGCAAAATCCGGCCAAAATAAAGGCAGCCTAAATCCTAGCCTTTACATGGATATTTATAGCCTATGATTTGGCTATTTTACACATGAGTCCTAAATAATTACAACATTTCAAGGAGAATACATAAATAAATTTTACACTTCTCATCTTTATCCATTTTTGCGTTTAAATCCCTGAACTTTTGCAAAATTGCGTTTCCACCCAATTTGACCTCAAACTCCTTCGATTTGACTGTAGATTTTTTTTTAATGCTAGTTTTAGGTGTAGTAGAGCAATCCCGACAGTGTCAAGTATCTTATCTCGCCTTTAATCTCTTTTTGCATGCCTTACGTTCTCCAAAATATACTTTTGCGGTCCAGTCTTCCCCTGATAGCTTTATCTGCAAAACACCACTAAAATTCTCCGAGTAACATTATTTATAAACAAATAATAGATAAATATGGGTATGGAAATGCGACAAAATCGTTCTCATCAATTACCGCCATAAATATGAAACTATTCGGGACCCATCAGTTTTCCTCAAACCGGTGCAAGTTGACTTATTATGATTTAATAAGCATAATTATTAGATTACGGGAATGAGGAAGAATATAACATGTTCAGGAGTAAGTGGAATACGTACATAACAAGAGTACTTTCATAACATGAGTGTTTATCAGGAGATCAGATACTACATTCCCATAATGTGATAATCATGAGTTAAGAGTTAAACATGACAGGTATCAGGTGTTAATATGTAGATGACAAGCGATCAGGCAGGTGGTAGGTGATAAGTGATACCATAATAGGAGGAAGGTGTCAAATAGTAGCATGTCAGGTGATAACATATCGGTTGTCAAGTGATACAGACAGGTGTCATGTAATAGTTTGGCAAATGCTAGCACATCAAGAGAGAACAGGTCAAGTGATAGTGTAACAGTCAAGCACAATCAAGTGGAGCTTAAGCAGTGCTGGAGGCACGGATAGTGAATAGCGTTTAGTCACTAGAGCGCTTGCTGGAGCTGCTGAAATGACTCAACTTAAAAGACGAGTCTAAAATTCAGTAGAGTTTCGCCTAGACGAATCTAGCAATAAAGCGCTGAGCGCTGAGCATGCCTACCGGGCGGAGCATGAGAGACCTGACGGTCCAAGCACACTCTTCTTTTGAGAAAGTGGGTGAGAGAACCTGAGACTAGAGTACGCTCAGGGTCTCTGTACGCTCGGGGTCTCGGTGCACTCTCTGTAGCTACCACGAAACCCATAAGGGCGCAAGCCTAAAACCAATTAGGTAACTAGCCCGGGAGTGGGTGAAAACCCAGAGTCATTACAAGGGTCCTGCATAAGATGTTAGTACCACACAATCATGCAAATAAACAGGCGGTAACTAAATCATCTATATAGTGTATGAAGCTCGAAGGCTGTATGGTAAGCCCATAAGGGCTAAAGTGAGCCCGTGGTCTGTTTCTCGGGAAAAGTTAAAAGCAGAGAAATTTTTTTGTTTGATTGTAAAGAATATTACAATGGATCAATAGTCCAATTACAAGAGAGAGAAGGTATTCAAGCTCAAATCTTCTCTTTTTTTAATGCTGGGTTCTTGATGTAGTGGTGGAAAGTGAATTTTGTTTTCCGTTGACAGGGTGAATATCAGTGTCTTTTGAGAATCTTTTCTTCAGATTATGGACAGAGTAGCACAGCTCCTGTCCAAATGGTGTTGGCCCAAGGTTACAATCAACCGATTTTTGAGTTTGATGATTATAAAATATATATAGTTATTTGTACTAATCATTTTTAGTGTTTAAGTGTGTTTCAGGGTTCTAAGGATTCATGAAGTGTTCTTCCCTAAAGGAAGGTTGTTTTGACTCAAGTTGGTTCATTTCGGGTTCAAGATATTAAGATATTCAAGATCGCATATGGAGAAGCCCACTTGAAGACCTTGTAGTCACCTTGAACCTATGTAAGAGTTAGTTTGTTAAAGAATGAGGTTGTGTTAAGTTGGCTCAAGAAAACACACACACACACACCATCACTTTCCAAAATACGGTTTTTGTTTTTGGTATTTGATTTTAGTTCATGCCTTGATAGTTATACATGACTCAAAATTTTTATAAATTTTATATCTTGTTTATATCATGTATACCAACCTTTATAGCATGATACTTAATCTTATATCCTTACAAAATTATTTTGAAAATTTTTCAAAGTTCAAAAAATTTCCTATAATGTATCCTGTTTCAGGCCTGACGGTCGACCGGGCCGGTCGACCGGTCCATTCCAGGCCTGATCGGTCGACCGAACCGGTCGACCGAGCCTTGTGGTCAGGGTGTGCATGTTTGTGCACGTCTGTCGGTCGACCGACCGGTCGACCGACTGGAAGCACTTTGCTCTCTGTTTTTTGTCGGTCGACCGGGTCAGTCGACCGACAGTACAAAGTGAAATTTTTCTTTGGCTGCCGGTCGACCGAGTCCAACGGCTAGTTTGCCAATTGGATTGTCGGTCGACCGGGCCGGTCGACCGACAGCCGCCTGCAGCCCCCAATGGCTACTTTTCTGATTTCTGGTTTCTTGATTTGATTGGGATTTGTGTGTCAGCTATATCTGAAAATTTGAGGGCTACTTTCTGACCTAATAAGCTAGTTTTAATCATGTTTAGATTTCCTCTAATCCCTACAAATAGAGGGGATTGGTCACTTGCAAATTACAAGAAAAATTCTAGTTTTCAAGTTTCAAAAAGAAAGAAAAGTTTTCAGAAGTTTTCAATTCTCTAAGTGCATTCTTAGCTGTTTGTTTTCAGTTATTTTTCAAGCAATTTTTCTTACTTCACAACTGAATTTTTCTCACTACACTTCTTGAGCCAAAAATCCTCCTCATTCTATAAGGAAGTTGTAAAAGAGAAGTTTGTGATCCCTTGTTGATCACTTGGTTACTTGTTCCTTCTTGTGTTGTGATCTCTCTTCGGTAGAGGATTGAATTGGTGGAGTTCGGTACTCCAGTCTTCGGTAAACCTCTTGTAATTGGTGGAGTTCGGTACTCCAGTCTTCGGTAGACCTTTGTAATTTCCTCGGGGATATAGTGGAAACCCTTCACGGTGGTGAAGGCGGGGACGTAGAGCGGTGGCTCGAACCTCGAAACAAATCCTTTGTGTTTGCGATTGATTTCCATTTTGCCTCTTTATTGATTTACATTTATTTCTTGTGATATATCTTGTGTGCACTTCATTATTGCATCCTTTTCATTCTTGCATTTCCCGGTCTTTACTCATCACAACAAGAAAGCAATTACGCGCCTCAACTCATAATCTAGAGGAATCAATGACGAGAAGTTCTAGAGCCCTTCACGGGGAATTCGGCTTCAATTCTTATTTTGAGTGACCGTTTGCATCATATATTCATACTTGTTTAAAAAATCATTAGATTAGCATTAACACCTATTCACCCCCACTAGGTGTTTTTCAATTGGTATCAGAGCTTTGGTCTCTAGGCTCTTGGCTTAACAACCTTAGAGAGATCCTTTATTGCTAATCATTCTATTCATTCTTTCATCATTCATTTAGTAAAAATGGCCGAAGGAATAAAGACCCCACCCAAGTTTGATGGCCTTAACTTTTCGATATGGAAGGTTAAGATGACCGTGTTTTTGCAATCCCTAGGAAGCCGGGATGCAAAGGCGGTGACAAACCATTTAGTGCACCCACCGGTGATGAGAACACTTGGTCCGATATTGACACAAAAGAGTTTGATGCTAATGCTAGGGCACACTATGCCTTGCTTCAAGCCCTTAATGATGACGATATCTCTAGAGTTATTCATTGCAAATCCGCCCATGAGATTTGGACTCACTTTCTTGTCACTCATGAGGGAACCTCACAAGTTAAGAGGGCAAAAATAGACCTTCTCCGTTCCCAATATGAAATTTTTCTATGCAAGAGAATGAAACCATAGATGATATGGTTACTAAATTTACAAAGATTACTAATGGACTTTCTTCTTTAGGTGATGCTATTGACAACGATCAAAGGTGAGGAAGATCATCCGTGCACTCCCACCATCTTGGGAAGTCAAAGCCACTACCTTGAAGGAACTTAATGACAAGGAAGAGATGGAGCTTATAGGTCTCATTGGGAATCTCAAACCCATGAGATGGAAAGAAAAGCAAGAGAAGAAATGGCTCCTCCAAGAAGAAAGCTATTGCCTTCAAGAGTTATTCCACATACTCGGACGAAGATGAAGAAGAAGAAGATGATGAAGAGCTTTCACTTCTTGTAAAGAACGTTCGGAGAATGTACAACAAGGCAAAGTTCCAAAATAGAAGGAAATGGCAAGGTAAAGAAGAGAAGAAAATCACTTGTTTCGATTGCGGGAAGACGGGTCACATTGTTGCGGAATGCCCGGATAAAGTCAAGCCCTCCAACTCCAATAAGCCATACAAAAAGAAAGCATTAAAGGCTACTTGGGATTTCGAGAGTGAATCCGAGGAGAAAGTCGACACCGCCAACATGTGCTTCATGGAAAATGAAAGCACAAGCAAGGTAACTCCCAATACTTCTTTTGATTGTGAGCTATCCATGGATGAATTAGGAGAAGCTTTTGAAGAACTATCACATAACTATGATTTTCTTAAAAAGAAATATTTGAAAGTGAAAAGAAAAATGAATCTCTAAATCTTAAAGTTTTCACTCTTACAAAAGAAAAGGATGAATTGCTTTCTACTCTTGTTTCTACACAAAAGGACTTTGATAACTATAAAGTTTCTTGTAAAGGTAAATTTTCACAAATTGATGAAAAAGAAATTTCCATGCTAAAAGAGAAAATTGATTCATTAGGAGCAGTTTTGAAAAAATGTGAATTTGATAAGAATAGACTAGAGGCTATGTTTTCTAAGAAACAAGTCCCTAAGAAACATTCACATGCTATTCATGCTCATGTTCATAAATCACAACCTTTACATCATGCCAAACACCCCAAACATGCCCACACTCCACACATGCATCATGCATTCATGTATGGCAAAGTATTTTCATGCACATATTGTAGCCGTAAAGGTCATTTGGTTAAATTTTGCTATGATAGGCTAAATGCTTCGCATAATAATATTTGGGTTCGGAATACTAACTTTCAAGGACCCAAGAAAATTTGAGTACCAAAGCAACAAATTTGCTAAATGATGTAGGTACATTCCAAGGCCCAACGACGTAAAGGATTGTGGTATCTTGATAGTGGTTGCTCAAGGCACATGACTTGGGATATCAACAACTTTGCAACCCTATCAAGGTACCATGAAGGTGGCACCGTCACCTTCGGAGATGATGCCAAAGGAAAAATCATTGGTATTGGTAATGTTAAATCTGGTACTTCTCCTTTAAAAGAAAATGTTGTTTTGGTTAATGGCCTCAAGCATAATCTCTTGAGTGTTAGTCAACTTTGTGACAAAGGTTTTGATTTTATTTTTGATAACTTAGCTTGTAGAGTTATTGATAGACAATCTAACACATGTATATTTTCGATTTTCGTGAAAGCAATGTATACATGATTGACATGTCTAATATGTTATGCAATGCTACTTGTTTGAAAGCCCTCGATGATGACTCTTGGTTGTGGCATAGAAGATTAGGTCACATTTCTTTCGACCATCTATCTAGATTAAACAACAAGGAAATGGTGAAAGGTATTCCTTGCTTGAACTTTGAAAAGGACCGCGTTTGCGACGCGTGCCAACTTAGGAAACAAACCAAGTCCTCTTTCAAGTCAATTAAAGATATCATGACATCACGTCCCTTGGAGTTGATCCATATGGATTTGTTTGGTCCTACTCAAACCAAAAGTCTAAGTGGGAATCGTTTTGCTTTTGTTTTAGTTGATGATTTCTCGCGTTTTACTTGGGTTTTCTTTTTAGAACATAAAAATCAAGTCTTTTCATATTTTTAAGCCTTTAAGAAAAGAGTTGAAAAGGAAAAAGATTCTTCCATTTTAAGGATAAGAAGTGATAGAGGTGGTGAATTCAATAACCAACCCTTTACCATTTTTTGTGAAGAACATGGAATTAAGCATGAACTATCTTGTCCTAGAACTCCACAACAAAATAGAGTCATTGAGAGGAAAAATCGGACATTACAAGAAATGGTTAGGACAATGATAAATGAATATGGTCTCCCTCATTATCTATGGGCCGAGGCCGTTAACACATCTTGCTATATATCAAATAGAGTTTTCTTATGAAAAAATACTTCAAAATATCTTTTGAGATCTATTTTTCTAGAAAGCCAAATGTTTCATACTTTAAGGTTTTTGGATGTAAATGCTTTGTTTTGAATACAAAAGATAATTTAGGTAAATTTGATGCAAAGTCTTATGAAGCATTTTTGTTGGTTATTCAAATACTAGTAAAGCTTATATAGTCTACAATAAGTCATCCTTTACTATAGAATAATCTATACATGTAAAGTTTGAGGAATCTAATGTGTTTGTTAAGAATATTGTAGAAATAGATTCTTTAAATGAAGACATGGAGAGAGCTACTTTGAAGGACTCACCTACCATTGAAGACATGCCAAAGGATGATGAAAGAAATGAAGTTCAAGAAAATGAGGCTCAAGGAAATGAAATTCAAGAAGTTTTAGTGGAGTCCACTCAACCACTTTCAAAAGATTGGAGATACAATCCACATCATCCCAAGGATCTTATTATAGGTGAAGTATCAAAAGGGGTAACTACTCGTTCTAAACTTCATGATCTTTATGGACACTATGTTTTTATTTCTTACTTTGAACCAAAGAACATCCTCAAAGCCGAGGACGACTCATATTGGTTGCTAGCCGTGCAAGAGGAGCTCAATTAATTCGAGTGCAACCAAGTTTGGCATCTTGTTCCTAGGCCCCACGATAGACCAACAATTGGTACTAAGTGGATCTTTAAGAACAAGTTGGATGAGTCAGAAAATGTTATTAGGAATAAAGCTAGGTTAGTTGCCCAAGGTTACACTCAAGTCGAAGGTATCGATTTTGAAGAAACCTTTGCGCCTGTAGCACGGCTTGAAGCCATACGGATGACGCTTGCATTTGCTTCTTATAAAGATTTTAAGCTTTTTCAAATGGATATAAAAAGTGCCTTCTTAAATGGATTTATTGAAGAGGAGGTGTATGTTGAACAGCCCCTGGGTTTGTTGATCCTACACATCCGGATTTTATTTTCAAACTTGACAAAACTCTTTATGGTTTAAAACAAGTCCCTAGGGCTTGGTATGAAAGACTTTCTTCTTTTCTAATTTCTAATGGTTTTAAGAAAGGAAAAATAGATACTACTTTGTTTACAACATGTTGAAAATGATATACTTATAGTTCAAATATATGTTGATGATATCATATTTGGTTCTACTAATAAAAATCTTTGCAAAGCTTTTGAATCATGCATGAAGGAAGAATTCGAGATGTCTATGATGGGTGAGCTTAACTACTTCCTTGGACTCCAAATCAAGCAAAGGAAAGATGGAATTTTCATCAATCAAGCCAAGTACACAAAGGAACTTATCAAGAGATTTGGGCTTGAAGGGGCTAAAACAAGTAAAACTCCCATGGCAACTACCACAAAGCTTGACAAGGATGAAAAAGGTACAAGTGTAGACATTAAGCTTTATCGTAGCATGATTGGTAGCTTGTTGTATTTGACGGCTAGTAGGCCGGACATTATGTTTTGTGTATGTCTTTGTGCTCGATTTCAATCGTGTCCTAAAGAGTCCCATTTGATTGCGGTAAAACGCATTATTAGATACCTTAAGGGCACAATTGAAATGAGTTTGTGGTATCCGAAGACCGGACAATTTTCCATGACGAGTTTTTCGGATGCCGACTATGCGGGTTGTAGAGTGGATAGGAAGAGTACAAGAGGAACATGTCAATTTCTTGGTAATTGTCTTGTTTCTTGGTCTTCCAAAAAGCAAAATTCAGTAGCCCTCTCAACCGCCGAGGCGGAGTATGTTGCGGCCGGAGCTTGTTGGGCACAAGTTCTTTGGATGAAACATACTCTCCTTGACTATGATTTGCATTTTGACCATATTAAAATATTTTGTAATAATACTAGTACAATTCATATGACTAAAAATGCAAATCAACATAGTAAAACTAAGCACGTTGACATTCGGTATCACTTTCTTAGAGATCATTATGAGAAAGGTGATATTGATATTGATTATATTTCTACCGATTTTCAACTTGCCGATATTTTTACAAAACCACTAGACTATGCTAGATTTTTCTTTATTTGTGGTGAATTGAATGTTTGTGTTATGGAATTGTGAAGAAATTTTTTATGTTTACCCTTTTTGATGTATGACAAAAAGGGAGAGAAAAAGTTAATTATTTTTAAGTTGGAGTAATGCATTTTGAGTTTTTATACTTTGGAGTTATGCATTTTGAGTTTTTATACTTTGGAGTTATGCATTTTGACTTTTGAGTAATAACAAGTTAGTTTTGAGTTTGTTTTGGTTTTTGAGAGAATTTTGAGCAATGTGTTTTGTATTCCTATGTCTCTCCTTTTATGCCAAAATTCTTAGTTTCTATCTTATGTATATAGCCATTCATTTATACATATAGCCATTCATTTATACATAGCATGTTTTGAGGGGGAGCTTCCAAGTTCTTTTCCCATATTTTTAAAAATAACTCATATGTTTTGTCATCATCAAAAAGGGGGAGATTGTTGGCCCAAGGTAACAATCAACCGGTTTTTTGAGTTTTGATGATTACAAAACATATATAGTTATTTGTACTAATCATTTTTAGTGTTTAAGTGTGTTTCAGGATTCTAAGGATTCATGAAGTGTTCTTCCCTAAAGGAAGGTTGTTTTGACTCAAGTTGGTTCATTTCAGGTTCAAGATATCAAGCTATTCAAGATCGCATATGGAGAAGCCCACTTGAAGACCTTGTAGTCACCTTGAACCTATGTAAGAGTTAGTTTGTTAAAGAATGAGCTTGTGTTAAGTTGGCTCAAGAAAACACACACACACACCATCACTTTCCAAAATACGGTTTTTGTTTTTGGTATTTGATTTTAGTTCATGCCTTGATAGTTATACATGACTCAAAATTTTTATAAATTTTATATCTTGTTATATCATGTATACCAACCTTTATAGCATGATACTTAATCTTATATCCTTACAAAATTATTTTGAAAAATTTTCAAATTTCAAAAAATTTCCTATAATGTATCCTGTTTCAGGCCTGACGGTCGACCGGGCCGGTCGACCGGTCCATTCCAGGCCTGATCGGTCGACCGAACCGGTCGACCGAGCCTTGTGGTCAGGGCGTGCATGTTTGTGCACGTCTATCGGTCGACCGACCGGTCGACCGACTGGAAGCACTTTGCTCTCTGTTTTTTATCAGTCGACCGGGTCGGTCGACCGACAGTACAAAGTGAAAATTTTCTTTGGCTGCCGGTCGACCGAGTCCAACGGCTAGTTTGCCAATTGGACTGTCGGTCGACCGGGCTGGTCGACCGACAGCCGCCTGCAGCCCCCAATGGCTACTTTTCTGATTTCTGGTTTCTTGATTTGATTGGGATTTGTGTGTCAGCTATATCTGAAAATTTGAGGGCTACTTTCTGACCTAATAGGCTAGTTTTAATCATGTTTAGATTTCCTCTAATCGCTATAAACAGAGGGGATTGGTCACTTGCAAATTACAAGAAAAATTCCTAGATTTCAAGTTTCAAAAAGAAAGAAAAAGTTTTCAAAAGCTTTCGATTCTCTAAGTGCATTCTTGGCTATTTGTTTTCAGTTGTTTTTCAAGCAATTTTTCTTACTTCACAACTGAATTTTTCTCACTACACTTCTTGAGCCAAAAATCCTCCTCATTCTATAAGGAAGTTGTCAAAGAGAAGTTTGTGATCCCTTGTTGATCACTTGGTTACTTGTTCCTTCTTGTGTTGTGATCCCTCTTCGGTAGAGGATTGAATTGGTGGAGTTCAGTACTCCGGTCTTCGGTAGACCTCTTATAATTTGTGGAGTTTGATACTTCGGTCTTCGGTAGACCATTGTAATTTCCTCAGTGGATATAGTGGAAACCCTTCACGATGGTGAAGGCGGGGACGTAGAGCGGTGGCTTGAACCTCGAAACAAATCCTTTGTGTTTGCGATTGATTTCCATTTTGCCTCTTTATTGCTTTACATTTATTTCTTGTGATATATCTTGTGTGCACTTCATTATTGCATCCTTTTCATTCTTGCATTTCCTGATCTTTACTCATCAAAACAAGAAAGCAATTACGCGCCTCAACTCATAATCTAGAGGAATCAAAGAGGAGAAGTTCTAGAGCCCTTCACGGGAATTCGGCTTCAATTCTTGTTTTGAGTGACCGTTTGCATCATATATTCATATTTGTTTAAAAAATCATTAGATTAGCATTAACACCTATTCACCCCCCTCTAGGTCTTTTTCAAATGGAATCTCATAGAGTTTTGGGCAAAAACTTGAACTTAGCAAGTTAGTAGAAGGGTTAAACTCTTTATCAGTATTCCTCAGCTGAAACTTCTGATGAAAACTTTTTTGACCCCTCTTCAATAGCAAACTGAGCTATTTATAGAGATTTTAGAGATAAAACTGTCCCCTAAAAACTCTTCATATTGGGGTTAACTCCCCTCATTACATGAGCATTAATTGACCCGGTAATGAGGGCAGTTATAACTAAAACCTAGGGCTCTTCTATAGTTAAAACGCGGGCCTTGGGCTCTGTATCTTGGCATTGTAATGATGCTGGGACGTGAGCTTCGAGCCTCGTGTTTTGACACTGTGGTGATGTCGAGACGCGGACTTCGAACTCTACATCTTGGCCTTGCGGTGATGCTAGAACTGGGTCTTCGAGCCTCGTGTTTCGACACTGCGATAGCGCTGAGACGCGGTCTTCAAACTCTACGTTTTAGCTTTATAGTGATGCTGGGACACGAGCTTTGAGCCTCGCGTTTTGATACTATGGTGACGTTGAGACGCAGGCTTCGTACTTTGCGTCTTGGCATTGCAGTTAAGCTGGGGACGCGGGCTTCGAGCCCCGAGTTTTAACTTTGCACGAGTGGTTTTGATTAGCCCCGCATCTAGAGTATAGACTCTGCTCTCTGTTAACTTGTCCTCAGTGATTTTTAGAAAGTCTATAAAACTCCCTTCAAAGTTTTCAAAGCTCCGCGGTTGACTGGGACGGGTTTTGAAATACTTTGAATTTTTCTGCTGGCAGCAAGCTCTCAAGATTGGATTGGTAATCTTCTGAGATACCTTGAGCTCGATCTCATCTGGATCTTGGTCTTCATGAGTGTACTATTAAACTCTTTTAAGTTACTAGATATGATTATCATGTGTGTCTGGAAACGCAGTTCAGACCTCCTCAGTGCTCTGAGCTGGTTGTTGGTGTACTGTTGAATCAGGAAAAATAGTTATCTGCTTTTGCTAGTATACTATTAAACTGATTACTGAAGCAAAGACTGAACGCAGGTCTTACAGGCGCAAAGATCATGTTGCCTTAAAGACGCGGGCCTTGTCTAAAGTGGAAACCGGCTCTCATTCATTGGAGAGATGCGAGCATCAAAGTGGAGATGTAACTCTCACTTGGTTGAAGTAACACAGACTTCAAGGTGGAGACAAGGACATCTTCTTGCTGGGGAGATGGGGCTCTGTGAAATGCGAGACTCGCGTTTTGAGTGCGTTGCAACGTGTCTGACGGAGCTTGAAGAGACGCCTTTCTCTTATCATGTGAGGTTCGTGTTTGAGGCGCATTGCCACGCATCGGGCGAAGCTTGAAGAGACGCTACTTTGAGGTGCGCTGCCATGCGTCAGTCGAAACTTGAAGAGACGCTGTTCTCTTAACACTTGAGGTTCACGTTTGAGGCGCATTGTCACGCGTCGAGAGATAATTGGTCTCGAGATATGTGCCATGTATCTCGGTGGATTACTGTGCCTATATAAAGACATCAGTCTTTTTAGAGTCATCATTAGGCTCTTTTCATCTCCGCTGAGCCTTGCGTCGAGAGTTTTCAGAATTAAGAAAAGCTCCAAGCTTCTTCTTCTTTCCTTCATCTTTACACAAAATTCACGATAGAAATGGCCTAAAAAATCAAAACTGTGGCTTCGTCATCAAGCGCTGTCGCTCCAGAGGCTCAAATGGATGGTTCTTCCACGCAGAAAGCCCTCATTTCTGGTAAAAACTATTTGAATTGGTTTACACCATTAAGAAACTTGAAGAGTTATCTTAACTCTTAAGTCTCTTCTAAATTGAACCGCCAATGCGAGGCTCACACTCATGTTTGATATTCAGATGCGGCTTTTGCAGTGGTAGGTAAGACGTAGGTCTGATGACCTTCACGTCTTCGCTTCATCAACTTGAGTCTTTATTTGTTTGTTGAACGCGGGCTTCGTTGAGCCTTGTGTTTGATTCCAACACTTAGAGAATTTTTCTAAGTAGGAGAGTTTAGACACGGATTTCATGTGAACCTCGCATCTCTGAGATTTGACGCGGGTTTCACTGAGTCTCGCGTCTGAGTCCAACACTTAGAGAGATTTCTAAGTTGTAAAATTTCAAACGCAGGCTTTGTGTGAACCTCACGTCTTGAGTTTAAATGCAGGTTTTTCTTAGCTTCGCGTCTTAGTCATTAGATGCGGCTCTAGGGTGAACCTTGAGTCTGAGCTTCGACACTTGGACATTTTTCAACTTCTAACTGTTGTGTTGTCCTTTTTACAGTGCGATACTCTTCAAATCTTCTGTCCAAGAAATGCCACTTTGGACATGTAGGTGGCGCTGACCCAAACCTGATCTATGTTCTCCGGAGGACTACTTCTGTGACTACTAGGAAATCAAAGAAGCGATGAAGTCGGATCAGTAATGCCAGTATGCTGACCCTTTGAGAAATCATTTCTATGGCCAGTTCGATTTAGACTCCCAAGCTCTACTGAGGAAGCCCGACTTCTTCTTTGGCGATTCAATTGAAGAGGATGAGGCTACCCTTTATGACGGGGACTACAAATAGCTCTACCAAATTGGCAATAAAAGGTTCTTTCTCCCGAACATGGAGAGGACGTATCCTCTGGCCTACCTGCAGCATAAATTCGTGTGTTGAACAATGGATTGGGAGTTAGTCAGGCCATTCTCTGGAGTCTCCTTGGGCAAGATAGGTGCCCATGAAGCCTACACTATCAAGTATGGGAGAGATGTGCTGGGCTTGCAGCCTGCCTTGGTCAGAGCTGAGTACCCGACGGGAGAGACCCCCCAGCTTGCAGCCACCTTCATCAAACATTTCTTGGATATGAGGGGCGACTTTTCTTCTAAATTTCATGCCACCGGATGGGTCCATTCTACCGATACGAACTGGTGGGGTAGAATAATAGGGTTTGCTCTGGCAGAATTTGGAGATCTTCTGCTACAGGCTGGGCTGTACAGGGTCGTAAGGGCTGTTCAATACGGCATCCTGCAGAGCCCCCAATATTTTTACGCTATCCTGGAGCGTTACAATCCAAAGACTTGCACATTCTTTACTCCCCTTGGGGAAATGGAGCTCGCCCTTCACGAGATGTATGAAGTCTCAGGGTTGATGATTGGAGAAGCCCCTTATGAGAAATATGTTCTATCAATAGAGGAGCTTCATCTACTGAAGAAGAGTGATCCTCTGGTACACGAGACATATTGGGAAGAGCTGTGCCACTTCCACATCTGCGGGCAGGTGACTGGATTGAAGAGCGGGGGAATCAGGTAGATGTCACAAGCGACATATCTATTTCCCGAGGTGAATAAGGCTAACCCGATGTCCCGGCTGGCTCTTAGCATTGATGAAGCAGTTTTTAAAAGAATCAGTGCATCCACTTGCTCCTACACCACCGAGTCCAATGAAGATGCCTTCAAGCCAGACACGATCTTTGAGAGCTTCCATCATCATGCCAAAGTCCCGATGTCTGACCGGGCTCTGTTGGCGGGTTTTCTCATGTTGTGGCTAAAGCGATGTGTGGTGCCAACGCTACCTCATGAGATGATCGTTGCTGACGTGGTGTATCCGGCAGTCCTGCTTACCCAAGGGAAGTCCATCACCCTCCTTCCAGCAATGGTGGTCGGGATCCAGAGTGGGCTACGCGCGTTAGCGAAGAGGTTCTGCCAAGTAGAAGCAATCGTGGAAGTAGAGGGCCACCCAGTCACGGATTCCAATGGTCATCTGATTGGAACAAGAAATTGTATTAAAAATAGTTTAAGAGTTAGCAAGTCTTAGTCTCATTTCAATTTAACCGCGTAGAAAAGGCTAGACAGGTCGATCTTTAGGGAAGGATGCGATGCAAGCGTTTTGAAACGATCTTCTCTGTATTTCACTTATAACAGAAGAAAAAGAGAGATTGATTAGATTTGATTGATTTTGAGAAATATGGTTTACTAATCATCTACCACAACCCATAGTATTAGTCTCAAATAATGAACATCATATTGAACTAATAAACATCCACCCTAGGTTATTAATTACTATTCAAGAAAGATGAATAATATTGGAACCCTAACTAGTGTACACTAATAATGATTAAATAGTTGTTCATCCTAATTTCAAAGTATAGCATAAGAGAAGTTTAACTTAAAATTATACTATCAAAGTTTTTAAGTATGAATTATGAAGAACCATTAAAAAGTATAACCTAGATTAAAGTAAACCTAATCAATTCATCTTCAAGAAGATATTTTTAATTCTAGGGTTTCTAATAGTAGCTATCAATCAATTAACTTTTTTAAACTAAACTAGGGTTGATCGAGAGATTAGCAAACTATGATTTTAATTTAGTTATTCATCTTTTTTATGTTATTTTCAAGTTTTTATGTGGAATCAAAAGAATTTGCAGGAAAATAAAAAAAGGAAATAAAACAATTAATTTAAGCAGGAAAGCGGAATTAAATTGCAAAGAAGAAAAGAGTAACCTTTATTGGGTGTCACTGACCTGAAAATCACCTAGAGGGGGGGTGAATAGGTGATGATGCTAATCTAGTGAACTTAATGCGGAATTTAAAAACAAATTGCAATTAACAAGAGATGCACACTCAAACAAGCCAAGCAAATAGTTATGAATGAACAATATGAATTTATGCAAGGTACAATATAGAAAGAGAGAGTAAGAGCCAAGGGATCAAGCGCAAACAACAAGATATGTTTCGAGGTTCGAGCACCCAGCTCTACATCCCCGCCTTCACACAGAAGGATTTCAACTCCACTAGCTTGTCCACAAAGGACTCCCACAAAGGGAACCTCGACCGAGGATTTGGGGCAATAACAATTACAAGGAGTACCCAACTCCTCTCTTTACAAACACAACCTCCTCATTGAGGCAAAGCACCAAGCCAACAAACAATCACCTCACAACTTGAGGGATTAGCACAAAGCAACACAAGGATCACCTCACAACTTGAGGGATATAACCCAAAGGCACAAAGCCAAGCAAAGATTGGGTTTACAACTTGGTGATCAAAAGACCACAAACAATATCTTTTTCCCACAAATAAAATGATCCTATAGAATAGGATAGATGATAGGCTCAAGTGTGGAAGAACTAAGTGTTTTGATCAAAGAAATACTCTTGAGAAAATACCAAATAGATATTGAAATGAAGAACAATAAACCAATTTCCCAAAAACCTATTTTCTTTGAAAATAACAAAACACTTAAAACAAACAAAATGAATCTTTTTGCTCTTTAAACTCTTTTGAAAACTTATTTTTAAAATCAGAGAGTAGGGAAAAATTAGCTCAGAAAATCTTAGCCAAAACCCCCAAGAAATGGGGTATTTATAGCCCAAATAGAAAACTAGCCGTTGGCTGATCTGTCAGCCTGACAGGCTGGCGGTCGACCGCCAACGGTCATAAATATGACCATTGGGCAATCTTGGTCGACCGCCCGGTCGACTGCCCAGATACAGAGAGCAAAGCTCTCTGGACGGTCGACCGGTCCGGTCGACCGTGCCTGTGCCTGCCAGACGTGCACAAGGCTGTGCACGTCGGTCGACCGCAACGGTCGACCGGCCTTTGGTGCGGTCGACCCTGCGGTCGACCGACCTGGCCTGTCAGCCACATTCTGGGTCAGAAACACATGTTAAAGATATTTTAATAAATCTTGTAAATATTCTAAAAATACCCAAAAATAGTTTTATCATTTTGCATTGATATATAAACTTGTGATAAACATTTCAACTTAAATATCAAGCAATTTGAACTATTTTTGTGTCTTATCATTTTTACCAAAAACCAAAACTTGTGTTTTATCAAACTTGTATTTTTCAATAGGAAATCTGATTTTTCCTAAAACTCATGAATAGGCATATCAAAATAAGTTTGTTTAAGATATGAAGCATGTATGTATATTGAACACATCTAATATACATAAAAACCAAGTAAACTTTTTTTAATCAATCTATTCATGAAAACCAAATCCAAAACATAAAACTTGTGTGTTGTGCACTTGAGCATATCAACTATTCTTATCTTTACACATGGATCTAAAACACACTAAACTAAAATTAGGATACCTAAGTCTTCTTGACGATCTTCATCTTCAAGTCGACTCGATCCCAAATGTGATCCACGAGCTAGGCTATGTATGATCTTGATGCTCGGGCCCTGGAATCACCAAGTGAAAGCTTCCAAACTCCTCCTTTTGAAGCAATCACCAACTAATATCTTGTTACATGATCTGAAACTAAAATCACAAAATTATTAGTAAACATAACTACATGAGTTAATCATCATCAAAACTAGAGAGGAAGGCCTCCGGGCCAACAATCTCCCCCTTTTTGATGATGACAAAACTCATGGAGTTATATATGCATAGATTAAAGTTAAGCTTCAAGGAAGCTCCCCCTTAACTCATGCATAAACAAATAAACAATAAATATGCAATGAATGACAATGCAAAAACAATAAAAGGCTCTAGATACCAATGAAATGTTCAAAAACACAACATGCTCTAGATACCAATTAAAATTAAACTAAATTAAACTTAATATATGCAAAACATAAATATGCATGTATAAAACTTAACCAAAACTAAAAATCTTTCTCCCCCTTTTTGTCAATCATCAACAAAGGGGTAAAAACTAAAACAAAACAAAATCTGCTCCCCTTTTTTAATACAAAGAAACAATCATCAAGAAGAGGTAAATAAAGACAATGTTCTCCCCCTTTTTGTCTAAAATAAAAACAAAACCAAATAAGGGTGACAATCAATTAAGATATCAATTGAAAATATGTCAAAGTAGCATCTTGATACCAATTGAAAGTAAACATAGATCAATAAATAAATGGTATATGCTATATACATTCATGAAGAGGAAGATGTGAAGCTTCCCTACATAGATACATTACATGAAGGAGGGAAGACAAGCCCTAATTCACATAACGTACACTATGCAATGCATAAGAGGAGATGTGAAGCTCCCCCTACACACATGTACCACATAAAGAAGAGATGTCAAGCTCCTCAATACAAGATACACTCAACATGAATCTATATGTAGAAGAGATGTTAAGCTCTCCTTGCATATAGGCAATACAAATCAAAACTTTTGAATATTTTCTTTAAACAAAATTTTGTGATACTAATTTAAATCATTCAAATAAACATTTTGATATCAAAAGAGAGTATTTTTCTTTTTAAGTATATGATATCAATTTAAAATTTTTATTTTCTATCATAAAGTAAGGGAGTGGAGATACAAATACCAATTGAAATATGAAAATCGAATTTTCTCCCCCTTTATGAAATACCAACAAAAACAATACGTAAGCTCGAAATAAGATACCAATTGAAAAATTGAATCAATTGAAACAAAGTTGAAACTCAAGTTTTAGCATAAACAAGATTTTGTGCTTAAAAATATAGGGATATAATAAGCACAAATAAAACATATATGTATGAAAAGTTTAATACCAATCGAAATTGATACTATTGGAATTGAACGCATATATACATACAAACATATATGAGTATACAAGAAAGGTCAAAATTGATACCAATTGAAAGAGTCCAATGATACCAATTGAAACAACAATAATATCAAAGTATAACTCATATAACCTAGCCTCCCAATCATGTTCAAGTTTAAATTAATTTTCACTATAAGGCATACATGAGCATGATCTCCCATCCAACCACCCTTTGAAGGTAGGGGTTTTCAAAAATAGGTTTAAAAATAGAGTACGTTTGAAAATCTCTACCATAAGAAGAATACGAACTAGTTAAATGGGAAATCTTGTTAACTAGTACGAAATCCTTCAAGTAAGGAATAAAACAAAATTATTTTTCATGAAACACATGTAAATCACATGGCACTAAACACTCAAATTTCATAAAACATGTGTTATACTCATGAAAATAAAATCATGAGAAAACTAATAAAGTGAGTGAACAAGTGTTCTGTAACACATATCAACATGAAAATATTCAATTAAGCTCAATTGAAATATTCCTTAAAACATGAAACATGAAAATCTAAAATTTTCAATAAAACTATTTTATACTTCAAGGCATATGTATGTTTTGACAACACAAAAAGTATACATACATATCCCTAAACACTATTTGAGTCCATAATAACGATTTGCATGAAAAGCAAATGACTCAAGGGGTATACATGTATATCTTAAAGTTTGGCAAAGTAGACATATACATGAAGCGAAAAACACACATGATCATAAAACATGTCCAAAATGAGGAATACAAGTTAGAATGCATGAATCATCAAAACTAGACTATACTAGCACATCTAATGGGTACAAATAAGCATTCAAGCACAAACATATATAAAGATTTATTTGTGGCCCACTATATGTACAAGTATAAATCCTAGTTTTCATGAAAACTAACATCTAAACGAGTAATCAAATCATGAAGTATAAAACGGGATATAAATCAACATGAAAATCATAAACATGATCATTATGTAAATCCACATGCTATTAGAATCATGATATACATAATAGCTAAACAAATGGTGAGAACACAACATATGGGTCCATATAAACATGGATGATCTCAAAAGCTATACATGCATGTCAATGATCTAAAAATCATGGTATTTAACATAATAAACTATAAACATCAAAACAAAACAAAAATCATAAACACACATATGATCATTATGTACATACACATGCATTAGATCTAGGACATACATATTAGTTTAAAAACAAGGTGAGAACACAAAGATAGGTCCATGGGTGTCTCAAATAACTAAACATGTATATCACTAATCTAAATCACATGGCATAATCATAATGAGCTATAAAACATGACATGCTATAAATCAACGACATGAAAAGCATGCAAATATAAACGGGAGTTAGAGATTGATACCAAAACTGATGAAGGCACCTCTCTAGTTCTCTAAACTAATGGTGGTCCTTCTCCACCAAACTTCCCTTGAAAGTGATGCATCCAAATTGTTTTCTTTAAGCACGGAACGCATCCACTTCAAGGCACCGCTACTCTCACGTGATGCGAGAGCCCACACCTACATCAAAAATTTTAGGGGTGGTCTTTGCTACCCATTTTCTTTTGGGTCTATAGGGGTTAGTATCTTTCCTAACCCAAACAAGATTATTTGCTAAATTTTCAACATGTAGACGATCATAGCAAAATCTAGCAAGGTGGCCTTTTCGACCACAATGTGTACAAATGTACACATGGGCATACATAGTGTGAAGTTTGTGATCGTGATGAGCATGTGTATGGCGTGTTTGGTGTGCATGCAAAGATGGAACTTGTTTCTTGCGAACCAAGGATTCCAAGCGTGTGTGATTCAAAGCACATTGGCTCAAAGTGGAGCCCAAACAATCTACACTTTTCTTCAAAACATTTATATCATTTTCAATAGTAGAAGATAAAGTGGAGCATGCAAAAGATGTGCTAGAAGAAAAAGCTACACTAGCATGATAAACATGAGAATCTAAATCATTTTGCAAAGATTTATTTTTATTTAAAACCAAATCTAGTTTTTTTGTAATGAAATCAATTTTATTTTTCAAAGAAAGGTTATCTTTTAAAACAAAGTCTAATTTAGAAGATAAAACCTCATTGTTTTTCACAACATCATCACAATCATTTTTGCTTTTCAAAACATCAATCTCTTTTAGGGAAAGGTCTAGTTGAGATCTTAGTGAGTCACGTTCACTAGTAATCTCTTCCTTCTCTTGCAAAACCGATTCAAAACTTAAACATAAATCCTTCATTTCTTCTTTTAATTCAAAATGTTTCTTTTTCAAAAGGTCATGTTTTTCCACAAAATTTTCAATCTTAGAGGCAAGTTCTACATTTAAATTTTGAACTTCAAAACACCCATAGCAATAGGAACTAGAGCTATCATCTAGTTGAGAATCCGATTGTACCTCAAGGGAGTCTTTCCCTTGGACCATGAGGCAATGCTCGTCGGACTTGTCTCTCCTAGATCTTCTCAACTTGTTGATAATTTTTGATAGCTCGGGAGAAGTCAATATGCTCCAAACTATAAAAGCCGAATCATAATGAGCAAACACATGTAAAAGATCTTCATTAAGAGATGCTCTAAGTGTTTTAAGTGCTAATGCATTGGCCTTTCTATGCTTGCTAGTATTAGGGTAGGATTCTTGAGTAGTGGCTTGATAAACTAGATGTCCTAGGCTTTTTAAATGACTACTCATCTTGGCCTTCCAAAAATCATGTCTAGAAAAATCAAACATAGGAGGGCTATCCATAAGTGCAAACTAAAAGTGTGCAAATGAAAAATGCAAATGAAGATTAGCAAACCAAGATCTCACTCCTAGGTGGTTAAACCTAAATATCAGGAGTGGAGGCTCTGATACCAATTGAAAATCACCTAGAGGGGGGTGAATAGGTGATGATGCTAATCTAGTGAACTTAATGCGGAATTTAAAAACAAATTGCAATTAACAAGAGATGCACACTCAAACAAGCCAAGCAAATAGTTATGAATGAACAATATGAATTTATGCAAGGCACAATATAGAGAGAGAGAGTAAGAGCCAAGGGATCAAGCGCAAACAACAAGATATGTTTCGAGGTTCGAGCACCCAGCTCTACATCCCCGCCTTCACACAGAAGGATTTCAACTCCACTAGCTTGTCCACAAAGGACTCCCACAAAGGGACCCACCGAGGATTTGGGGCAATAACAATTACAAGGAGTACCCAACTCCTCTCTTTACAAACACAACCTCCTCCTTGAGGCAAAGCACCGAGCCAACAAACAATCACCTCACAACTTGAGGGATTAGCACAAAGCAACACAAGGATCACCTCACAACTTGAGGGATACAATCCAAAGGCACAAAGCCAAGCAAAGATTGGATTTACAACTTGGTGATCAAAAGACCATAAACAATCTCTTTTTCCCACAAATAAAATGATCCTATAGAATAGGATAGATGATAGGCTCAAGTGTGGAAAAACTAAGTGTTTTGATCAAAGAAATACTCTTGGGAAAATACCAAATAGATATTGAAATGAAGAACAATAAACCAATTTCCCAAAAACCTATTTCCTTTGAAAATAACAAAACACTTAAAACAAACAAAATGAATCTTTTTGCTCTTTAACTCTTTTGAAAACTTATTTTTAAAACTAGAGAGTAGGAAAAAATTAGCTCAGAAAATCTTAGCCAAAACCCCCAAGAAATGGGGATATTTATAGCCCAAACAGAAAACTAGCCGTTAGGCTGATCTGTCAGCCTGACAGGCTGGCGGTCGACCGCCAACGGTCATAAATATGACCGTTGGGCAATCTCGGTCGACCACCCGGTCGACCGCCCAGATACAGAGAGCAAAGCTCTCTGGACGGTCGACCGGTCCGGTCGACCATGCCTGTGCCTGCCAGACGTGCACAAGGCTGTGCACGTCGGTCGACCGCAACGGTCGACCGGCCTTTGGTGCGGTCGACCCTGCGGTCGACCGACCTGGCCTGTCAGCCACAGTCTGGGTCAGAAACACATGTTAAAGATATTTTAATAAATCTTGTAAATATTCTAAAAAATACCCAAACATAGTTTTATCATTTTGTATTGATATATAAACTTGTGATAAACATTTCAACTCAAATATCAAGCAATTTGAACTATTTTTGTGTCTTATCATTTTTACCAAAAACCAAAACTTGTGTTTTATCAAACTTGTATTTTTCAATAGGAAATCTGATTTTTCCTAAAACTCATGAATAGGCATATCAAAATAAGTTTATTTAAGATATGAAGCATGTATGTATATTGAACACATCTAATATACATAAAAACCAAGTAAACTTGTTTTGATCAATCTATTCATGAAAACCAAATCCAAAACATAAAACTTGTGTGTGTTGTGCACTTGAGCATATCAACTATTCTTATCTTTACACATGGATCTAAAACACACTAAACTAAAATTAGGATACCTAAGTCTTCTTGATGATCTTCATCTTCAAGTCGACTCGATCCCAAACGTGATCCACGAACTAGGCTATGTATGATCTTGATGCTCGGGCCCTGGAATAACCAAGTGAAAGCTTCCAAACTCCTCCTTTTGAAGCAATCACCAACTAATATCTTGTTACACGATCTGAAACTAAAATCACAAGATTATTAGTAAACATAACTACATGAGTTAATCATTATCAAAACTAGAGAGGAAGGCCTCTGGGCCAACATGACCAATTTACAAAGCTCCTCGTTTTCAAAATAATCTTCTTCAAATAAAAACAAAAATATAAGAAATTTTGGAAATAGAAAAAGATCTAAAGAAAAACCCTAACTTCAGCGCTGGATGCCCTCTCTCTGTTGCTCTGCAGGGGTATTTATAGGAGATATATGAAGTAGAGTCCCAGTATAATTCTCCCACGAAACCTCGTAACCAAACTCATCCAAAAGGCCGCGTTTCCGCGGCCAAAGCGTGGCAAATAGCCGCGCGCATTCTTGCGTGGCCTCCTCTGGTCCGTTCATCTAGGATTCTCCTTTTAGATTCTGTATTTAAACCTTCTAGCTTGAGAACTCGAGATAACTTTGGAGGCAAGTTATCATAAATCCTAATTTGTAAAAGGATTTTTATCTTTAAACCTTTCTCCTTTTATCTTTAGCCTTGTCTTGCACAACTAGGGTTGAGTAGAAGTCCATCTCATCTTATCCTTTTCCTTCTCTTTTAGCAATTAGTAGTTCTATTTTATCCTTCCTTTTCCTCTCTTAGATTTTAAATAAGTAATTTAAAATTTAAGTTTAGATTAGGTTAGATAATGTAGAAACTTCTAAATTACTACAATTTTTACATATGGGCTTTTTGGGCTTTTTGCTTCATTCAGGCTTTATTTCTTTATTTTTTTAATTACTCAAGGCCTGCATACATTAAACAATAAAACATTAGTAGTAGTACATAATAAAAGAATAAATAGGGAAATATGATGTTAAATGTGATGATAAATATGCACTTTTTACTACCTATCACATCCCCACACTTATCTTTTTGCTCGTCCTCGAGTAAAAATCAAAAAGAAAGATAAAAAGAAAAGAAAAACTAATCTATCCTAACTCACTTTCGTAGGCATCACGTTACACTTAGCATGTGTAATAAGCCGTTAAATCCCTAGGTTACCCTAGAGGACGAGTGTTGTCTCGTGAGGGTTTTCAGCGGATTACACCCACAAAATCCTTAAAAAGGAAAATGTTAGTGAATTAGTTAAATTATTTTATTAATTAGTTACTTATTTTGAAAAAGGAACGAAATATTTGAAATATGTTTGAAGAAACTAAGTAATCTATAAGTTTTAGGATTATCATTTTTATTCATTCTTAAACTTAGTCTTTATATAATAATTTGTTATCAATTTTAGATAAGAATCAAAATTGAATTTTTGTATAGTCTCTTTCGTTACTCTAAGTCATATGCATCCTTGTGAATCTATACTAAGGATTCTTTAACTTGGACTCTCATGCCTCTTTATTATTATTTTCTCCCTTTTTTTAAATATGTATAACTCATCTAATTTTCTTTTGTGTAAGTATCAAGGCTTCTTGAGGCTCTTATACCTAACTAATTGACTATTAGATGTATTAGTACATATATAAATAATATTTCTTAGTTTCCTTAGGCTTTCTAATTCACCCATGTAGCGAGCCTAAGGTCGGTGGCTCCCAAACCGGTTGGTTTTAGGGCACCGGGTGAGAAAACACCCCACAGACTTAAGGATTCGAGTGAACTAGGCCACAAAATCAAGGTCTTAATTTATAAAATCACCGTAAGACGTGAATACTTATGCTTCTTGAGGCACATGTATCCAGCTTCAATTATATATATATTTTTTATAAGGCACAAGAGTCTTTGTCTTAGAATCCTTAATGTGGAGATGTATTAGGAATGCACATTTCATTAAGGTAAAAATTAAGACTAATTATTTATTCAATTTTTCCTTCTATACCTTCAATTTTTCCTCCTATACCTAAAAAATCTAACAATTTATTTTATTTTGACCAAGTTTTTAGAAACCCTAATCATGATTTTCCTAACTCTTATGATTAACTTAGATTTCTTTCAAAAGATAAGTCAAAATATTGTCTTCTTTTTCAACTATGTATCTAATTTTTTTATTTTTTATTTTTATTTTTATTGTTATTTTAGTTAAGAAGTTAATAACCTATGTTAGAATAATCTATGTTAAAATTAAAAATTATTTTAAATTTTTTTTATATAATAATTTTTTTTTGAAATTAAGGTTAGTACCCTATACCCTCCCCTACACTTGTCTCATGCATTGTCCCCAATGTATGAATGAAATGCATGCATGAAATAAAGTGAAAAAAGAGATAAATAATAATAATAATATACAAATATATGTACAACACATGTTTCTCTCTTACCTAGATCCTTTTAGGATTCATCCATCTAGCTCGCTTCCCATCATTCCAATGAGTTCTCTTTATAGGGCACAATGGGGAGGCCAATGTTTTTATTTTAGCTCTCTTCCTCCCCAGTCTCATCTTCTTTAAGCTCTTCTTCATCATATGTCCACATCTATTATTCAAAAATTGATTACCATCACACCTTTTAGTTGGAACGTCCTCACTATGAATGCCTAGAAATTCTAGCTCAGTTTCATACATCTCTTTAAAACTTAGATCAATACTTTCCCTTGGAAGTGTATAATTAACTAAAATATCCCTAATCGGTTCATCTAAACACAGAAGTTCTTTTTCAAAGAGGTTTTCAAAGGTTAAGTCAATCAGAGGTTCTTGAATTCTATTCTCATACGATATATCATTGATTGGCTCATCGACATTGAAGACACTGAAATCAAATTTTCTTTTTTAAAGGGAACTCTAAAATTATAATCTCCAGCATGCATCTTCTCATTAATATAATCGCACTTATCCTTAAATAATTCATCAAGAAATAGAGACTCCTTTTAACTTTCTTTTTCACAAATGTTCTCAATGAAGTTTACCTCAGACGTTTGGTCTTGTATCTTACGAGGTTGTTTTTCTAAGTTGAAGACATTGACCTCTTTAGTCATGTCTCCAAAGGTCAACCTCATTGACCTGTTCCTACAATTTATGATCGCATTTGCAATTGCAAGGAACGGACGCCCTAAGATAACGGGAATTTGAGACCTAGGAGTGGATATAGGTTGGGACTCAAGAATAATAAAATCTACTGGGTAGATAAACTCTCCAACCCGGATAAGGACATCGGTAATTTCTCCTTTGAGAATTTTTACGGATCGGTCAGCTAATTGGATTGTAAGTTTAGTCGGACTAAGCTCGCCCAACCCAAGTTGTTGGTAGACTGAGAAAGGGAGTAAGTTGATACTTGCTCCCAAATCAAAAAGTGCATGATTAATTGCAGTTTGACCTATTGTGCAAGAAATGGTAGGGCAACCGGGATCCTTATACTTGACAGGGATTTGATTGGACAATAGCTCACTAATGTTAGTGGGTAGAAAAACCTTCTTGGGCACATTAGTCTTTCTCTTCTTTGTGCACATGTCCTTAAGAAATTTAGCATTGCTAGGGACTTGTTGGATTGCATCAAGAAGAGGTACACTGATCTTGACTTGATTAAAAATCTCGCGTACTTTATCCATTTGTGCACATTGCTTGTTTTTAAGCCTATTTGGGTAGGGTGCTATGGGCTTGTGCATATTTTCGGCTGACTTGTCTTTTTTAGTGTTGTCGGAGTCAAGTTGAGATGGAGTGGGATTAGGCGAGGTGAATGCTTGTTTTGAACTTGATGGCGTTGATACTTGGTTATCAACTTGTTTTCCTGACCGCAATGTATGAATCAAATTGCACTGGCTCATGTGATCCTCTTGAGCCAAGTGAGCTTGACTAGAGTTCCTAGGGTTTGGCAATAGTTGACTTGGTAGAGTGCCTTTTTGTCTTTCTTGTTGATTCATTCGCATCTCTATCCTAGTCAAGACTTGAGCTAGCATGTCTTGGCTCTTAACTAGAGTGTTCACCTTTCTTTTCATATTGGAGAGTCTTATTTCTATATGTGAATTTTGAAAAGAATGTGGAGGATTTTGATTGGGATAATTTTGTTAATAAGGAGGATTTTGAAAATTGTTGGAGAATTTGGGCCTAGTTTGATCATTGTTGCTTGGGTCGCATGAAAAATTTGGGTGATTTCTCCAACCGGAATTATAGGTGGACGAATATGGATTGTTAGTGGGCTTTGTGAAGGTCGCACTCATATGTTCGGGCAAAGTTTGATGAGCTATAAAGACGGGACATTCCTCGAACACATGGTTCATGTCTTGACAATAAGTACAGCCCGCCGAAGGTGTTGGGCTGACTTGGTTCATTGGGACTGGTTCTTTAGTTTCAAGAGTTTCTAGTCTTCGCATCACAGCAGCTAGTCTAGCTTCGGTAGCTATGTTAGCCTCAATGGAATGGACACCTCCTTTAGAAGAGCTAGGGTCATTAGTCCTAAATTTTTTTGGAGTTGGTTCCCATTGAATGGTATTATCTGCCAATTCTTCATATTATAACCATCCTTCATGTTCGTTCTTTTTCAAAAATCCTCCTTGGCACATGGATTCTAACAAGGTTTTTGTTTGATATTCTAATCCATCATAAAGAGCTTGGCAAAGTCGCCATTTCTCTATCCCATGGTGAGGGCATTGGGCAAGAAGGTCCTTAAAACGTTCGAAGTACTTCCAAAAAGGTTCATTGGTTGTTTGCTTAAACTGTAAGATGCTCTTCCTAATTAGTGCAGTTTTGTGAATGGGATAAAACTTCTTTAAGAAGGGTTTGACGAAATTATCCCATGAGGATATGGAACTGGCCTCTAGACTATAGAGCCATTTCTTTGCTAAGTCTTTCAAAGAGAATGGAAAAAATCATAATTTAATGGCATCTACTCCTAGGCTAGGTATTTTCATCATGAGACATACTTCTTCAAATTTCCTTATGAAAAAGTATGCATCCTCAGATTCAAGTCCATGAAATTTGGGAAGAGTGTTGATGTATTGTGGTTTGAGCTCAAATTGATCAACACCATCATCGGGTAACTGAATGCAAGAAGGAAGAGAGGTCCTAATAGGATAGAACCTATCTTGTAGTGATGGTGGTTGTGCCATGTGTGAGTCGGGTTTTTGTTCGGGTGGTGAACTGGTCCTAGTTAGTCTAGATGTGAATGGGTCTCTCGACCAATTTGACATGCACCGTTAACAACCAAGTTCACCCAATCAATCAAGAAAAGAAAAAGATAATCAAAAATCCTATTCTAGAGTAAGCTTGGACCTAAACGACTCCTAACTTTAGACTGTCTTTAGGAGGTATATTGCGGACCTTAACCACAAGTTAATCGGCCAGGTAGGTGGCAAGATCGGTGGGAGGTTATCCGTCAAAGACGTTCCTTAATTAAGTAACCACCAATCTTCGGGCTTTCGGCCCTTAATCCCCTTCCTAGACACCGATTTGGCAAGAGTTAATTTCGAACAACTTCCTCCTTCAGCCAATCTCCTAATGAGTCCGAGTTAACCTAAGGCCAACGTCTAGTCAATTTTTATTTTAGTGTTAGGGTTGTGAGTGTGACGGAGATGATTTGTGGGCCAAGGAAGGGTGATGAAATCCCCACCTTATCCTGTTTATGGGATTTTCCCTTAAATTGATTTAGTGCACGTGTAAAGCAATAGACAAGTAGTCACACAAAAGCAGTAAATCAGCCAAGGGTGCGTCCTAGTCTATATGCAATGCGAACGTACCTTGTCGCCAGCACTCTTCAACAGAATTAAAAAAATTAAATAGTCACGTGCTTATGATGCAAGAGTCTAAATTTTTTTTATTTTTCAATGAATAGGTTACTGTTAATTAGTTAGCAGCGTGCAGGGTGATCACAGAGAAAACTTAACAAAATAGTAAATGGAACTTTCAATTTTCAGCAACCTGCAGAAGATTCAGTAAGTAGTTCACTACTACTGCCGCGTTTGCGCGGCTAGGTAGTAGGCTCTGCTACTGTGCCTTCTAGGGCAGAGGCACAGAGTTGCTATATGTCCTTTGATGCAGTTATATTTCCTGTTCTCTGATCCTGCAAATAGAAAGAAAGAGAAGAATTAGTTTTGAGAATATCGTGCCGTTTCTTCCCCAGCAACGACGCCAAAATTTTGATTGGAACGAGAAGTTGTATTAAAAATAGTTTAAGAGTTAGCAAGTCTTAGTCTCGTTTCAATTTAACCACGTAGCAAAGGCTAGACGGGTCAATCCACAGGCAAGGATGCGATGCAAGCATTTCGAAACGATCTTCTCTGTATTTCACTTATAACAGAAGAAAAGAGAGATTGATTAGATTTGATTGATTTTGAGAAATATAGTTTACTAATCATCTACCACAACCCATAGTATTAGTCTCAAATAATGAATATCATATTGAAATAATAACATCCACCCTACGTTATTAATTGCTATTCAAGCAAGATGAATAATATTGTAACCCTAACTAGTGTACACTAATAATGATTAAACAGTTGTTCATCCTAATTTGAAAGCATAGCATAAGAGAAGTTTAACTTAAAATTATGCTATCAAAGTTTTTAAGTATGAATTATGAAGAACCATTAAAAAGTGTAACCTAGATTAAAGTAAACCTAATCAATTCATCTTCAAGAAGATATTTTTAATTCTAGGGTTTCTAATAGTAGAAATCAATCAATTCACTTTTTTAAACTAAACTGGGGTTGATCGAGAGATTAGAAAACTATGATTTTAATTTAGTTATTCATTTTTTTTATGTTATTTTCAAGTTTTTATGTGGAATCAAAAGAATCTACAAGAAAATAAAAGAAGGAAATAAAACAATTAATCTATGCAAGAAAGCGGAATTAAATTGCAAAGAAGAAAAGAGTAACCTTTATTGGGTGTCACTGACCAATTTACAAAGCTCCTCGTTCTTCAAAATAATCTTCTTCCAATAAAAACAAAAATACAAGAAATTTTGGAAATAGAAAAAGATCTAAAGAAAAACCCTAACTTCAGTCGCTGGATGCCCTCTCTCTGTTCTCTGCAAGGGTATTTATAGGAGATATAGGAAGTAGAGTCCCAGTACAATTCTCCCATGAAACCCCTAACCAAACTCATCCAAAAGGTCGCGTTTCCGCGGCTATGGCCGCGTTTCCGCGGCCAAAGCATGGCAAATGGCCACGCACTTTCTTGCGTGGCCTCCTCTGGTCCGTTCATCTGGGATTCTCCTTTTAGATTCTGTATTTAAACCTTCTATCTTAAGAACTCGAGATAACTTGGGAGACAAGTTATCATAAATCCTAATTTGTAAAAGGATTTTTATCTTTAAACTTTTCTCCTTTTATCTTTAGCCTTGTCTTACAAGCAACTAGGGTTGAGTAGAAGTCCATCTCATCTTATCCTTTTCATCCTCTTTTAGCAATTAGTAGTTCTATTTTATCCTTCCTTTTCCTCCCTTAGATTTTAAATAAATAATTTAAAATCCAAATTTAGATTAGGTTAGATAATGTAGAAACTTCTAAATTACTACAATTTTTGTATTTGGGCTTTTTGAGCTTTTGGGCTTCATTCAGGCTTTATTTCTTTATTTTTTAATTACTCAAGGCCTGCACACATTAAACAATAAAACATTAGTAGTAGTGCATAATAAAAGAATAAATAGGGAAATATGATGGTAAATGTGATGATAAATATGTACTTTTTACTACCTATCTCATCCCCTCGTTAAGACTCCCAGTCTCATGGTCGAGCTCCCATATACATATCTGATGGCCTGGTACGTTATGTCTTGCCCCTCACTGATGACGGCGATGTCTGCCTCTGAAGGTTTTACGCCTTTCATGCAGCGATTGGAGATTTGAGCTAGCTACAATATTATATATTCTACATCTGGATGACGATTCTGAACAGGGGTAACTACCAATTGGATAGGTTCTTTCCCGAGATTCATGACGCGTCTTAGGTGACAAATTTGCAGACCTCGCTGGCTCGGATGGATTCACTCGGTCTTCCGACGTCTTCTGGTGGCTGATAAATATCCGGCACGGATACTTGGTGTTTCGACAAGGAAACTCCTGCACGATGGGGCGTTATATGCCTTGTAGGTTTGCCCGACAGTTTGGTTATGACCAACTATATGTCGGCAACCCCAATCCAAACCTTTGCTTCAGTGGGAATCTGTTCGATGGTGCCCAGACATGGTATTATATCGTAGCAGGAGGAACTAGAGCTGTCTTTATCCTCCCTCACAAGACGTCCAACTATTATGCCAGTTTTGGCTTCTGTACATGGTACTTCATGGCAAATAAGGTGCCCGAATTTGGGATAAACACTTCGTGTATCAAGGGCATCAAATCTATGTACGAGGTCAAGGTCAGGACCAAGGGTTGTCGACTGCGAGGGATAACCTACCAGGAGGCTGAAAAGGAGGTAGAAAGAGAGGTCAGGAGAGAAGCAAGCAGGACAGGAGCAACTTTGATGTCAGAGTCTGAAGCAGGAGCTGCAGAGGAAAACCTTGTCCGGAGGGCTCGATGTGTCGTGCCCAAACATCCTCGAGCCTCTGCTTCCCAAGGCAAGCCTAGCCCGAAGAAGGCCAGAAAAGGATCTGAGGCTGAACCTTCAGTCTGAATGCCTGAAATAATTTCTCCTGGTACTGAGGAGCAGGAGGAGGAAGAAAAAGAAGAGGAGGCAGTCCCGACTCTTCGTCCCTGAGGTTTGCGCAGCAGGGGTCCAGCAATCCTGGCGGAGGGAGAACTTGTAGGCTAGTCTGCCGTGGCGCCACAATTGGGTTCTCCTAGTGTTTTAATACCTACTTTTTGGATTATGGAGCCTAACCTTACCACCGGAGTTCTCAGTGGTAAAGCCCCAATTACTGAGCCTTCCTGGTTTCAAGTGTCATCTTCGTCGTCTGAAGAGCATGGCTACTATTCGGGCAAAGAAGTTAACTTCGGTGATGAACCCGCTCTTCCAGATACAAGCAAATTCTTGCATATTACAGAAGAAGAGAAGCAGGCATATGTTCTTGCGATGGTTCCGTCGTCAGGAGAGGTCACTACCACTGCGGGTATTTCTTCTATCCTCAACTATTTCTCCATTGAGTTGGGAAGATATTTTAACCCTTCATTTGAATTTCTTTTACAAGAGTGGCTACCGTTAGTGAGGCTACGACTTTCTCGAATATTAAGGAGATGATCCAAGAGCTGGTCCAGCTGGAGGGCCTTGAAGTTCCTATTACTGAGATGCTTTGTGAGGGTATAACAATCGTGATTGAGGAACCCTCATCCCAAAGTGGCCAGGCAGAGGACTTACCGTCTTTGGATCCTTAACTTGGTAAGAGACCAAATATGTGCCATATACTCCTATTTTTATTGTTATTATTAACATTGATGTTTATGATTGTAGAGTATACTAGGCTAGCTAAAGTGGAGGTTCCCGTGGCAAGCACCACAGAGGACAACGCCCTTTAGACTTCGGCCGGTGAACCAAGTGTTGTGGAGTCTGTCGCCGCCCCTGTTGCTTTGGAGGCTACCACAATAACAGTCCCGGAGGTGTCGGCCATGATCTCAGTATTGACAGAACCTGCTGCTGGCCTTGTCTCTTACCCTAGCGAGTTAGCTCTGCCTCTGTGGACACTACACGCACTATCATAGAAAGGGGATCCGGGAGCGCATCAGCAAGGTTATCTCCAGCCATGGACATCATGGAAGAATTGGCGCAACAGATGGTAAACTAATTCTTCACCTCCATGAAGTCTTGCATCAAACTGGTCCTCTTTGGGAGAAGTTCCTTCGAGTTTGCCCGAATACTTCTTGAAAATTAGATTGAGAACATCAGTCATACTGGAAGTTCAGAGCAAGCTAGGGCATATCTGACGCTGGTCGAACAGCTGGGGATATGCCTGAAGGAACTAAGGATCCTAGAGAAGGCTAGTCTGATGGATGAGACTCAGTCGATGCTGAATAAGCTCCTCACTTCTCAAGAACACGAGAGGAAAGAGATGGAGGAGCAAATGGCTGAAAAGGCCCGTCATCTCCATAACTTTCAAGCCAGCTAGCAAAGATTGGCTTACGATTCCAAGGAATCTAAGGTCATCACCAAGAATGCAAAGCAAGTCATTACCACTGCTCGGGCAGCTATTACCAAGGCGCAAGCCCTGATTCAAGTCAACAAGCAGAAGCTTGCTGCTATCAGAAAAAGGTTGAAAGAATTAGAAGCTGCCAAGAAGCTGGTCCAAAAGATCTTACTGCCCATTCTTCCAAGTTGGAGTCTCTTCAAGTGCAACTGGATATAAAGAAATTCTTATCAGAGGAAGAATTGCGGGTTCAAGCTTGGGCAGAAGTTGAGAAGGCACACTAGCACGAGATGCAGCGACTCCGAGAACGGATCTATTCTTTGGCGGAGCAGGATTAGCCCTCTTCCCTTTTGTATCTTACCCTCTTTTTTTTGTATAATACTCCACTTGTTAAATAAGAGAGTGTTTGTATCACTTTTATCAAAATAATAAAAGTTATCAAAATTTTGTCTCGTCTTTATTCCTTCTTTGCATTTGAGAACCAAACGGACTCTTTATTGCATGGCAGAATGCAGCTCTCACAGTCGCGATTCCTAACTATTGTGGAAATGTAGTCCTTAGTCATTTATTGAGATGCGGCTATGAGTTATAGAAAGAAAACTCAGGCAGCACTGAGTTGTGAGTGAGACGCAACCTTGACTTGTGGGAGAGACGTGACTCTAAATTTTTTTTTAGAGGAACGCGGCTCTGGATAGTTGAGAGGACGCGGCTCTGATCTGTTGAGAGAAACACGATTCTGAATTGTTGAGAGAAATGTGGCTCTGAACTTGTGAGAGAAACGCGGCCTGAACTTTTGAGAGAAACGCGACTATGAATTTATAAGAGAAACGCGGCTCTGAACTTGTGAGAGAAACGCGGCTCTGAACTTTTGAGAGAAACATGGCTCTGAACTTGTGAGAGAAACACGGCTCTGAACTATTGATAAAAAGGCGGCCCTGAACTGTATAGAAACATAGGCCTTCATTCTTCAATTTGATGGAGGAGACGCAGCCTTTAGGATTGTGAAGAGACGCAGACTTCAGAACGCAGCCTTTGAAGCATCGCATGCAGTTTGACGCGAAGATCTCGCTGGATTTTTAAATGCGAAGTTGGCGTTGACAGTTGGGGACGCGTGTCGTTGGGATTTTCTGAAGTAAAAAACCATGTGCCTCATCCAGACTGGATTTGATATTCGTATAGTGAATTAAGGCTATTAATTTTGGCCTTTAAGAATGGCTTTAATTTTTATGCCATTAATTAATGGCCATTAGCGAGCCTATAAATAGGCCTAAGCCTCTTAACAGTCAATCATCTTGATTGTTTTCCTTCGCGAGCATGTGCTCTTAGGAACTTCGTCTTGATTGTTCTCCTTCATGTGCCTCCTTCAAGAACCCAAAGCTTCAATGCTTTTTTTCAATCTTCTTCAAAGATTACCATGATTAAGTGATTTCAAGATTAAAAACCATTGCTTTAGATGCTTTCATGGCCGTACCTTAATGAATGAAGTTCATCTTCTAGAGAACTTTTCTTCAAATAGGAAATGTCTTTCGCCATGATAAGGCTTGGTTTTCTTAAAGCTCTGCCATCCTCGGCTATGAAGAGACTCTGTCTCTTGATCTCTTCATGAAACATCTTTTTTGATATTAATACATCCGTGTTCTGTAAACGCGCCTTTCGCGTTAATTGATGAAATATGAGCTTGTTGACTTCTAAGTCCAAGTCTCAAGTTCTTCAGACGCGAACATGGTGAACTCTTTGTTTGAGACTTGAAATGCGAGTTTTGCATATGAGGCTCGAATTTGGGGTTCATGACTTGGAAAACTTTAAGTCTCTAGACGCGAATGTGACAAGCTCCGCATCTTGAAGCTTTAGATGCGGGCCTGCGTCTGGACCAACTTCAAAAAGTTTTAAGACCCGAGTCTGCGTCTTTGATATATGCCCCGCATCTCAATTATCAGACGCAACTCTAATATCAGACTGCATTTGGATCCATATTTTCTATCCATACATCCACGAGATTCGCGTCTGGGGTTCATGACTTCAGCCCTGTTGTGCTTCTGGCTTCCTGTTTTTGTCTTCGCAGAATTCTTTTTAACCCTTGGATTTTTTATTTCTTGCAGGTTCTGACTATATCGATGGTGCTGGTGGTAGTGTCTTTGCCGCATCCATTGGAGGATATTTAGAATGGCTAGCTTGTTCGATTGGCGAGTATTCGGGAAGTCAGAACTTTTGTCTAAGGGAGAGGAAGATCCGTGCGGTTGTCAATGCACATCAAAATCTTATTGGACATGATGCACCAGTAATGTCTCGGATCCTTTCTGATCACAATAAGCATGGCGTATTTGAAGGTCATGGGAAAGAGGACGTCGCTAGTAAGGTCTCAAATCCTCCCTTACTCAAAGAAGTGACAGCGATGAAAAACTCATGCTTATTAGATGACTTTCTTATGGTGGAGCTTTCCATTAAGCAAAGGATTATGGCCTTGCGAAGACCTTCGCACCAGTTGGTCAGGTGGAATCAGAATGCTCCCTTGCATTTCGACCTTGAGAAACACTATTGTTCTCAAGAGGAGAAGAGGTTGATCTGCTGTTCCCGGCCTCAGTCAAGGGGACGAACTTTATGTATCTTCAATATTTTGAGGAGTGAGTGCAACCTTCCGCTGAGCAAGAGGGACTTCTTTGTACTCATTTGTTGTAAGACTCAATCTTATTGTGTAGAAGAGCGTTTTGTATCACTTTAATATTTTGATTATCAATAAAAGTAACACTTTTCCTTATCTCCTTACATGTCTTGACTTTCTTTTTTTATTTATTGAAAATCAGACGTGTAGAATTGGTTATCTTTGATTTGCTAAAAATGTAACATTTTAACTTTAGCAAGTCAAAGTTAGAAAATTCTATTTAAAGAATTTAAAATTTACTGCCAGAGGTATGATGTTAACCTAACAGGAGTTGGATAGTTTCTGTGGTCTTGCTAATCTATGGATGAGACTGACAAGTGAAGTTTTCATCCTGCGGAGGATTGTATTTGAGTTTTCATCAGAGGTTTAGTATTAACGTAATTAAGACTCAGCTCGGGATGGATGGAAATACTGTTAAAGGTATGATATTAACCTAACAGTGATTTTAAGTGGACCTGCCATTCTATTAACGAGAATAACAAGTAAGGCTAGACCCGTTAGGGATCTAGAAAAATTTTTACCATTAGAGGTGTGATATTAACTTAACGGGTTGGATTAAATCTTGTCAGAGGTGTGATATTAACTTAACAAAGATGTGAGCTAGAGGTGTAATGTTAACTTAGCTCCACAGGACTTTCAGTTTCGTTTGAAAAAAACTAAAAATACCACTGTCATAGGTGTAGTGTTAAACTTGGCAGTGGAGGTAATGCTAGAAGTGTAATTTTGAACTTAGCACTAGTCATCTCGACTTCGATCTGAAAGTTCGAGAGAAAGTCATTGTCATAGGTGTATTGTTGAACTTAACAATAAACTGGATGCTAGAGGTGTGATGTTAAACTTAGCATCGCTTATCTCAGCTTTGAAATGAAAGTTTGAGAAAAAGTGACTGTCAGAGGTTTAATGCTGAACTTAGCAGCAACTTAATCAATTTTATAGGTGTAGTGTTAAATTTAACAGTAATTTGTCAGAAGTGTGATATTAACATGACAAGAGTTAATTTGTGATATAAGCAATTTTGAGGACTTGTCATTTTATTGAGGAGAATTAACAAGTGAAGTTTAGAATATCAGAGGTGTAATGTTAACTTGACAAGAGCTGTCTTGCGATATGAGCAATTTTGAGGACTTGTAACTCCATGTAAGGGAGTGACAAGTGAAAGTTTGTACTCACTGGAGAGTATTGAAACTTTTCACTATTAAAAGTGTAGTATTAACATAGCAGTGATTGAGCTCGTGGACCTACCACTCTATGAGAGGGAATTGGTAGAGGACTTTGGTGGAAAACAAAATGAACTGTAAGAGGTGTAATATTAACATGACACACATTGATTTTCTAGGGGTATGGGAGGTTTGCCGTTAGAGGTGTAATATTAACATAACAGTGAAGATTTTGAGTGGGTTTTGTTCTCAGAACTTTAATGTTAACTTGACTGACTCTACTGGAGATCAAGAGAAAATAACTTGTCAGAGGTTTACTGTTAAAGTGATAAGTCTCGGCTAATTTCATCGGAGAAATGAATACAGGTATTTTGTTATCCTACCATTCTGTAGACGAGAATTGGTAAGAGATTTTGGAGGAGAGGATGAGACCCAGTCTCTTAGGATTTTTTAGCAAATCCTCAGCTATCAACGGATTTGGTATGCCTTTACCAACTACTGTTTGAGTTGGGCTAGCCATGCTATTCCCCTCAACATGATAAATTCTCGAGAACTTATGTTGGACTTAAAAGTCAACAATTTTCTCTATCCTTAGCCGTCAAAGGCGTCAGATGTTCATAGATAAACTAGAGAAGAGTAACAAGGCTAAAACCGAAGTTTCACACTTTGTTTCTTCTTCAATGTTTACATCATGCATCATGATGTAACCAGCGTTCGATCGAATCGACACTGATCAACTGGAATGTGATCCAGTGAAGAAAGAAAGAAGCTTTTCTTTTGCGCTCTTTCGAACATCTTGGATGTGAAAGTTTCGATCAAAGGTGTGATGTTAACCTAATCATAAGAACTTCTTTCGAGTTCATCGTTGAACTAGAGAAGAGTAGAAAGACTAAAATTGAAGTTTCGGACTTAGTTTCTTCTTTGATGTTTACATCATGCATCGTGATGTAACTAGCGTTTGATCAACTCGACACTGATCGACTGGAATATGATCCAGTGAAGGAAGAAAGAAGCTTTTCTTTGGCGCTCTTTCGAACATCTTGGATCTGAAAGTTTCGATCAGAGGTGTAATATTAACCTGATCATAAGAGCTTCTATCGAGTTTTAAGTGAACTAGAGAAGAGTAACAAGGCTAAAACTGAAGTTTCACACTTAGTTTCTTCTTCAATGTTTACATCATGCATCATGATGTAACCATCGTTCGTTCAGCTCGACACTGATCAACTGGAATGTGATCCAGTGAAGGAAGAAAGAAGCTTTTCTTTAGCGCTCCTCTAAACATCTAGGATCAGAAAGTTCTGATCAGAGGTGTAATGTTAACTTGATCATAGGAAGGCTCCTATCAACGATAGTATTTCTTTAAGAATCTGTCGTTGATCGGCATTATGAGCGTATCACCGTCTAGCGTTATAAGGCGGTATGCTCCATTTGAGCACTACAAATGGTCCTTCTTATTTAAGCTAAAATTTTTCTTTAATTTATGCATCATCACCATGGGTCTTCTGACAGCTAAGACAAGGTCGCCTTTCTTGAAATTCTGGTTCTTTACTTTCTTGTTGAAGGCTCGGATAATTCGAGCTTGATAGAGCTCGATTTGCTGTTGAGCTTGTAGGCGTTTATCATCTAAAGCCTCGAGCTCCTGAAGTCGCAGTCGATACTTCTCCTTATTTGTCATCTTCGTTGTCAAGGCAACGCGTAGAGATGAGATCTGGATTTCCAGTGGAAGTACGGCTTAACAACCATATACCAAAGAGAATGGTGTAGCTTTCGTCAGGGTTCTCACTGTCGTGCGATAAGCCCATAAGCATTCACCTAACTTATCATCCCAGTCATGTTGGCTCTTCAAGATGAATTTCTTAAGAAGTTTCTCAATGGTTTTGTTGAAAGCTTCTGTAAGGCCGTTAGCGGCTGGATAGTATGCTATCGAAGACAGACTCTAGATCCTGAACTTGTTGCAGAATCTTTGGAAGGCTTGGCTGACGAACTGAGACCCATTATCATGGACAATTTGTCGTGGCACGCCAAGCGATAGACCATGTGATGTTTAATGAACTTGATCACATCAGATGGCTCAAGGGGATAACTTCAGCCCATTTAGAGAAGTAATCAGTTATAGCTAAAATAAACTGATGTCCTTTAGATGAAGGTGAGTTGATAGGACTAACCACATCCATTCCCCACATTTCAAATGGCCAGGAAGAAGTTGTAGGGCAAAGATGTCCCGATGCCTGGTGAATGAAGTTAATATGTATCTGACAGGCATGGCAACGCTTGGCGTAAGCGATGTTATCAGGGATCTTCTTTGGCCAATAATATCTGAGTCTTCAGAGTCGATCTCCAAGTTTTGGCCTAGGTTGGTGAGCTCCACACATACCATCATGAGCTTCTTTGAGTGCCTCTTGTGCCTATTTATTTGATAGGTAGTGGAGGAGGATTACATCATGCGATCAGTGATACAGTGCTCTTGTGATCGCATTATAATAGAATTTAGGGGCTTTCCTTCTAATAGCAGCCGCCTCTTTAGAGTCATCAGGCAAAATACAGTACAATGCGTAGTTGATATATGGGAATCGCCAATCCCTGAGCTCTGGACCTGTTAAAGTCTCTAGAGTTTTTTGACTTGGAGGTCTCTTGTTGGCTTTTGATTATCTTCAAAAGCGAATCTTGGACAATACAAGTCATGACTGTAGACGAGTATTTTCTCTGCCCCTCAGGGTGGAAGAGCCAAAGAAGCAGCGAGAGATGCCAGTGCATCTGCATGCACATTTTGCTGGAGAGATACATGGTCAATGTAGAAGTTTTTGAACCTCTCTATCATGTAAATAGTTGTGTTATGATAGGGTACTAAATCTTCATGTCTAACTTCATACTCCTCGCGAACCTGGTTAACAATGAGTTTTGAGTCACCTTATGCTTCAAGATTTTTAACACCAATCTCATCGGCAATTTGCATCCCGATCAAGAGAGCATTGTAGTATGCTACATTATTGGAGCATGGATTAGTTAATGAGAATGTACGAGGGATTCTGTAGTTCTGTGGGGAGACAAGTAATACGCCCACTCCTGCTATGATATTTCCTCACAGGCCCATTCTCGATACTTGTCGAAAACGAGTTGCTGCACCTGTCATTCGAAAAATGTCTGTGTCAGGCAAACTTTGGCAATCTCATCTTGGAGATCTTCATAAAGTTTGATCGCCCTTGGATCTGCATGTTCAGCCAAGAAATCTGCCACCGTCTGTCCCTTCACAGCTTTTTGTGGCAGGAATTGCATCTCATATTGGGAGAGCAATCTGACCCATTTTTCCAATCGACCATTTAGTGACGATGGCTTCATTATAAACAATTTTAAAGGAATAACTTTTGATATGATGTGTATGGTATGGCCCACCAAGTAGTGTCGTATCTTCTAGACGACAAATACCAACGCCAAGCATTCTTTTTCGATAGAATTGTACCGATTTTCAGCTCCGATCATAGTTCTACTTAGCTAGTAGATTGCCTGCTCGTATACTTGATCATTATCTGGGCTAGTAAAGCTCCTAAAGAATGATCCATTACTCGTACATATATCAGGGAATATTTTCCTGACACCAGAGCTGTAAGGACAGGTGGATACATGAGGCACCGCTCGATTTCCTGAAATGTTTGTTGGCACACATCATCTCAAATGAATGAAACACCCTTCTTCATCAATTTAGTGAAAGGTTGGCATCGTCCTGAGAGATTTGAGATAAATCTCCGTATATATCCTAATTGCCCTTGCAATCCTCTAAGCTCTCTGAGATTACTTGGAGGATGTTGCCCTTGCAATCCTCTAAGCTCTCTGAGATTCCTTGGAGGTTGCATCCTGTGGACAGCGCGAACTTTCTCTGGGTTGAGGTGGATTCCTTTGGATGTGATGAAAAATCCTAAAAATTTACTGCTAGCTACCCTTAGGAAGGATTTGGTGGGATTTATCTTTAATTGATGCGCCCGTATAATATCGAATACTGTCTTCAGATCTACTATATGATCACCTTTGGCACGACTTTTTACTGCAATATCGTTTACGTAGCATTCCACTATTTTGTGTATATGCTCGTGGAAAATTGCATTCACAGCTCTCTGGTATGTTACCCCCGAAGGGCATAACAGTATAACAATACACCCCTATTGGTGTCTTGAAAGATGTATGCTTCTTATTGTCAGGATACATCTTGATTTGATTGTATCCCGAGAATCCATTCATAAAGGACATCCAGTCAAACCCACACATGTTGTCGATCATGACATCCGTGATTGGAAGGGGGAAATCATCTTTAGAACACACCTCATTTAGATCGCAAAAATCAATGCAAACCTGAATCTTCCCATTCTTCTTGGTGATGGGACGATATTGGCTACCCAATCAGGGTGTTGCTCTATCGGAGTCTATAAGCTTCTTGACTTTCGACTGGATCCTTTCCATTATCTCAGGACGGTACTGTTGTTACTATTGTTTGACGGGTTTCGCATCTGGATTGATGTTGAGTCGATGCATAGCTACTTGAGGATCAAGTCTGGGCATATGTTCATAGTTTCAAGCGAAAATAACTATATACTCTTACACAAGATATATTAGATCTTCCTTCTCAGAAAGTGATAAGCTTTCGCTTATAAAGATGGCCTTAGGATTAGCCTCGTCTTTCAGATTGATCTGGGTGATCTTATCCTCTGTGGGTGATTCGCGTTGTTCGAAGCGAATATCCCAGAGAACGTTTAGGTGTTTGATTTAAGGATCTGTATCCGACCGAATTATTTCTTCTTCTCCATCTTTCGGGTGGCTTGTTAAGACCATGTTTACCGAAAGGTCTTTAAGGATATTGCCGACACTGACATCTGACCCCTACGATAACATGCCTAACGCGTGATTATGGTATAATGACTCTTCAACTCAGAGGCTGACAGGATTGGAGTTGACACATAGCCCAACCCCCTACGAGTTCGATGATAATAACTAGGAGATTTCCCTTTTGGAACGAAGGATCGAAGTAGTGTTCTTCTTCCTTGGCCAAAGTTCAAGCCAGGACCACTTGTTAGGTCATACCCCATGTTCTCCATCATTCTGAGTACATTTGACTCATAATGAGAGAATTGAGGAGGTTCATTCTCGCATTTTGAATCTTCACGAGTCATTGATTTGGACTCGACTCTTTCAAAAAGAATCGAGTTTTGGCCTTTACGTCTTGCTGGAACATCGAAGAAAGATCCTTACGCATCACTGATGCCTTGATATACCATAAGAGATGATCTCACCGGTGCATGCAATGATGTCAAGGAATCTATTGCCGACTAGGGGTCATCATCTATATCGGTAATAGTATCTGATGGCACGGACTCAGAAGCAAACACAGCAAAGTAAGCCAAATCTAATTCTTCATTAATATACCACCCACCTACACCATTAGCGGTGTTATTGACATCGAGCTTATTAATGCTCGTTACAAGTAGGTTCAGCTCCCAAAGACATTCCTCCTCTGCCTCTGGTTCAATATCAGCTTTATTACCAGAGTCTGGTTCCTCTGGCTGGGGATTCTCGTCAATTTCTAGAGAATCTAGGTATAAGAAGGAGTCTATGAAGCAGTTCTCTACCCCCTTGAATGGATGCCTATCGGCGATCAACGTTCAGACTTTTCCATCTCTGTCAATATACTTCATAACTTGATGGAGAGTAGAGGGGACAATGGAGTTGCGATGAATCTAAGGTCGTCCCAGCAGCAAATTGTATGAAGTGTTAGCGTTAATAACATAGCATGTCACTCCAGATCTTATGTCCCCAATCTGACATTTGAGTATAATCTTTCCCATTGGGCGCGTACCTTTGGCGTTGAAATCATAGATGGTAGTTTGGGTAGCGCTCAATCGGTTAGTGGGGATCTCCAAGTACTGCATGACCCAGCGGGGCATAATGCTCAATGCCGATCTTGGATCTAGCTGAATGCGGCTCACTTCAGACGATCCAATATACCCTGTGAAGTACAGAGGCCTACCATGTTTCCCTTTAACCTGCATGTCATCTGGCGTGAAGGTTATACAGGGGGTATGTTGAGAGGTATGGAGGCAGTCTTCTTCATGTTCGTCCTATGGTTCACCCGGAATCTGGGCCATGAAGACCTCAGCATCAGCTAAAGGTGCTCTCAAAGCTTTTCTTGTTGACTTTGATAGTCTCAGGAGCTCGTAAAGGGTGATCCTGGTTGGGATGTTGGCCAATTGAACCAATACATCAAAGCAGTAAGGAGCTAAAAATCCTTCGTTTTGTATTTTGGGAGGGCTCTGAAATACGGAAGCTCCTTTTGTTTCTCCACGATTTGCTTCATGGATGGCTTAGTTGGCTCTGGGGTGGGTTTAGACAGATTTGTTACCATCTCGTCATATTTCTTTTAGTATGACTGACCCGAACGAGTTTCGGCCGCAAGCGGTGCATTCAGCTCTGCAGCAAGGACGATTGCCTCCTCCTTTGAGTTAGTTAGCGAGGGGACATCGGTTTTTGCTTCTCGGGAAGAAGCACACACCACATTACAAGGTGAAGCTTTTGCTTTGCCTTTAGACTTCCTGTTGGTAACAGTAATCTACTGTTGGCCTTTCACAAGGTCAGAATGAACCCACATGATTTCTCCCTGAGGAGTAGAACAGGTATAAAACCTTTCTCTTGTTGGTGATGTGGGTCTATATTGAGTACCCTTAGTTTTCCTTTCGGGATAGGAACTACTCCTGCCAGCATTGGAGGCTGTACTCCGAACTGAAGAAATGACGTCATGTTGGCTGTTACTTTCTTCTGCTCTGGGTGGAGCTTGAGCATCTCCGCATCAATTAAAGTTTGGAGGATATCTTTGAAAATGTAACAGCTCTTGGTAGGGTGCCCCAATATCCTATGGTACAAACAGTAGTTGGGATTGTTCGTCTTACCAACCTCATCGGGACATCTAGCTTCAGGAAGCTTCAACCTGTTGCTCTTGTTGAGTAGCTTGAACAACGAATTGACATACTCGTCCTTGAAGGAGTATTGTCTATTAGCATGCGAAGAACTACTGCCTCTAGTCGGCTGAGGTTTAACAGGAGACTTCATCTCTGTTGCCAATATGTCCTTCCTTTTCGATTGGAAAGATACCTCTGGCATGCGCCTCATCGACTTTTCGAGTCTGGGCTTATTTTCTTCTGTCTTAACGCTGACAACAATCTCTTGTGCCTGTTCACCTTGCTGGACTAACTATTTTTAGGTATGGCTTTCAACAACTCCTATCTGAGGTAGGAGTGAGGTTTACAAATTGTGATGGCATGTTTCCATTAGGGTGGCCTGGGTCATTCCACTAGGACATCGGAGTGCCATATTCTGAAATCTTTCCACAAATGCTTTAACTGATTCTCCTTTTCGTTGCCAGGAGAGTTGTCATGGTAATCTCTGAGTCGTCTTCGAAGAAGTGTGCAAGGAAAAGCTTCTTCAGATCACCCCATTTCTTGATGGAGCCTTCTGGGAGCTTCATGAACCATTCGAAAGTGAGTCCCTTCAGAGTACCGATGAACAAACGTGCCAAGATGGCATCATTTGTTACTACATTTTTTGTCTGAGACTTGAAGTAGTATATGTGCTGTTTCGGTGACCCTTTGCCATCGAAGGCCTGTAGGTTTGGAGCTTTGTGAAAAACACCTAGAGGGGGGTGAATAGGTGTAATTGCTAATCTAAGAAACTCAATGCAAACTAAGTGCGCTAAATGCGGAAGCTAATGCAAATTATGCACAAACTAATACAATACAACAAGTGTAGCCGAATTCCCCTTGCGAGGCTCTGGACTAACTCCCCTTGATTCCCCTTTAAATGGGTTGAGGTGCTATGTGAAGCTCTTGTTGGATGAGTATAAGTTAGGCACACACACACAAGCAATCCAAGCAATAAGAAATATGTGCACACACAATCAAATATGATATGATATGAATATGATGCTTTGCACAAATATAAGAGAGTAAGGGTTAGAGAGACAATGGATCAAACGCTAACACAAAGATTTGTTTCGAGGTTCGAGCACCTTGCTCTACATCCCCGCCTACACCACCGTGTAGGATTTCCACTATCTCAACTCCCACCGAGGGAACCTCTACCGAAGAGGATTTCTTACAACCCAAGGAGTACCGAACTCCTCTCTCAATACAAACCACAACACCTCACACTAGAGGTGTCAACCAACAACCACACCTCTACCGAAGAGGCTTACAAACACAATCCCAATCACCTCACACTTGAGGGATCCAAACCAATACCACTCCGATCACCTCTACCGAAGAGGGATTCACAAATAAAGGAGGGTTACAACACAAGAGGTTTACAACAACAACCTCAAACACTTTCTTTCTTCTTTTTCCACAAAAACAAGATCCTAATAGTTTAGGATAGATGATATAGCTCAAGTGTGGAAACTATGTGTTTTGGAAAACAAGAACTCAAAGAAAACACTTGGGAAATTTTTTGTAAAAGATAAAGAATGAAAGCCAATACAAAAATCCCAAATTCCAATTTCTTTGATTTTTCCAAAACCCAAAAACACAAAGAATAAATCTTGTTAGCACTTAAAACTCTTTTAAAACACTTTTAAACACTTCAGAAAACTGGTATTTTTCTTCTTGAAAAACTTGTACAAAAACAATGGAGAAATGGGGTATATATAGCCCCTAGGAAAAACTAGCCGTTAGGCTGATGTGGCAGTCTGACCAACTGCCGGTCGACCGGCCCGGTCGACCGCCAACGGTCAAAAATGTGACCGTTGGGCAGCAGCGGTCGACCGGTCCGGTCGACCGAAAATTCCCGAGAGCAGAGCTCTCAACTCGGTCGACCGGTCCGGTCGACCGACTACATGTGTCGCCAGCGTGCACGATTGTGCACATCGGTCGACCGACCCGGTCGACCGGCCACTTGGTGCGGTCGACCGGTCCGGTCGACCGAACTGGCCTGGCAGGCACAGTGCAGGGTCAGAAAAACAGTGTAAAATATTTTCTAAAAATCTTTTAACACTTCTAAAAAATTCACAAAATTTGTTTTATCATTTTATATTAAAACATACACCTGTGATAAAAATTTCAAGACAATATATCAACATATCAATTTATTTTTGTGTCTTGCAAATTTTATCAAAAACAAAACTTGTATTTTTATCAAACTTGATTTTTCCAAAATATGAATAGGGATATCAAAATAAGTTTGTTTAGCAAGTTAAAAACATGTATGTATAACTAGAATACATCTACTATACATATAAAACATGTAAACTTGTTTTGATCAACTATTCATAAAAACCAAATATCAAAACATAAAACGTGTGTGTTTGTGTTCACTTGAGCATATCAACTAAACTAAGCTTTACAAATGGATCTAAAACACAAACTCTAAACTAGATACCTAAGTCTTCTTGTCGATCTACCATCTTCAAGTAGACTCGGTCCAAACTCCGTGATTCTCCAAGTGCAAAGGTATAATCTTTAAGCTTTGGCACCGGAATCATCATGACAAGCTTCTAATCATCTTGTTGAAGCTAATCACCAACTAATATCCTGTTAATGATCTGAAACTTAGAACCACAAGAATATTAGTAAACATAACTACATGAGTGTTGATCATCATCAAAACTAGAGTGGAAGGCCATTGGGCCAACAATCTCCCCCTTTTTGATGATGACAAAACTCATGGAGTTATATATGCATGGATTAAAGATAAGCTTCAAGGAAGCTCCCCCTTAACTCATGCATAAACAAATAAACAATAATATGCAATGCATGACAAATGCATATAAACATGGTGCTCTAGATACCAATAGAATATTCAACATAAATATGCTCTAGATACCAATTACAAAGCAAACTCTATAAATCAATCAAACTTACTATTCTTGAGATTAAAACATAATATATGCATATAAAACATAAGCATGCATATAAAACACAAATACTTCTCCCCCTTTTTGTCAATCATCAACAAAGGGGTAACAATCAAAACCATAGATAAAATGAGGGGTAAAGATCTTTCTCCCCCTTTTTGTCAATCAAAATAATGCAAACAATGTTCTCCCCCTTTTTGTCTAAAACAAAAAAAAAACAAAATCAATAAGGGGTGACTACAAACATGATATCAATTAAAATATGTCAATGAAGCATCTTGATACCAATAAACAAGAATCAATATATGTTATATGCTATATACATTCATGAAGAGGAAGACGCTAAGTTAGCTTCCCTACACATATGCATTACATGAAGAAGGGATGACAAGCCCCAATTCACATAACACATATTATGTAATGCATAAGAGTAGATGTGAAGCTCCCCCTACACACGTATATCATATAAAGAAGAGTTGTCAAGCTCCTCAATTTATAATATACTCAACATGAATCTATATGTAAGAGAGATGTTAAGCTCTCCTTGCATATAGGAAATACAAATCAAAACTTTGAATATTTTCTTTAAACAAAATTTTGGAAATACCAATTGTAATTAAACATAAGTCTTGAATTCTTAAACATGAATCTTGAAACCAAAACAAATTTTGAATTTCTTAAATATGATACCAATTGTAAATATTTTACCAATTGAAAAGATTTTACATAGAAACATTGATACCAATTGTAAGAATTGTTCATTTTTAAAAACATATAAACAACTTTTAATCATAAAGTGTGGGAGTACAAATACCAATTGAAATACAAAATCATATTTTCTCCCCCTTTATGAAATACAAACTAAAGTCATGCATAGTCTTGATAACAATTTAAAAGTAATCAATTTAAACAAAATTGAAACTCAAGCACTAGCATAAACACAAACATATATATGTATGAAAAATAGATACCAATAGAAATTGATATACTTGGAATTTAAAGCATACATACATACAAAACATATATGAGTATACAAGAAGATCAAAATGATACCAATTGAAAGAGTTCAATGATATCAATTGACATAACAATAAGTTCAAGTGTATACATCATATTATCTACCACCCAATCATAATTCAAGTTTTAAAGATTTTCAATTTAGGGCATACATGAACATGATCTCCCATCCTACCGCCCTTGAAAGGTAGGGGTTTTCAAAGATAGATTTGAAAATGTAGTTTTGTTTGAAAATCACTACCAAAATGAAGAACACCGCAACTAGTTAAATGGAAAACTTGTTAACTAGCACGAAATCCTTCAAGTAAGGAATAAAACAAAATTGAAATTCACATGATAATCATCACTCTAACCAATAAAGCATAACTCATGAGAAATAAAACATGAGATAGATATGAGTGTACAAATAATATGTGAAGATCATAATCATGAAAAATATTTCATTAAGCTCAATTATTCCTTAAAACATAATTCCATCAAAAACTATCTAATCTTCAAGGCATATGTATGTCTAATACAAACTAACGTATACATACATATCTAAAACATAAAGAGTCCACAAGATATATGCATTAAGGCACGTGGCTCAAAAAGATGTATATGTATAAGATTAGTTTGAGCTAGATAGACATATACATGAAGTTAAATATTGAACACATGAAAAACATGAAAATCATGATAAGCTAAATTTTCATCAAGGCAATTTTCATTTCAAGGTATATGTATGAATTGTCAACACAAGAAGTATACATACATATCCCTAAACACAATTTGAGTCCATAATATAGATTTGCATGAAAAGCAAATGACTCAAGGGGTATACATGTATATCTTAGAGTTTGGCAATACAAACATATACATGAAGTGAAATACACAATCATAAAAGCAAATTCAAAATGAGAATACAAGTTTAATATGTATGAATCATCAAAACTAGACTATACTAGCACATCTAATGGGTTCAAATAAGCATTCAATTCCAACTATATATAGATTTATTTGTAGCCCACTCTATGTACAAGTATATAACTAGTCTTAATGAAAACTAACACTTAAACATATATTCAAAACATGAAGCATCAAAAACACATATAAAAATCATTATGATAAAAGTCATCATGGAAAACTAAAACATGATTATTATGTGAATTCACATGTATTAGATTCATGATGTACATTATAGCTTAAACATAAGTGAGAACACTAAGTATGGGATCATATAAGCATGTGTGTCTCAAATACTATACATGTATGTCAAGGATCTAATAAACATGGAATGAACATACTAATCCAATGACAATAAAAACATGCTATAAAACATCAAAACATGCTATAAGCAATGAAATGGAAAGCATGTAAACAATAAATGGGAGTAAAGGATTGTTACCAAAACCGAAGAAGCAACTCTCCTTGTCTCCAAAACTTGGTGGTCCTCTCCACCATCTCTTCCCTTGAAAGTGATGCATCCAATTTGATTTCCATGAAGTCCGGAACGCATCCACTCCAAGGTGTCATCACTCTCACGTTATATGAGAGCCCACACCTACATCATAAACAATAGGAGGGGTGGTCTTTGGTACCCATATCTTCTTGGGTCCATGGGGGTTAGTACCTTCTCTAACCCAAATAAAGTTCTTTGCTAAATTTGGAGTATGTAATCTATCATAGCAAAATTTAGCAAGGTGGCCCTTACGTCCACAATGTGTACAAGTGTACACATGAGCATACATGTGTTGATGGTGTCCGTGTGGAGCATGTGTATGCCGTGATGGGTGTGCATGCATAAAGGATGGAACTTGTTTCTTTCGAACCAAGGTTTCCAAGCGTGTGTGGTTCATGGTACATTGGCTCATAGTGGAGCCCAAACAATCTACTCTCTTCTTTAACATACAAATATCATCAATAATTTTAGAAGAAGAGGTACATGCATTAGGTAGACTAGATGAAGAAGCTACACTAGCATGGCAAACATGTGCATCAATTTATTTTGCAAAACAATATTCTTATCTAAACAAACATTCAACTCATTTGAAATAGAAATGATTTTGTTTTTCAAAGCAACATTCTCTTTTAAAACAAAATCAACTTTAGAAGACATATTTTCATTTTTCTTCAAAAGAGTTTCACAATCATTTTTAGATTTTAAAACTTTATTTTCCTTAAGTGCAAGTTCTAATTGAGATCTCAATGAATCCCTTTCATTATAGACCTCAACCTTCTCTTGCAAACAATATCAAGTCTAGATTGTAAACACTTATTTTCTTTTTCAATTTCTAGACTTTTCTTTTTCAAAATCTTATATTTTTCTATAAGTTTTTCACAAACAATTGAAAGTTCTTCATTCAAAGCATGGGCATCAATATGATCATTTGAAGAACTAGCATCATCATCACTATCTAATGGAGTTTCCGAGTGTACCTCAAGGGAGTCATTCCCTGGACCATGTAGCATATAGAGTTGGATTCTCCACTAGATTCCTCCGGTTGATTTGGCACTTGAAGCTCGGAGGTGGTGGTTGTTGTCAATTTGTTCCACACTACAAAAGCGGAATCAAAGTTATAAACACGTAAAAGATATTCTTTAGATAATGTGCTTCTAATGGCCTCTAGGGCTTGTGCATTGGCCCCTATATGATTACCATCACCAAGATAACATCTCTTGGTGGCGGCAAGGAAGACATGCAAACCTAGGGTCTTTAGGTACATGGACATCCTATACTTCCAAACATCAATGTTGGAAGGGTCAAAGCTAGGAGGGGTCATGAAGTCCATGGTAAACTATATATGAATGTGCAAACAAACAAATGCAAATGAGATTAGCAAGCAAATGGATCACTCCTAGGATGTTAAGCCTAAGTATCAGGAGCACTAGTTCTGATACCAATTGAAAAACACCTAGAGGGGGGGTGAATAGGTGTAATTGCTAATCTAAGAAACTCAATGCAAACTAAGTGCGCTAAATGCGGAAGCTAATGCAAATTATGCACAAACTAATACAATACAACAAGTGTAGCCGAATTCCCCTTGCGAGGCTCTGGACTAACTCCCCTTGATTCCCCTTTAAATGGGTTGAGGTGCTATGTGAAGCTCTTGTTGGATGAGTATAAGTTAGGCACACACACACAAGCAATCCAAGCAATAAGAAATATGTGCACACACAATCAAATATGATATGATATGAATATGATGCTTTGCACAAATATAAGAGAGTAAGGGTTAGAGAGACAATGGATCAAACGCTAACACAAAGATTTGTTTCGAGGTTCGAGCACCTTGCTCTACATCCCCGCCTACACCACCGTGTAGGATTTCCACTATCTCAACTCCCACCGAGAGAACCTCTACCGAAGAGGATTTCTTACAACCCAAGGAGTACCGAACTCCTCTCTCAATACAAACCACAACACCTCACACTAGAGGCGTCAACCAACAACCACACCTCTACCTAAGAGGCTTACAAACACAATCCCAATCACCTCACACTTGAGGGATCCAAACCAATACCACTCCGATCACCTCTACCGAAGAGGGATTCACAAATAAAAGGAGGGTTACAACACAAGAGGTTTACAACAACAACCTCAAACACTTTCTTTCTTCTTTTTCCACAAAAACAAGATCCTAATAGTTTAGGATAGATGATATAGCTCAAGTGTGGAAACTATGTGTTTTGGAAAACAAGAACTCAAAGAAAACACTTGGGAAATTTCTTGTAAAAGATAAAGAATGAAAGCCAATACAAAATCCCAAATTCCAATTTCTTTGATTTTTCCAAAACCAAAAACACAAAGAATAAATCTTGTTAGCACTTAAAACTCTTTTAAAACACTTTTAAACACTTCAGAAAACTGGTATTTTTCTTCTTGAAAAACTTGTACAAAAACAATGGAGAAATGGGGTATATATAGCCCCTAGGAAAAACTAGCCGTTAGGCTGATGTGGCAGTCTGACTAACTGCCGGTCGACCGGCCCGGTCGACCGCCAACGGTCAAAAATGTGACCGTTGGGCAGCAGCGGTCGACCGGTCCGGTCGACCGAAAATTCCCGAGAGCAGAGCTCTCAACTCGGTCGACCGGTCCGGTCGACCGACTACATGTGTCGCCAGCGTGCACGATTGTGCACATCAGTCGACCGACCCGGTCGACCGGCCACTTGGTGCGGTCGACCGGTCCGGTCGACCGAACTGGCCTGGCAGGCACAGTGCAGGGTCAGAAAAACAGTGTAAAATATTTTCTAAAAATCTTTTAACACTTCTAAAAAATTCACAAAATTTGTTTTATCATTTTATATTAAAACATACACCTGTGATAAAAATTTCAAGACAATATATCAACATATCAATTTATTTTTGTGTCTTGCAAATTTTATCAAAAACAAAACTTGTATTTTTATCAAACTTGATTTTCCAAAATATGAATAGGGATATCAAAATAAGTTTGTTTAGCAAGTTAAAACATGTATGTATAACTAGAATACATCTACTATACATATAAAACATGTAAACTTGTTTTGATCAACTATTCATAAAAACCAAATATCAAAACATAAAACGTGTGTGTTTGTGTTCACTTGAGCATATCAACTAAACTAAGCTTTACAAATGGATCTAAAACACAAACTCTAAACTAGATACCTAAGTCTTCTTGTCGATCTACCATCTTCAAGTAGACTCGGTCCAAACTCCGTGATTCTCCAAGTGCAAAGGTATAATCTTTAAGCTTTGGCACCGGAATCATCATGACAAGCTTCTAATCATCTTGTTGAAGCTAATCACCAACTAATATCCTGTTAATGATCTGAAACTTAGAACCACAAGAATATTAGTAAACATAACTACATGAGTGTTGATCATCATCAAAACTAGAGTGGAAGGCCATTGGGCCAACACTTTGAACTTAGGAGGGTACGGGACAAGATCCCTCTCAGCCAGGTATGGCTGAACCACTCCTGCTTCTTGGAGGCATTTCTGATTGGTGAGGGCTTCAAGATGTTGTTCCAGTTTATTCATCCTTTTGGAATGAGTGCTCTCATTCTCTAAATTGCCTCCCTCTTCGGACGGAGGCTTGAATGACTTAGAGTTAGACTGTTCCTCCTCCTCGGTATGTACAGAAGACGAGCTCTCCCCTTCCTTCTATTTTTCCTTAAACTTCTTAGAAGGAGTTTTGGCCTTCGGCTTCTTCCTACCCTTAAGAAATTGTGAAAGCATCTGCTTGAGGGTGTTAATAGATTTTTGTTGGGCGCGAATCATATTGAGTTGTTCTCTCTGGGCTTGGGCTTGCTTTTCAAAGCGACTGGTCATTTTTTCAGGAGTACTTGCCATACAGCGAAGGCTTCCTTCTCTACAGAAGAGTTCGAGGCCTGTGATTCCTCAATGGCAGAGTGTGACTCACTTACTTCAATACCCCTGGCTAGGGAACTGTAGTCAACTGGGGCTACCACGCTAGTTCGAGTGCGGGTATGCCGGTACACTCCTTCTGGTTCAGTGTCAGACTCGTCAGAGCTGACTATCGGTTGTTTCCCCTTACTTTTGCTTCATGTCGTGTTTGGACCCACTATGTTCGCAGTGACTTCGGGGTACTCCATATCAGAGAAAGTTCTCCTTGTGCGGGAACGACGCCTTTTGACAGATCGGGAGACTGACGAGATGTTAACCATCTGAACATCGACTACTGGCTTACATGAGAGCTGTAGTGGCATTCAGAAAGCATCGCTGTGATGAGCCGTTTACAGCAACATGATGGAGTAATTTGATGGGCACTCCTCTTCTTTGTCAGGTAATCCCTTAGATCTGTTAGAGGGGATCAAAGAGACTAGCCTCAAGTTTTTGAGGGCTTTGCAGCTTCTGAATACTAACCTTGCGTCGCAAATCTAAGACACAGGATTCAGAGACGCGGAGCTCACATTCTGTAAAATAGATACGGCTCTCGTGTTTTGGCTTTGAAACGCGGGTCTCATGCCTCTGCTGAGAAGAGCGCGGATCTTTCGTTACGGATTGTCACGTTCGGCTAGCGACATCTGGGAAACGCGGACTTTATGAATCACGCGTTCTGCCGTAGAGATGCAGGTCTCGTGCCTCTGAGAAGGGGCATGGACCTCGCATTGCTGAACGTTGCGTTTGGGAGGTAAAGCTTTAGAAACGCAAGTCTGTTGATCTCCGCATTTTGGTCTCCAAATGTAGACTTCGCGTGTCTGACGTAAACCAGAAGAGACACAGGTATGAGCCTTGCATCCAGTATCTGCTGAACGAATAGTTGTCCTAGCTTTTTGCGCCTGTTGTCGACGTTTGGCATTCTGGTTACACTTCACGGGTTGTTCGAAACCCCGGTAACCTGGAGCTGAGGAAGAGGAAGGGTGTGGCTAAATTGGCCTTCAACGACATTGGCCTCGCGGGTCTCATGGGAGATATTGACTCGGGCATTGCGCACGATGCGGCCAGACATAACGCTCTTTGCGCAGGTGATCTTTGGGGAAGTCTCTGAAGGGATTTGAGAGTGAACCTTCGAAGAGATCTGCGATACTGCTGTGCCCTAGGGCTCCTAGAGCCAGAAGAGAGGAACTCTTCATACTTTGCCTGGTCAAATTTCATGACAAGTGATTTGTCCATTTTCCCATAAAGGTGACGTTACCTTGCGCCATAACTTGCTCGTCAGTAGAGAAAGTTATCCCTAGCAGAGTCACAATCTCTTGTTTTTCGGAAAAAATTGAAAGCGGAGTAAATTCTTTATTTGATTGTAAAGAATATTATAACAGATCAACAATCCGATTACAAGAGAGATAAGATATTCAAGCTCAAATCTTCTCTTTGTTTAATACTGGTTATTGATGTAGCGGTGGAAAGTGAATCTTGTTTTTCATTAATCGGGTAACGTCAGTGTTTTCTGGGAAGCTTCTCTTCGGATTATGGACGGAGTAGCACAACTCCTGTCCAAATGAAATCTCAAAGAGACTTGGGTAAAAACTTAAACTCAACAAGTTAGTAGAAGGGTTAAACTCTTTGTCAGTATCATCAGCTGGAACTTCTGACGAAAATTTTTTCGACCCCTCTTCAATAGCAAACTGAGCTATTTATAGAAGTTTTAGAGGTAAAACTGTCCCCTAAAAATCTTCCATATGGGGGTTAACTCTCCTCATTACGTGGGCAGTGATTGACCCAGTAATGAGGGCAGTTATAACTAAAACGCAAGGCTCTTTCACAGTTGAAATGCGGGTTTCGGGCTCTGCGTCTTGGCATTGCAGTGATGCTGGGATGCGAGCGTCAAGCCTCGCGTTTTGACACTGTGGTAATGTTGAGACGCGAACTTCAAACTCTGCATATTGGCCTTGCAGTGATGCTGGGATGCGGGCTTCGAGCCTCGCGTTTCGACACTGCAGTGATGCTAAACGCAGGCTTCAAACTCTGCGTCTTAGCTTTGTAGTGATGCTAGGACGAGGGCTTCGAGCCTCGTATTTTGACACTGCGGTGACGTTGAGATGCGAGCTTCGAGCTCTGCGTCTTGGCATTGCAGTTAAGCTGGGGACGCGAGATTCGAGCCTGACGTTTTGACTTTGCACGAGTAGCTCTGATTAGCCTCGCGTCTAGTGTATAGACTCTGCTCTCAGATGACTAGTCCTCGTGATTTTTAGAAAGTCTACAGTGCCTAAGCACACCCTCGGTAGCTACCATAAAACCCATAGGGTGCCAGGCCTAGACCAATTGAGTAGCCATCTCAGGAGTGGGCAGAAGCCCCGAAGGCTATACATGAGTACCGGCATGGTTAGTACCAACACGTGCACAAATATCATATCGTTTACACTATTATAAGCATTCGAACATAAGATACAGCATATGACACTAGTACACGCATACAACCCGGTACAAATATACAAGACCACATACAGAAATACAACACAAATCCAAATATGGTACAAGCTCGATAATGTGAGAAAAAACACTCGCCTAAAAGATAACTTCACAGAAACGATGGGTACGTCTTGGTGGTGGTGGCCGGCCATAAGGGGGGAGAGGAGAGGGTGAGGTGATGGTGTTGGAGTTGATGATGGGGTTATTTGGTGGTGGAGATGGATTTTGATAGAGAAAGAAAAGGGAAGTAAAGGAGGTGATGATGAAGGTGATATTGGAGGTTGAAGTAATGGTGATGGAGGTGGTGTTGTGATGGTGAAAGTGAAGATGGTGGTAATAGGGAAGGAAATAGAAGAGGTGGTGGCGAAGATGGAGGATTTGTAGTAGTGGTAGTGGTTTTTGGAAGAGAATGAAAAATAAGAAGATGGAGATAATTGAGAGGGTAATGTTGGAGCTTGAAATGGTGTCAATGAGGGTGATGTTATGGTGGTGATAGTGATGTTGGTGGTGGTGGTGGAGAAGAATAGAAGACATGGTGATAAAAATGGTGTTGTAAAGATGGTGGTGGTGACATTGGTGTTGTCGCTGTAGTTGTCGTCGAAATGATCGCCAGAATGGTCACCGGAATGTTCGCCGTAGACATCATCGTCGAAGAGGAGCTCGGCCCCTAGCCAAGTATGGTGGTTGGCCCTGAAGGAGATGGTGGGGTGGTGGTTTTATAGAGGGATTTAGTGGTGGTAGTTTTGGAGAAGGTAAGGAGATGATGGTTTGTATGGTGAAATTTTGGAGTTGTGGTAGAATAAATGAAGATGAAGGAGCAAGAATATGATGGTAAGGTGTTATAGAAGTTGTGGTTATTGTTATTGTAGTGAAGATGAAGGAAGAGTTAGGGGTTTTGGGATTTTGATGGAGGAATGAAGGTGAAAGGAGAAGTAAGGGTGTTGGTTTTTGGAGTTGGAGTTAAAGGAGAAGGAAAATGAATTTTGAGATGAGATTTTTTGTGAAATGTTGATGGGAGAGGGAGTTATGGTTGGCCCTAGTGATGGGAAAGGTGTGATGAGTGTTTAGAATATTTTGGAGGAGATATTTTGATGAAAGGTTGTAGAATGTAGTAGAAGAATGGAGAAGGTTTCAGAATATGGTGGAAAGAAAAGGAAGGAAGGAAAAAGAAAAAAAAGTAGGAGAAAAAGGAAAAAAATTATTGGAAGAAAATGGGAAAATAATTGGAATGGTGAAATCCTCCGGTTCAGTCGCGATGCGAAAAACTTTCAGAATTATACCAAAACCGTTCGAAAATTAAGTATCTCAAAATGACCAGTAAAAATTCTTAAAAATCAAGAATATTATTATAAAAATTATAGTGGAATCTGTTTTAAGAAATTCTTTACAGTTTTTAAATTAAAAATCCTGGAATTGACCGCCAATACCGATCGATACCAAATCTGGTCGAAATCTGTTAAATTCTAAAAATTCCTGAAAATGTATTAATAGTAAATAATATTCTAAAAAAATATGTGAAATCAGTTTCTTGAATTCGACTCTATTTGTAAATTAAAAATCTGAGAATAAATCAGCAATACCGATTAATCCCGATTTTTGGGTTTATATAAAAATAATTCAGAAAAAAATCTGAAAAATCATGAAAATTCTAAAATATTTGAAAACAATGTTTGAAACTGAAATCAGTTAAATCTAACTACCAAAAAGATAAAATCGAGCAATGCACTAGGATTAGGTCTCTGGTTCAGACTAGGGCTGAATCCGAGTCCACGAATCCAGATCCAATGCAAAATCACCACATAATTAATCAAAAAACAAACAATTATGGGAAGTAAATCAAAATATGATCAAAAATCTGAATACGTATCTAAGTGCATATTTCAGTAAAGGGGTGATACACGTTCCTTTCTTCTTCTTCTTCTCCTCTTCTTCTTCTTCTTTTTCTTTTCTTCTTCTTCTTCTTCTTATTTTTTTCCTTCTTTCCCTCTCCTTTCTTCCTCTCTCTAGCCGCGGCCGTCGCGCCACCCTGGCCGACCTCCAGGCCGGCCATCCTCCTCCTTCCCCTCTCTCTCCTCTTGATCATTCTCTCCTCTCTAGATCTCTCACTTTCTCTTTCTCTTTCCTCTCCCATTCTCTCTCTTTCTCCTCTTTCCTCCCTCACTTTTACTCTCTCCTTTGTCTGAGGAGCGCCGGCGGCCATGGCCGTTGTCGGCCAGCCCACTCTCCTCTCCCTTCTTTTTCGTTCTCTCTCCTGCACTCTCTTTCCTGTTCTCTCTCCTCTTTATCTCTCTAAATCTCTCTCTATTTTCTTTCTCTACAAATAAAACTCTCTCTCATGGTGATTGTAGGTGTGCCCCATGCACGCGTGCACGTATTTTGTTGCTACGAGATTTGCGGTGTTTTGGACATTTTTAGGTGAGTGTCTTCTCCTCGTTTTGTGTTTTCTCACTTCGTCAGGTCGACTACATATTCTATTCTGTATTTGAATTCTATGTGTACTCATTTGCATAGATACCTGCATTTGTATGTGGTTGAGTACCTTCAACTATGCATGTATTATACATGTGACGAATGCTTGTACTAGGGTAGTTTACTTCCAGTACATAAACATTGCATGTGATCTGCTTTATTATCATGCGTGGCCGACCCTTCGTGGTCATTTAGCCTCAGGGCTCTCTACTCTGTCTCCGGGCCCTATCAGCCTCTGGGCTTCACATGGCAGTCTAGTTATTTTCATGTTATTATATGTGCTCGTGTGTCACTAACATCTCGTTCAGGTACCTACTCGGCCTCCTTATCAGGGGAAAACCGTGCACGAAAAGTGTATGTTTTGAAATCAATATTTAAAATATGTATGCTTCGGCTTCCTCGATACTTCTGTTATAGCATATAGGCTAAAACGAGTCAAATCCACAAGGACGGGAGGTGATAGAAGCTTACACGGTATGTTCACGTGTATGTTAAAAGTTCTTCAATGTTTTAAAGAATGAAAAGAAAAGAAAACAAAGAATGAAAAGGGAAGAGTACGGTGAAACATGAAAAAGTAGGAAACATAGAAGAAATGGTTATTGTGGTTTTTGATATATTTCTAAAACAAAGTAAAAATTTAAGAAAACCTATGGCTACTAACTACTAATGACTCCACTAACCATGCTAACCTCTTAGTGATAGTTGCCTCACGTGTATCATTGGTCATCACTAGCCCTAGGTTCAAGAGCGTTTCAAAGCATAACCGATATGATTACTTTCACATCAAAACTCAACATAACAAGTGCAAGCTACACTTAAACCATCAAAACTAAACAAGAGTAAGCGTAGAGTAAAGAAATATTAGCTTGTAGAGAGCTAACATGTTAGAGTGTCAGATCCATCATCATGAGCCATCAATGGCTCCTGCAAGACCAAGGCCATGTAGAGGCTATTAGATTCATATGGATTATCAAGTAAGAAGTTAGAAAGTTAGTAGTTAGTAGTTAGTTTCCATGAGAGAAAATTAGCTAAATGTAAAAGGAGTTAAAGAGAAGAAAACAAAGAGATAAAGATAGCACCTTTCATAGATTATCACCTTCTATTACAAGCGCTCTTACTTTTCACTCATGTACCACTCTCTCTCCTATTAAAAGATCTACAAGAAATGAAAATGCAAAGGAGGAAGAAGAAGAACAACTAACCTAAACTACCCTAAACTATAATATGGAGAAGAAAACCCCAAAACTAACCTAAAAACTATCAAAAACTTCTCTCCCCAGGCTCTGGAAAACCCAGGGTATTTATAGGTAAAATTGGGCACCAGGGTACGGGTACGGAGCCGCGTGTCAAATCTTGGTGCGCGGCTCCACACCAGAGCCGCGGACGACCCAGGCTGCGTTTCTACATCTGTACCTGGACGGGGCGCGCAACGCCACTTGCTGCGCGCTGTCCGCTTGTCCCCTGTCGGTTGCATATCTCGGTTTCCGGTTTTGGGTCCTTGGTTTTGACTAAACTGTTCTCCAAGGTTAATGGCTATATTATAGGCCTTTAATCACCCACTAAATTGTGATTTTGGGTCCTCTTCTTCATTTCATGCCATAGACCTAGAAACATGAAAGAGAGGTATTATTAGCAGAATTTAATATTAAATAAATGTGAAGATGTGGTATGAAATATATAGTTTTAGAGACTAATCACATCCCCATACTTTTCTTTTGCTCGTCCCGAGCAAAAACTAACTAAGAAGGTTATTACATCACTTTTGCAGGTGACGCGATTGCACTGAGCATGTGCAACAAGCCGTTAAATCTCTAGGTTTCTCCTAAAGGAGGAGTCCACACTTATCTTTTGCTCATCCCAAGCAAAACAAAAAACTAACTGAGAAGATTATTACACCACTTTCGTAGGTGACGTGATCGCACTGAGCATGTGCAACAAGCCGTTAAATCTCTAGGTTTCTCCTAGAGGAGGAGTTTTTTCTCCTGAGGATTTTTAGCGGATTATACCCACAAAATCCATTACAAAAGAAATCAAATGTCAGTGTTTTTGAAAACGCATTTTTGAAATAGAGAAAAGTGTTGAAGTATTTTTATGAAAATATAAGTGATCCAAGGTCATAGGTTAACCAGAAATTATTCTTCCTTAACTAAGTCGAAATACAAAATCTTGTTATAAATTAAATGTAAGAAATTAAAATTGAATTAATTCTTTAATTTTTCATAAAACTCTTAGAAAAATATGTACTTTATGAACTGTGAAGATTTTTGGGATATCGACTCCATTTTTATGCCATTGATTTGTGTATATATACTTTTTTATTTATTTATTTTTTATATTTTTTCTTCCCTTAGTTTTCTTAGGCTTTCTTATTTTACCCGGGTAGTGAGCATTTAGCCAGTGACTCCCAAACCAGATAGTTTTAGGGCACCAGATGAAAAAACATCCCTCGGACTTAAGGACTCGAGTAAACAAGGCCACAAAACTAAAGGGGATTATTATATTTTTGTCCACTATTTTAAGGTGAATAATCATGCTTCCTGAGACATAATTAGCCAACTTCAATAAGTTGTTTTATCATTATTATATATATATATATATTTTATGGCATTTTCAGTCTTTGTTTCAATCCCAAAAGTTGTGTAAGTGTGAAGTACATAAATCTAAGGCAAAAAAATTCAAGATCAAATTATCTTTCCAATCTTACTTTTTTATCCTAAAATTTAAACAAGATCTATTATTTTGATTTGGTTTAAAAATTTATAATTTTAGGTCTTCCTAATTCCTAAGATAATCTTAATTTTCTTAAAAATAAATCAAAACTATTTCTCTTCATTCAAAAGTTTTGTAAAAGAAAAGAAAAGAGTTTCGATACAAAATTTAAAAATTTCCTAAAAAGAAGTGTAAAAGAAAGAAAATTTAAAACACCCTACGTTAGTAAACCCTCCCCCACACTTATCTCATGCATTGTCCTCAATGCATTGTGAATGTGTATATACATGAAACAAATGGGAAGGGAAGAAAAATTGCCTCATGGTGGTGGCTCCAATGGTAGTCTAATTGGTCTACGAAATGCGGCCCAATTAAGATAATATGGATCTTGAAGGAACCCACCAGTGACCTCTCTAATACGACCCAGTAAAATGTTGGAGAACTGTATGATCTTATTGAAAAAATTACACCCATCCAATTTCCAATTTTTAAAAATAATTACTGAGTCATTTTCTTTAACATCCTTGTCCAACAATGAAGTGTGATTTTGGAGATGATTGATTTGGACTCAAATGGAATAGGAACAAAAACTGATACCGATTCGGGAATTTGACTCAGATCAAGTCGAGATTCAACAATGAGAGTCGAAATTGGTTCTACAATGAGAGTCGAACTAAATAATTGATGTTCACACACTTTTTCCATCAATGAAGTGTGATCATAAGATATTGGTGATTCAATTTCACAGTATACTGGTAAAGGATCCAATGTTAGCTCCGGAATAGACAAAAAATCTGGTAAAGATATCAGAGTCACTACTAAATCAAAGAGTGAAATGGAGTCACCAACTTGAGGTTCAGGATCACTTTCAAGCTCAAGTTCAATTTCGAGAAAATGATAACTTGCTAAAATGTTAAGGTGGTTCTCAAAATCTTAGGCAAGTTCAAAAGGATATAAGGAAATTGAATCTTGATTTTCGTCCACAGAAGGAATGTGAATGGGTGAAATAATCGATTCAAGTTCAGGAATTATGTGAATCAAAACTGGCTCAAGAACGTTACTTGGTTTAGATAACACTGTAGGAGTCGATATTGATTCAAGGATTAGACTCGAATCGCTAAATTGAAGCTCAGGTTCACATTCATCTTCAAATTTAATTTCAGGAATTGGATAATTATCAAACTATTAAGAATTTGATGTTGTTCAAGTTCAGATTGGTATGATGAAATTGAAGCTGGATTTTCAAATTGACATGATTCTTGAGTCATATGAACATCTGATGGACATGGGAACTTATTCATATTTTATATTATTCGCTGGGTCTCTTGCACGAATTTTATAGTTTTTTCCCACAATGATTTTCCTTTGATTGGTTCTGGAAAAGAACTATATGAATTTTAGAAATTTTGTGGACATGATGAGGCCATCATGTTTTCAAATTATTTTTGGGCCTCTATCTCTTCTTCCAAAGTCCTTTGCAATGATGATTTTTCTTCAATTGGTGGTTCAAGAAAAGGAGGATATGACGCAGAATCGGGGAATGAATATTTTGAAAATTGTGAACAATGTGGTTGACAATTTGACTCGAGGGAGGTGAATCCCTATGAACTCTGTGAAGAGTGAAAATTATTTTGAAAATTATAATCACAAGATTAGAGATATGGGCCATATTGAGTCGGATAATCCCAACTCGGCATATATGGTTGGTTCATGTTGTACATAACCGGGTTGGAGTTATCCGAGTCAAATGAGGTTAGGGTGAAATATGGATTCATATTATGATTGAAAGAAGTATTGTTGTTAAAATCTATTTCACAATATACAGAAAAGAAAACAAACAAACAATTAAAGAAAAAGAAAACAAGCCTATACTAGGGTTGATTTAGACCTAGACGACTCATAACTGGTTAGACTGTCCACGAGGGATATATTGTCAGAATCTGACCACAAGTTAATCGGCCAGATAGGGGCAAGATCAGTAGGAGGTATCCGTGCCGGAGCAACGAGCCTAATTATGCCAAATCACTGTTCTTCGAGGATTCGCCTCTCAACCCCCAACCTTAGACACCGATTTGATAAGAGTCAACTTCTAACAACTTTCCTCTTAGATCAATCTCTTAAATGAGTCTGAGTTGTCCCTAGGGGTCAAGTCTAGCAATTTTTATTAAGGTTTAGGTTGTGTGAGTGGGGAGGTGATTTTTGGCTAAGGGAGGGTAATGACTTCCCCACCTTATGTTGTATTGGGTTTTGCCCTTAAGTTCAATTCGTGCAAGTGTACAATATAGATAAGAATGAACACACAAAGAGAGTAAATCACTCACGTGTTTGTCCTAACTATATGCAATGCAATATGTACACCTCTGTCAAGATCATAACAACATAAGAACAAAATACAGTATATTGGAATTGAAATCGACGCGCGCCTAGTTACAAATGTTTAAACCGTTTTAAAGCATCCAATTTTTATATTTTAGTTCTTAAATTATTATAGTGTATAGGTGACAGAAATTAGCAACAGAATATAAGAATCTTCAAGATTTACCCAACCACACAAAGGCAAGTGTGGACTTCTGCAATGTTAAAAATTTGATCTGCACACCAAAAAACAAAGAAGAAAAGTTCACAAAAATGTGAAATCAAACCGTTCACATCCCTGGCAACGGCACCAAAATTTGATTGGGGGAAAACCGCGCATGAAAAGTGTATATTTTGAAATCGATATTTAAAGTATATGCGCTTTGGCTTCCTCGATACTTCCATTATAGCATAGAGGCTAAAACGAGTCGAATTCACAAGGACGGGAGGCGATAGAATCTTACACGGTATATTTACGTGTATGTTAAAAGTTCTTCAATGTTTTATAGACTGAAAAGAAAAACAAAACAAAGAATGAAAAGAGAAGAGTACGGTGAAACACGAAGAAGTGGGAAACATAGAAGAAATGGTTTTTGTGATTTTTGATTTATTTCTAAAATAAAGAAAATATAAGAAAACCCATGGCTACTGACTACTAATGACTCCACTAACCATGCTAACCTCTTAGTGATAGTTGCCTCACATGTATCATTGGCCATCACTAGTCCTTGATTCAAGAGTATTTCAAAGCATAACCCATATGATAACTTTCACATTAAAACTCAACAAAACAAGTGCAAGCTACAATTAAACCATCAAAACTAAACAAGAGTAAGCATGGAGTAAAGTAATGTTAGCTTGTTAAGGAGTTAAGATATTAGAGTGTTAGATCCATCATCATGAGCCATCAATGGCTCTTGCAAGAGCAAGGCCAAGTAGAGGCTATCAGATTCATGTGGATTATCAAGTAAGAAGTTAGAAAGTTAGTGGTTAGTAGTTAGTTGCCATGAAAGAAAATTAGCTAAACATATAAAAAAGGTTAAAGAGAAGAAAACAAGAAAATTAAAGAGAGCATCTTTCATAGATTGTCACCTTCTATTACAAGCACTCTTGCTTTCCACTCATGTACCACTCTCTCTTATTACAAGATCTACAAGAAATGAAAATTCAAGGAGGAATAAGAAGAACAACTAACCTAAACTACCCTAAACTACAACATAGAGAAGAAAACCCTAAAACTAACCTAAAAACTACTCAAAAACTTCTTTCCCTAGTCTCTGGAAAACCCCAGGATATTTATAGGCAAAATTAGGCACCAGGGTACGGGTACGAAGCCGCGCATCAAATCCTGGCGTGTGGCTCCACACCAAAGCCGCGAAAACGCGGCCCAGGTCGCGTTTCTGCGGCTGTACTTGGGCGACGCTCGCAGTGCCGCCTGCTGCGCGCTGCCCGCTTCTCCCCCTGTCGTTGTATATCCCGATTTCTGATTTTGGGCCCCTGGTTTTGACAAAACTGCACTCCAAGGTCAATGGCTATATTATAGGCCTTTAATCACTCATTAAATGGTGATTTTGAATCTTCTTCTTCATTTTATGTCATAGACCTAGAAACATGTAAGAGAGGTATTATTAGCAGAATTTAATATTAAATAAATGTGAAGATGCGATATGAAATATGTAGTTTTAGAGACTAATCACCTCCAGGCTAGCCTACTTTTTGAGCTACCCAATAAGAATTGGCCTTGCACCCTTATGAGCTTCGTGGTAGCTGGGTGTACATTTAGACTCTCAGGTCTTTCAGCTCCGCCTGGTAGGCGAGCCTAGCACTCAGTACTCTATTGCTAACTCCGTCCGAGTGTAGTTATGCTGTGAGAGATAGATGTACATTATCATTGCTTCGTTGCAAGCGATAACTACGCTGAGTGTGATAGCATTTTGCGTTGTGCGCTAGCTCCGCTCTAGCTTGCTTAGCTCCACTTGATTGTTCGGTTGTCTGGTTACTATTATTATTTCTAACTTGCTCATCTTTCGATCTTCACTACTCTATGATAGCTTAGTTACTATCTGTTATATGCATGTGTATGATACTGACACTTTTGCAAGTACCTACCCTGCCTTTAGGCCAATTAGCCCTTTGGACTCTCGCCCACTTCTTAAAAAGAGGAGTGCGCTTACACCGTCAAGTCTCTTAGCTATGCCTGGTAGGCGGTGTAACACCCAGATTGGTAAACTCTAGGTTAATAATATTTATGGTAGATTCTTATGATTTTTAAATTAATTGTTTCTGTATTAAATAATATTCGGTAATTCATTGTGAAAATCCGAAATGGATTTAAGTTTTTATAAATCATACCAAATAATTGATATGAAAAATATATGAAAATGCACTAGTGTATATACTGTATAAAATGCTCGTATAAATACGGGGTATTGGTGTTTAATCATATTGATGATTAAATTTTAATGATTTGGAGAGATGAAGAAAAAGAAAAAAATAAAAATAAAAATAAAAATAAGATTGGATTGATTGGGGTATGGGGGAAGTATAGGAAGAACGGGGAGTAGGTGGGGGGAGAGATAAACTCTCATTTTCCCTCTCTCTCTCTCTCGCCCCCCCCAAATCTGGTGGTGGTCGGCGGCACGCCGGAGGCCGGCCAGGCGCCGGCGGCGCCAGCGGTGGGGGGAGCACCAGCCAGCCACCCACCTCTATCTCCTTCTCCCTTCGTCTCTCCCTATCTCTCCCTCTCTCACGCGGCGCGACGCCGGAGGCGCGCCGGCAGGGCGCCGGAGGCCGCCGGCAGGGCGGCGTCGGAGGTGCGGGAGCAGCAGCAGCGTGCTGCTGCTGGTTCTCTTTTAAAGGGGAAAAAAGAAGAAGATGAAGATATAAGCATGGGTTTGGGTTTCGGGTTTAACCCAAACCGTACCCGTTAAGAACCCAACCCGTTCATTTAATAAGGTAAATTTCATTTTAGCCCCCGTGAGATTAAAAAATTATTTTGGGGCTCTGAAAATTACAAATAGCCCCCTGAATATTTTTAGTTATTATGTATCTAACCTTTTATATTGGTTTTGGTTTTCGGACGATATCTTGGCCATTCGAAGTCAGATTCGGACGATTCTTGAGCCGTTGTGATTGTGAAAATGAGAGTTACACATCTTACATATCAGTTTATAGTATTGGGAGTTATGGAACCAAAATCCAAATAGGATATCCGAATAATGAATCACGGATATGTTACGTATATGTGTGTGAGAACATTGATGTCAAGCTGTGTCTTGCCATATATAATTCATATAGACATGACCATTAAGCGCCTGTAAGTGTATTGGTATGGATGAATATAGACAAATGCCGTATAAGTTATGTGTTTGTGATATTCTGAGCATCGTGTATATGTTATGTGTATTTACTAGAATTAAGCACCGAATAATTAAACGCTGGGCTTTGATAGAAATTGTTAAGTATAAATTTTCAGCTAATATCATCTATCCATCTGTGATGAATATTGAAGTTACTTAACTTGAAAATCGTTAAGTGAGTAAAGTCTACCCCTGATTCCTTTAAACACTATATTGCATGTGTATTAACTAGTAAGATAAGAATGATGATTTGTAAGTGAAGATTGATATTATATGCAAGTGATATCCAAGTCATTACGAAATTTATAGTTATGGATAATAATAATCGGACGGTAGTTGATTAACACCGGTGTACCCGGTGAGTAGACTAAACAGTGACAATAGGAAATCGATTACAGATCATGAATATTTATTTATTAATAAGAGATAATTAGAAATCAGTTAAGATAAAAGATCACTTGACACCCATCAATCATGATTGGATAATTATAGAATCGGTTATGTTGATACTGGTATAAGCAGAATCTGAAGTTGATATTAGAATTGAACTAAGCAAATGAAATTTTAAATTATCTTTGAGTAACTCGATGTAACCGTGATATAGAAAACTCTGTCAATTGGGATATATGTAATTGATGCAGTATGATGAAACAGTGTATTGATTAAACTATTGAAGGTTTTGTTAATATTGATAACTCGGATGGAATCGGGACATTTAGGTTAATTAGCAACTGTGAACGTGAACCGATGATGATGGAACTGATCAAGTAATTGATAATGAACTGAATTAGAGCAACTGAATTGCTAACTCTACCGGACATGCTTGATAAATAATTGAACATCAAAAGCTTATTGTTAAGCCAAGTACACGGGATACTCAAATATTATATAGTATGTTGAGTATTGACCTTGCAAATATTGTTTTCGTATTTGTTTTGTTTCATGATATATTTATGCTCATAACGTGATCTTGTGTATTAACTTGCACACTTGAGGCATCAAAGGTCAGCTGATGGCCTACATATTTGTATACATCGATTAAGTTGTTAAACGGTAGCAACTGAAAGCAATTTAATGGATAAATAATTAAGATTCATTGAACCTGATGAGAGGTGGAAAAAATAAAACCTTTGAACTAAAACTCATAAGTTGATATTGTACTTTTAATGATTAATGATTATTAATGAAAAACTACTGAATAAGATCAAGTCTGATGATTATCAAATAATGGGTGACTGATGATGGTGTATAAGTATCAAGTGAGTAATTAAACTAGTGAAAACAAGTTAGAGTCAGTATTTAGTAAATCTGATAACTTAACATTAAGTATATTGATTATGATGGATAATTCGATATCAACAAAACAAACACTGATAGCATTGAACTAGTATTTAGGTATGCCTACTCTATACACCGGAGACTTTCAGGTATTCTTGTAATTGGTTTAGCAGAATATCGGAATCCCCTATTAAGCTTGGAAGTCACATCTTTATAGTGACACCGATTATATCTAACCGGTAAGAGTTAGATAATTACCTTAATAATTGAAAGTTAGTAATACAGATGAAAGATTAGCGTCGTGTCAATGAGATTAGTAATCCAGTATTGGTAAGTAATATGTGTATGTGTACGCATGTATATATGTGTGCAATTTGATTCATATGCTAACGCAGATGATGATTTGGATAGTAAATGACTGTGTGATTTCGAACTAGAAAATAGAAGTAAGCAGCAATAAAACATATTGTATAGAAATCAGTAGCGTTAACACCAGTATTGGTGGAACCTGAGGTAAATCTGGGCTGTACCAAATAAAAGTACTAAAATCAGTCCTTACTTGAACTAAAGGATAATTATAATATCAAAAATATAATAATTCATTAATATCAGAATTGTCGTGTAACTATCACTTGTATCAGAAGTAATGAGAAGATTCTAAATTAAATCAAGTTGTAACCAATAGGAAGTTTGCCTGAGGATAAAAGAGGCAAATGATGACAAATCCCGAATGTTAATTAAATGATAAAAGGTGAATAAGTATTATGATTAGGAAAAGTAAATACTGATACTACGAATCAGAACTTGACCAGTATGATATTGGGGATCGTTAAGTTGAATGCTTTATGTGTGTGTTTGGTACCTCTTAAATATGATAAGAATTTCTCGAAACTAACGAATTAAGAAATGAAATTGCATGAACTTGACTGTGTGACACATCAGTATGAATGTGAATACCTTTGCGATAAGAAATGTGCATAAGTATGTATATGATGTCATGTATCGTATTGGAGGAAGGTGTTGAAGCCTACCAAGTTGATAGAGAGATTTTGATGATGGACAAGCAATTATGATGATTCTACCTCTGTTACAAATTTTGGTATTTTTGTGTAATTTTAGATATCTGTGAAAAGCCTTGAACACACACACAAAATACCTATATTAGTCGAGTTGACCTTATAGTATAGTCGACTACCCCTTCTATAGTCGACTTGCCAAAACCCCTAGTCGACTAGATATTGCTAAAACTATTGACCAAATCTCTGTTTGTTCTCTATCAGGAAAGTTAGTCGACTTGACCTCCTTTTATAGTCGACTAACAGATACCCTAGTCGACTATAGTTTTTCCAAAGTCGACTAATCTCCTAGACAAAAATTTCCTTGCTTTCTGTTTCTGTCTGACATGAAACTTAGTCGACTTATCAAACTTGTATAGTCGACTAACACCCTATATAGTCGACTAACAGTGCTTATATAGTCGACTATATTCAGTTTTCCAGAAACCAAATATCTGTATCAGAGCAAGGTCCAACAATTGGTATCAGAGCGGGTACAAGTCAACAACAAAGATGGTAACAGAGTTCTCATCATCCCAATTCAAAGAAGGACATTCTACACAACGTCCACCGCTATTTGACGGATCCAACTACAACTATTAGAAGTGTAGAATGAAGATCTACTTGCAATCGCTCAACTATGAACTTTGGAACATCGTAGAAGCATCGTACACCAAGCCAACAACCAACTACAACGCTTGGAGTGAAGATTAAAAGAAGAACGCGAACCTTGACGCCAAAGCAATGAATGCCTTGTTCTGTGCCTTAACCAAAGAAGAGTTCAACCGTGTGTCAACAGCCACTTCTGCACATCAAATATGGCATACTCTTCAGGTAACACACGAAGGCACAAATAAAGTTAAGGAATCTAAAATATCTGTTCTTGTCCACATTTTGAATTATTCAAAATGGAGGAGAATGAAACCATATCCGAAATGGTTACAAGATTCACCGACGTTACCAATTCATTAGCATCTCTTGGAAAGGACTACATCAAAGTTGAAAGAGTTCGTAAGATCCTTCGTGCACTCACACCAGAATGGGAGAAGAAGACAACCGCCATTGAAGAGGCGAATGATCTCTCAACTATGACATTAGAAAACCTAATCGGTAATCTAATGGCATAGAAGTGCAGTTAGAAGAAAGGAAGAAGGACGAACGACAACACCATTCAAAGAAGAAAGAACTCGCCTTCCATGCATCTTCCGACACGGATGATTCCAATGACGATGAAGAGGAGATGGCAATGCTTTCAAAGAAATTCAGGCGATTCTTAAAGCAAGGTAAATTCAAATGCTTTAATTGCAATAAACCAAGTCATATGAAGATGGATTGCCCTTTGCTCAAGAAGAAAGAAAAATACAAGAGCAAAAAGTTCAGAAAGAAGAAAAACTACGAAGCATCATCAGAATACAGTGATTCATCTTCCTCGGATGAAGAAGAAACCACTGAACGTGTCAATCTATGTTACATGGCACTGGAAGATGATGAGGTATCATTTTCTGAACTTTGTGATGCATTTCATGAATTGTTTATTGATCTGAAAAATGAAAAATTGAAAAATAAAGTTTTATCAAAAGAAAATGAAAAACTTTTAAAGGAAAATTCATGTTATGCTTTACAAGTATCTTCTATAAATTCTCAACAAGATGAGTTTGAAAAAGTCATATCATCTTTAAAAAATGAAAATGAGAAGTTTATATAAGAGAACATTTTTCTAAAAAAGGAAACTGAATCTTTGAATAAAAGGATTTCTATTTTAGATAAAGACATTTCAGTTTTCAAAAAGAAATATGAAGATCTTTTGCAAAATGTGACTAAGTTCAATAAAGGAAAAGAAAATTGAATGATTTATTATCTTTTCAGAAGTTGTCACATGATAATCATTATGGTATTGGATATAATGAAAGGTCTTCATATGTTAGTAATCCATATGTGAAAAGAAAGTCTAATCATGTTTCAAAAAGAATTAAGACTAAGTTTATATGGATTCCTAAGAATTTAAGTTTTCATGATAAAAATACATATATTGCTTCATACATTCATGATATATGTGATTCTTGCAACTATGTGTATGCGCCAGAAAGAAGAAGAAGCAGTGATGGGTGTAAAGATTTCCTTGAATCAAATGAAACTATTACAACCAGACTTTTCCTTCCAGTTACAAGGGAGGGAGGATGTTGAGTCCTGAATCCCCCCTTTGTTTAAGGCTGGGTTCTTCGTGTGGCGGTGGAGAGTGAGTCTTGTTCTCCGTTGACCGGATGACCGTCGGGACCGTCGGGGGATCTTCTCTCTGGGTGGTAGAAAGAGTAACACAACTCTGTCTACCAAAACTCTCAAAGAGAAGGTAGGCGAAGAGCAGCTCGTACGCAGCAAGCTTGACGAAGAGTCTTCTCTCTCTCTTTGTTGATGATCTCCTCTTTTCTCTGATTGCCTATTGCCGATTGCCTATTGCCTATTGCCGATTCCCGATTCCCTCGATCTCATAGCAAACGAGGCTATTTATAGAGGTCCTAGGGGGTGAACGTGCCCCCTGAAAACGCTCCACAATGAGGGGCCACTTCCCGCTACTTGTGCGGTGACTGGCCCCGTAATCCGGGTGGTTACAACTGAGGCGCGGTTTTAGACCCACGCGCCTTGTTGCTGAGACGCGGGTGTCGAGCCAACGCGCCTTGATGCTGAGACGCGGGTGTCGAGCCAACGCGCCTTGATGCTGAGACGCGGGTATCGAGCCAACGCGCCTTGATGCTGAGACGCGGGTGTCGAGCCAACGCGCCTTGATGCTGAGACGCGGGTGTCGAGCCAACGCGCCTTGATGCTGAGACGCGGGTATCGAGCCAACGCGCCTTGATGCTGAGACGCGGGTGTCGAGCCAACGCGCCTTGAACTTGAGACTCTGCTTTTATTGGCTTGTCTTTTAGTGACTTTTAGACAGCCTACAGAACCCCCTCCAAAGTTTTCGATATTCCGCAGTTAACTGGAACGGATTTCGAAATACTTTGGACTCTAGCTGAATTCACCTTCATGACTGGACTGTTGATGCTCCGGGTTCGATCTTATCTGGAGTTGGTCTTCATGAGTGTACTGTTGAACTCTTTGAAGCCACCAGAGTTGATCGTGTCGAGTGTCTAGATACACAGTCTAAACCTCCCCGATTGCTTTTTAAGTCTGTCGTGGGTATGCTTTAAGCCAAGAGTGGTTGGTCTTCTGCTTGTGCCAGTGTACTGTTGAACTGATTTGCAGAAGCAGGAGGCCGAACGCAGGTTCCTTTTGAAAAGCAGAGATGGTACTGCTTTAAAGACGCAACTTGAGCGGATGCGAGGGATGCAGCCTTGTGTATTTTCCACTAATCTCAGAATGGACTAAGTGCTTTCCCTTAGAAAGGGCCCCGTTTGCTGAAGGGACGCGACTTTGAGTCACGTGGACGCTCGTTTAAAACGCGGGTGAACGCCTTCCAATTTGAGAAAGGTGACGCGGATTCTTGGACGCGGCTTTCCCATCTGCGTTTAATGCAGCCTGACTTAAAGATTTTATGAGATCTTTGACCGTCAAGTCTTCGCTGACGATTGAACATCAAGTCTTCGCTGATGATTGGGAAACCGGGTCATCCGTTGTTTCCCGAAGCAGTTGTCAACGCGTCGGTTTTTCATTGGACTTGGGCGTTAATGCCCTTTAATGCAAAACCGGCGCTGACGGTTTGAGATCAGCGCCTGCGATGCTTCCCGAAGCGACGTTCCACGCGTCAGCCTCCCATTGGGCTTTGACGGTCGTGCGGTCATTAAGGCCGGCGGTTTTAATTAATGAACCATTAATGACCGTTATCAGGAGTTGCCTATAAATAGGACTCACCCCCTCTCTTTAACAGCGGCTGCTTAGACTGTGCTCTGTTTGAGAACGAGTACTCTGAGGGACTCTGCCTTCTCCCTTCAAGGACCCTATCAGGGGTTTGCCTCCATGGATGAAGGTGCCTCTGTGGATGAAGATGACCCAAAGCTTTCATGCTTCTGTTTGGTCTCTTCAATGGATTACCACTGTCAAGTGATTTCAATGGCAGGAAGCGTCTCTTTGAGCACTTTTTACGTCCGCGTCTCAACGCAGATAGTTCAACTCTTAACAGAGGCTTCTGCGGGTATGCCATGCCCACTTACCATGACATTTTAGATCCAACCAAGTTTGAATTTCAGTATACCCCTTAAAGAGATATCATCTGGACCTTCTTGTGAAGTCGTGGTTGGTGCATTCCTTCTGGAATTTGCGCCGCCGACTTAAACTTCCTTGGACGCGAGTACAGAAGTCTTTGATACTTGGCCGCGGCTTTACTCATGAAGCTCGCGTTTTAAGGCCACTGACTTGGATGAATTCCAACTCGGGTTAAAGGCTTCAGACCCGAATCTTGCAACTCCTGTTCCTCCAACAGAGAGATGACAGTTTTCGGCGTCTGATTCTCTGCGCACCTTGTATCTTAGACGCGGATGTGGAGTTAAGTCGCGTTTGCATTCTGTGTGTATCACAGTCTCGCTCGCGTCTGTTTTTATTGTCGCAGGACTCTGGCTCGCTGCGCGGATCATTCCCGCGTCTGCGGCCTTTGAAAATAGCCGCGTCTGTGACTTAGTTTTCTTCTGTTGAAGTGTACTTAGTTCTGAATTGTCTGATTCCCTGTTTGCTTTTTTTTTTTTTTTTGCAGGTAGGCTTGGTCATTCTTCTTCATGTTCGCTAAGTCCGTGGGAGAATATATCGGACGGCGAACTTGTTCGATGTTCGTCCACAAGGGAATATATTACGGTCCTCGTCGTCCACAAGGGAATATATTATGTCCCTAACGGGGAATCGACTCTCGCCAAGGTCTCTTCAGATCCACTGCACCAATCATGCCTGCTGGCAAGAGATGGTCAGGGTAAGTATGGCGGCGAGGAGGTTACGGTGGACACGGCGGCAGATAGGATCCTCTTCCTCTCCCATTCCAGAAGTGACATCGAGGACTTTCCATGTCTGCTGGATGGCCTGCTGGGGAAAGAGATGCTCATGAACGAAGGGTTGCAGGACTTTCTGCTACCACCGGACCTCAAGAACACCATTGCTCTTAGCTTAGTCAGCTAGGGCTCTTTCGATGTTTACATCATGCACCATCCTGTACTTGGAATCAGATGCGGCTTCAAGGAGTGAGTGCAACCTTTGAGAGAGAGAGAGAGGGACTTCTTTGTACTCCTTAATTGTAACACTCCATCTTATTGTAAGAGAGAGTTTTGACTGTAACACTCAATCTTATTGTATAAGAGAGCGTTTTAACTGTAGCACTCAATCTTATTGTATAAGAGAGCGTTTTTTGTATCACTTTCATATGCCTGAAAATAAATAAAAGTGACACTTCTCTTTTGCCTCTTTCATTGTCTTGAACTTTTTGTCTTCAGTTAGACGCATAGAAGCAAAGAGTCTTTGACTTTGTCAAAATTATGATGGTAATTTTAATAAGTCAAACTTTGTGGAGAAAGATCCTATTTCAGGAACTCTCACGATACTGTCAGAGGTGTAATATTAACTTGACAGAGATGAAATTTTTGATGGACCTGCCACTTTATAAGAGAAGGTGACAAGTAGAATTGGTACCCCCAGGGAGGGTGAACTTTTATCAAGTGTTTGGGATTAACTTGATTGAGCTCAACTGGGGATTTGATGGAAACACTGTTGATGGTGTAGTATTAACCTAACAATGTTTTTAGGTAGACTTGTTATTCTGTTGAAGAGAATAACAAGTGGGACTAGACTCGTGGGGAATCTAGGAAAGTTTGTTACCATCAGAGGTGTGATATTAACTTAACGGGTTGAAAGTGGTCTTGTCAGAAGTGTAATGTTAACTTGACAAGGATGTGAGTCAGAGGTGTGATATTAACTTGACAAAGATTGACTCATGATAAGAGTAATTTGAGGGCCTGTCATTCTATTGGTGAAAATTGACAGGTGAAAATTTGAAGTGCCAGAGGTATAGTATTAACTTGGCAAATTTGAAAGTTCGATACTCCGTGTAGAGTTGACAAACAAAATTTGTACTCGACAAGGAATATTGAAAAGTTTCCATTACCAGAAGTATAGTGTTAACTTAGTAATGGTTGTATTTTGTAGACCTACCATTCTGTATATGAGAATTGGTAAGGGATTTTGGAGGAAGGAATGGAGCCAAGTCCACTTAGGATTTTTAGCAAACCCTCAGCTGTCAACGGATTTGAAGTGCCTTTACCAACTACCGTTGAGTTGGGCTAGCCATGCTATTCCCCTCAGCATGATGAGTTGTCGAAGACTTATGTTGGGCTTAGAAGCCAACATTTTCTTCTATCCTTAGCCGTCGGGGGCGTCGGATGTTATAATGAAGAAATTCTTCTTACTTTGATCACAGGTGTACTTTTAACTTAATCAGCGGGAGAATACCATCTAAGGATAGTATTTGTTCAGGAACCTGCCATTGATCGGCATCATGAGTGTATCGCCATTCGAGGTTATGAGGCGATATGACCCATTTGAGTAGACTGACTCTACTACAAATGGTCCTTCCCATTTGGGTTGGAATTTTCCTTTTGTCTTGTGCGTCATTACCATGGGTCTTCTGATGGCTAAGACAAGATCGCCTTTCTTGAAGGTTCGCACTTTAACTTTCTTGTTGAAGGCTCTGGTAATTCGAGCTTAGTAGAGCTCGATTTGCTGTTGGGCCTGCAGACGTTTATCATCTAAGGCCTCCAGTTCTTGGAGTCGCTGTCGATGCTTCTCCTCTGTTGTCATCTCCGTTGTCAAGGCGACGCGTAGAGATGGAATTTGGATCTCTAGTGGGAGCACGGCTTCACACCCATAGACCAAAGAAAATGGCGTAGCTTTAGTTGGGGTTCGCACAGTTGTGCGGTAAGCCCATAAGCATTCACCCAACTTGTCGTCCCAGTCTCGTTGACTTTTCGAGACGAACTTTTTGAGAAGCTTGCCAATAGTCTTGTTGAAAGCTTCTGCGAGGCCATTAGCGGCAGGATAGTATGCCGTCGAGGACACACTCTGAATTCTGAACTTAGCGCAGAATCTCTGGAAAGCCTGGCTGATGAACTGAGGCCCATTGTCATGGACAATTGCCGAGGTACACCGAAACGGTAAATAACGTGGTGTTTCACGAACTTGATCACGTTCGACGACTTGACTTCCTTCAAGGGAATGGCCTCAGCCCACTTAGAGAAGTAATCGGTTATTGCCAAAATAAACCGATGTCCTTTTGATGATGGTGGGCTGATAGGACCAACCACGTCCATGCCCCACATTTCAAATGGCCAGGTAGAGGCCGTAGAGTGGAGATACCCTGGTGCTTGATGGATGAAATCGCCGTGCACTTGGCAGGCGTGACATCTCTTGGCATAAGTGACGGCATCGGCAATCATCTTGGGCCAGTAGTAACCCAACCTTTGGAGTCGATGTGCCAGTTTTGGGCCAGGTTGATGGGCTCCACACATGCCGTCATGGGCTTCTTTCAATACCTCTTGAGCCTCCTTTGGTGAGAGGCACCGGAGTAAGATCCCGTCATGCGATCGACGATACAATGTTCGCGTAATCGCATTATAATAGAATTTGGGGGCTTTCCTTCTAATGGCAGCCGCCTCTCTGGTGTCTTCAGGCAGAATGCCGTATAAGACGAAATCAATATAGGGGAATCGCCAGTCTCTAAGCTCTGGACCGGTTGATGCTTCAAGTGCTTCTTCGCGGTGACGACCTCCCGTTGACTCCTGATAGTCCTCGAGAGCATTTCTCGGGCAATACAGGTCGTGGCTGTAGACGAATATCTTCTCCATTGCTCCAGCTGGAAGAGCTAAGGTGGCAGCCAGGGATGCGAGTGCATCTGCGTGCGCATTTTGCCTGCGCGGTACATGGTCGATGTAGAAGCTTGTAAACCCCACGGCCATGCGGATAGTTGTAATAGGGTACTAAGTCTTTATGTCTGACTTCGTACTCCCCGCGAACTTGGCTGACGATGAGCTTGGAGTCGCCATATGCCTCGAGATTTTTAACGCCAATCTCATCGGCGAATTGCATCCCAATCAAAAGAGCGTTGTACTCCGCCACATTGTTGGAACAAGGCTCAGTTAATGAGACAGCTCGGGGAATCACATAATTTTGTGGGGATACGAGTACTACTCCTACCCCTGCTACTACGTGTCCCTTCGGGCTTGTTCTTGATGCACCGTCGAAGAAAAGTTACCATACTTGACTTTCGAACGATGTCTGAGTCAGGCAGACTTCAGCAACTTCATCTGGAAGATCCTCGTAGACTTTGGCTGCCCTCGGATCTGGGTGCTCAGCTAGGAAATCCGCGACTGCTTGTCCCTTAATGGCCTTTTGTGGTAAAAAGCGCATCTCATATTGGGAGAGCAATATGGCCCATTTTTCCAGTCGGCCATTTAGCGATGAAGGCTTAGTCATAAGTAACCTCAGGGGGTTGACTTTTGATATGACGTTTATAGTTTGACCTACCAGATAGTGTCGCATTTTCTGGATAGCGAACACCAGTGCCAAACATTCCTTCTCGATCGGGTTATACCGATGTTCGGCTCCGATCATTGTTCTACTCAGATAGTAGATTGCTTGCTTACGTCCTTGGTCATCATGCTGAGCTAGTAGAGCTCCCAAAGAATGATCCATTGCCCGGACGTATACCAGGAAAGGCTTTTCGGATACCGGAGCTGCAAGGACTGGTGGTTGGGTGAGGTATTGTTTAATTTCCTCGAACGCTTGTTAGCAAGCGTCGTCCCAAATGAACGAGACACCCTTCTTCATTAGCTTAGTGAAGGGTTGGCACCTTCCGGAGAGGTTTGAGATGAACCTACGGATGTATGCCAATCGTCCTTGCAATCCCCTGAGTTCCTTGAGATTTCTCGGAGGTTGCATCTCTTGGATAGCGCGAACCTTTTCCGGGTCCAAGTGAATTCCGGTGGATGTTACAACAAATCCTAAGAATTTTCCACTGGCCACCCCCAAGAAGGACTTTGTGGGATTCATCTTCAATTGATGAGCCCGCATGATGTCGAAGACCACCTTCAGGTCTGCTATATGATCACCTTTAGTGCGGCTTTTTACCGCGATGTCATCAACATAACATTCCACCGTTTTGCGTATTTACTGATGGAAAATGGCGTTCATGGCCCTTTGGTATGTTGCCCCTGCATTTTTCAGCCCGAAGGGCATGACGGTATAGCAATAACCCCCAATGGTGTCCTGAAGGAGGTGTACTTTTCATCGTCAGGATACATTTTGATTTGATTGTATCCTGAGAATCCATCCACGAAGGACATTCATTCAAATCCACAAGTATTGTCAATCATGACATCTGTGATTGGCAATGGGAATTCGTCTTTGGACAAGCCTCATTTAGATCACGGAAGTCGATGCAGATCCGGATCTTCCCGTTCTTCTTGGCAACTGGGACAATGTTGGCTACCCAGTCGGGATGTTGTTCTTCCCTGATGAAGCCAGAATCAATAAGTTTTCTGACTTCTGATTGAATTGCCTCCATTATTTCTGGGCGAAACCGTCGCTGCTGTTGTTTGACAAGCTTTACGTCTGGATTGATGTTGAGGCGGTGCATGGCCACTTGAGGATCAAGTCCTGGCATGTCCTCATAATTCCAGGCGAAGACGTCTATATACTCTTGTACAAGAGATATTAGATCTTTCTTCTCCGAAGGTGACAGGCCGTCACTTATGAAGATGGGCTTAGGGTTAGCCTCATCTCCTAGGTTGATCTGAACAACCTTGTCTTCTGTGGGTGGCTCGCGCTGTTCAAAGCGGGTATCCCAAAGAGCATTTAAATGTTTGATCCAAGGATCTGTATCGGATTGGATAATTTCTTCATTTCATCTTCCAGGTGGCTTGTCGAAACCATGTTCACTGAAAGTTCCTTGAAGATGTTGCCGACACTGACATCTGACTCCCAAGATGATGTGTCTGAAGAGTAATTGTTGCTCAACGATTCTTGAGAATCGGAGGCTGATGGGACCGGAGTTGATACATAGCCCAACCCCCAGCATGTCCGATGATAATAATCGGGGGCCTTCTCTTTCGGCACAAAGGATTGAAGCAACGTCCTCCTTCCTTTGCCGAAGTTCAACCCGGGTTTGTTGGTCAGGTCATACCCCATGCATCTCATTATATTGAGCGCTTTTGGTTCGTAATGATCGAACTGAGGGGATTCTTCCTCGCCTTCCGATTCTTCGCGGGGCGTTGGTTCAGACGAGATTCGCCCAAAAAGAATTGGTTTTTGGCCTTTCCGTCTTGCTGGAACCATAAATATAGATTCTTGCGCATTACCATTGTCTTGGTATGTCTCGAAGGACGATTTCACTGGTACATGCAATGATGTTAAGGCACCCATTGCCGACCAGAGATCGTCATCTATATCAGTGCTAGTATCTGACGGTATTGAATCAGAAGCACACACAGAAAAATACGCAAAATCTAAATCTTCATTAATATACCAACCGCCTACATCATCGGTGGTATTATCGACATCGGGCTTATTAGTGCCCGTTACAAGTGGTTCTAACTCCCACAGGCACTCTTCTTTCTCAGGCTCAGTGTCAGCCTCATTACCAGAGTCTGGCTCCTCTGGTTGTGGGGCTTCATCTGTCTCCACCGGATCTTGGTACAGCAAAGAGTCGGTGAAATAATTCTCGACCCCTTTGAACGGATGCCTTTCGATGATCAACGTCTGCACATTTCCACTCCCGTCAATGTACTTCATGACTTGGTGGAGAGTGGAGGGAACGATGGAGTTGCGGTGAATCCACGGTCGTCCCAGCAATAGATTGTAGGAAGTGTCGGCGTCGATGATGTAGCATGTCACTTCCGACTTGAGGCTTCCAATCTGACACCTGAGCTTGATCTTCCCCATCGGACGGGTCTGGTTGGCATTGAACCCATAGATAGTCGTCTGGGTGGGGCTCAAACGATGGGTAGGAATGCCGAGATGTTGCATGACCCGGTGAGGCATGATGCTCAATGCGGACCCTGGGTCTACCTGGATGCGGTTCACCTCGGACGATCCAATATACCCTGTGAAGTACAGGGGTCGATCATGCTTCCCTTTCACCTGCATATCATCTGCCGTGAAGGTGATGCAGGGGGCATTCTGGGAGGTGTGGAGGCAATCCTCTACATCTTCCTCCTTCGGCACCTGGGTCATGAAGACCTCAGCATTTGCCAGAGCTTCTTGCAGAGCTTCCCTGGTCGACTTTGATAGTCTAAGAAGTTCATACAAGGTAATGCGTGCCGAAATGTTGGCCAACTGAGCCAGGACATCAAAGCGGTAAGGTGCCGTAGATCCTTCCGCGATGCCCTTTTGAAGGGCTCGAGAAAATCGAGTCCCCTTCTGCTTCTCCACAGGTGGCTTTGTGGAGGGCCTGACTGGCTCCGCAGTTGGTTGTGGAGGGGCTACCGCCGTCTCGCCGTACTGTTTCAAGTACGCCTGTCCTGAACGGGTTCCCGCCATCGGTTGGTTGGGCTCTGCGGCCAAGACTATCGTTTCCTCCTCTGAGTCGGTTAGTGAAGGGATATCAGTCTCCGCTTCTCGAGAGGAGGCACCCACCACATTGCAGGATGAGGCTTTTGCCTTGCCTTTGGATTTCCTGTTGGTCACAGTAGTCCATTGCTGTTCATTGACAATGTCAGGGTGGACCCACATAATTTCCCTTGAGGTGTAGGGACGGGTACCAAGCCTTTCTCTTGCTGCTGGTGAGGGTCTGTGTTGACCACTCTCAGCTCTCCTTTTGGAATAGGAGTTACCCCCGCAGGCGTTGGAGGTTGTCTCCCGAACTGGAGAACCGACGTCACATTAGCCGTCACCTTCTTCTGCTCTGGTCGGAGTTTTAACACCTCCGCGTCAATCAGAGCCTGAAGGATGTCCTTGAAGATGTAGCAGCTTTTGGTGGGGTGTCCCAACATCCTGTGATACATGCAGTAGTTGGGATTGTCGGTCTTGCCGACTTCCTCTGGGCGTCGAGCTTCAGGGAGCTTCAGTCGGTTGCTCTTGTTGAGTAGTTTAAAGAGCGAATCGACATGTTCCTCCTTGAAGGAATATTGATTGTTGGCACGTGGCTGGCTTGAAGAGCCACTCGCCTTGCCTGATTGAGGTTTGGCGGGAGATTTGGTCTCCGTTTCCAAATTATCCTTCCACTTTGTTTGGAGGGATATGTCCGGCGCACACCTTGTCGACCTTTCCGGCCTAGGCTTACCTTCCTCCGCTCTGACACGGGCGACAATCTCCTCAGCCTGTTCACCTTGTTGGACTAATTGCTTCTAGGTGCGGCTTTCAGCAACTCCTATTTGAGCAAGGAGTGAGGTTTGGAGATTGTGGCGGCATGTTTCCACCAGGGTGGCCTGGGTCATACCGCTTGGACACCGGAGTGCCATGTTCCGAAATCTTTCCACGAAAGATTTGACGGACTCCCCTTTTCGCTGTTTGGTAGCCAAAAGGGTTGGCATTGTGACTTCGGAGTCATCCTCGAAGAAGCGTGTTAAAAAGAGCTTCTCCAAATCGCCCCAGTTCTTGATAGAACCTTCTGGGAGCTTCATAAACCATTCAAAGGCCAACCCTTTCAGGGTGCCGATGAATAGGCGTGCCAGGATGGCGTCATTATCTACTACATTCCCGGTTTGGGATTTGAAGTAGTAGATGTGCTGGTTGGGTGACCCCTTCCCATCAAAGGCTTGAAGAGTTGGAGCTTTGAACTTGGGTGGGTACGGAACCAAGTCCCATTCAGCCGGGTAGGGCCGGACCACTCCTACTTCTTGGAGGTCTTTGCGATTGGCAAGGGCCTCGAGGCGTTGCTCCAGTTGACTCATTCTTTTAACATGAGCCTTTCCCTGGTCTTGGTCTCCTTTTACTTGCGACGAGGACTTGGACGAGCCGGAAGTAGATCGCCGCGTCTCCCCAGAAGGTTCGGAAGATGAGCTTTCTCCCTTTTTCCCTTTGCCCTTTGACTTTTTAGGAGGGGACCTCCTCCTGTCTTCGAGCAACTGTGCAATCGCCTGCTTGAGAGAGTTGATAGATTCCTGCTAAGAAAGAATCATATCCATTTGTGCCTTCTGGATCTGCTCCAAACGTTTAGTCGTCTCCTCAGGAGTGCCTGTCATGTAGGCGGAGGTCTCCTTCTCGACGGAAGAGTTTGAAGCCCTTGATTCCGCTACGGCGGAGTGAGAATCATTAATGCCATGGGCTAAGGCATTATAGTCAATTGGGGGAATGGCCCCAGTCCGGGTGCGAGTGTGTCGATACACCCCTTCCGGTTCAGAGTCAGACTCGGACTCGTCTGAGCTGACTGCAAGTTGTTTTCCCTTGCTCCTGCTTGTCATATTCGCAGTGAGCTCCGGGTACTCAACGTCAGAGAAGGTTCCTCTTCTGTGGGAGCGTCTTCTTTTAGCTGACGGAGGAATCAGGGTCAGCTGTCTGACTAAAGACTGCTGGTGTACGCCTGATCCGCAACAGCACTCAGAGAGCATATGGATGAGCCGTTGGCAGCAACACGACGAAGTGGCCTGATTGGCACTTCTTTTCTTCGTCAGATAATCCCTCAAATCCATGGAGGGGGATTGAAAAGATTAGCTTCGCAACGTCAAAGACGGGAGGCATCCATGTGCTGTACAGCCTGGACGCAGGCATCAGAGACGCGGTTCTTGCGCCGCAGCTGTTCAGCGCGCGTCTGGCTTCTCTGTTGAGACAAAACGCGCCTGTCGCGTTGCTGTTTGGTGTGTCAGAGCGGAGACACTTGAGAGAGGATGGGCTGTTGGGCCCCACGCCTATGGGCTTGTGCCTCTTGCGCTTGACGAGGCACAGAGGTCTCATCTTGGCGTTTGGTGAGTTGGTCCTCAGAGGACCTAACTGAAGGAATCTCGCTTTTAGGGCGCCAAACGCGGACTTCACGTACTGGACGTGGCGCGGGCAAGGCGCGAGATTGTACGTCGCGTCCAGCCTCAGTTGGACAACCAACGGTTCCAACTTGCAGCTGACGCGCACGTCTCCTCTGTCGACGCTCAGCGTTTCGATTGCGTCGAGGAGGTGGAGAGAGACCAACGACATCCTGATGCTGGACACCAGGGACTTTGACCACGCGGGTCTCCTGAGAGACGCTGACGCGGGTGTTCTGTGCGACGCGGTTGGTCCCAAAGGCAGATGTGCCTGGGACCACGCGGGCCTTCTGAGAGGCGTTGGCGCGTGTACCTTGCTTGGCACAGTCGGCAGCAGGGGAGCTCGAGAAAGCCACAGATCGGGCCTCAAGGCCATTCCCCGTCGAGACCCAGCGGCAGACGCGGGTCTTTGGGCTCTTGGAGCCGGAAGAGAGAAACTCTTCATATTTTGCCTGGTCGAACTCGACAACGAGCGATTCGACCATCTTCCCCTTATGGTGGACGTCATCTTGCGCCACTATTTGCTCCTCAGTGACAAACGTAGTCCCCAGCGGAGTCGCCATCTCTTGTATGCGCCGGAAAGAAGAAGAAGCAGTGATGGGTGTAAAGATTTTCTTGAATCAAATGAAACTATTACAACCAGACTTTTCCTTCCAGTCACAAGGGAGGGAGGATGTTGAGTCTTGAATCCCCCCTTTGTTTAAGGCTGGGTTCTTCGTGTGGCGGTGGAGAGTGAGTCTTGTTCTCCGTTGACCGGATGACCGTCGGGACCGTCGGGGGATCTTCTCTCTGGGTGGTAGAAAGAGTAACACAGCTCTGTCTACCAAAACTCTCAAAGAGAAGGTAGGCGAAGAGCAGCTCGTACGCAGCAAGCTTGACGAAGAGTCTTCTCTCTCTCTTGTTGATGATCTCCTCTTTTCTCTGATTGCCTATTGCCGATTGCCTATTGCCTATTGCCTATTGCCGATTCCAGATTTCCGATTCCCTCGACCTCATAGCAAACGAGGCTATTTATAGAGGTCCTAGGGGGTGAACGTGCCCCCTGAAAACGCTCCACAATGAGGGGCCACTTCCCGCTACTTGTGCGGTGACTGGCCCCGTAATCCGGGTGGTTACAACTGAGGCGCGGGTTTAGACCCACGCGCCTTGTTACTGAGACGCGGGTGTCGAGCCAACGCGCCTTGATGCTGAGACGCGGGTGTCGAGCCAACGCGCCTTGAACTTGAGACTCTGCTTTTATTGGCTTGTCTTTTAGTGACTTTTAGACAGCCTACACTATGTGTATACTAACAGGTGGAAACTAAATTCTAAATAGATTTGGACTCCTAAAGGTTAATATGTTCTTTTATGTTTAGTACCATCTAACGTTTATTTTGCAGGTACCATGTAAAAATTGATAAGAGCATATATATTATATATAATATTTACTAATATATTTGTTGCAGGGGGAGAACAAAATCTTTTCATATTTGTTATAACCCATTTCTGCAGGGGGAGGAAAATATAACATATTTTCTGCAGGGGGGCACTTGTGCACACAAAGCGTCATCATCAAAAAGGGGAAGAATGTTGAAACTTGTTTTGATGAAGACTTTTGTGAAGCATGTCATTTGGAGCTCTAACACACGAAGAATCAAGAGTTCTACATGATCAAGATGTCCCAAAGAGAGTTGATATGATGTGGTTTATAATTATGAAATAGCATGTAAAAAGCCTTGATGCACACACATATATCATAGCCTATTAGTAGACTTGATCACCTATTAGTAGACTTGACCCTTTCTATTAGTAGACTTGACCCTTGCTATTAGCAGACTTGACCCTTCCTATTAGCAGACTAATAGGGTTATTAGTCGACTTATAAAAATGATTAGTCAACTAATACATGTTATTAGTCGACTTATAAAAAATACTAGTCAACTAATACATGGTATAGTCGACTTATAGGTTTCCCTAGTCGACTATCTTTTGTCCTGAAAGATCCCAACTCTCTGTTTGTCACTGTTAGTCGACTTAACAGTTTATATAGTCGACTAATAGATATTGTAGTCGACTTATACCCAAGATTAGTCGACTAACACAGTATAAATTGCCCAACTTAGTCGACTAACCCATATGTAAAGTCGACTATAGGCAGTTTCTGACTGTTGAACAGTTTCTGACTGTTGGTCTTTTTGTGCAACATTTCCCAACGTTTGAACATTCAAAAGGCACCTGTACCTACCCTAACTTACCCTAGTCTTCAGCTATAAATAGGGTGGTTAATCCAAAGGCCAAACAACAATAAAAAATCTTCAGTTTTCTGACCACAAATTCTGTCAAAACCTGAAAACTGATTCCAACTTCTGTTCTTCACCAAAAGTCATTTCATTGTGAAGTTCTCTGAAGTTTCTCCTATACTATACCTTGTCCACGTTCATACACAATACCAAGGCTTATAGGAAAGTTGTAATACTCAAAGCAAGCATTGTACACGGGTGGCTTCTTGGTGTAGAGGCAGTTGTACAAAGTGAAGTTTATTCTCTGGTGGAAGAGAAGGTGTTCTCTTGGTGGAAGAGAAGGTGTACACATTTGGCAAGGGGATTTGTCAAGTGGTGTGCATGGTTGTGATTTTGGGTGTACAAAATTAAGGATAAAGGAAAATCTCAAGCGGGTGGCTTGGGGACTGGATGTAGGTCACAAGGACCGAACTAGGATAAATCTCTCATGTTTGCGTTTGTCTAACTTTCTGAGATTTGCTTTTCCTTTTATTGCAAGTTATTTATTTGCTTAACATTAATCCTTCTTGTTTTAGTTTTGTGTTGACTTGGGTATTTTTAGATCCATAATTGTCAACAGAGATAGTTCCGCATTTATCATCATCTTTCGGGACCAACAGAAGGGACCGGGTTTAACTGGAGGTGATGAAGGGGAGCATTGTTGTTATTTATTGCATTGGAGGAAGGGATCGGGTTTAACCGGAGGTGACCGAAGGGGAGTGTTGTTGTTATTTATTGCATTAGAGGAAGGGACCAGGTTTAACTAGAGGTGATCGAAGGGGAGTATTGTTGTTATTTATTGTTGTTATCTATTGTTTCGGAGGAAGGGACTGGGTTGAATTAGAGGTGATCGAAGGGGAGTATTGATATTTTTTATTGAAGTATGCTTGAATATATGTTTATGATATCCAGTATATGGATATGATTGTTATGATATCCGAATTATGGATGTTAATAGGTATGACACCTAGTATATGCATATGATTATTCATGATATCCGGTATATGGATATGATTGTTATGATATCTAAATGATGCATGTTAATAGGTATGGCACCTAGTATTTCATATGATTATTTATGATATCCGGTATATGGATATGATTGTTTATGATATTCGAATTAAGGATGTTAATACGTATGACACCTAGTGTATGCATATAGTTGTCTATGACATCGGGTAAATAGATTGTTGTGACATCCAGTATATGGATGTGAGTGTCTCATATTTCCTCATGCATGAACACAATAATAATTGGATACTATCATGAGTAGTGTATGATGTCATATGTATATTAGGGTAGGTGCAATATTGAACTGTAAGTAATCTAGTGAGTAAGATTAGACTCTCTAAGAGTTGTGTTGTGACCATGACTATATATATGAAATACGAATATGTTACAAACTAGAAACCGGAGAGGTGATTATAAGAGACTAACGAGTAGGTCAAGTATTGCAAAATCATTGAGATTGTATGTTAATGAAATATTGGTCACGTGTACCTAGAAGAATATATATATGAAGTATCAGATAATAGAAAGAGTCTATAATTCATATGCTGCAGTATCAACCACAAGTAGAAAGTGTTGAAATTGATTTTTGACATTGCTCAACTGCATAATACTTGAAGTACAATGGTAGTATAATACAAACTCTATTTTGAATGACTTAACTCACTGAGCTGTTGAGCTCACCCGACCACAGATTGATATTTTTAGGTCACGGCAAGGCGAAGGTCCGACTTAGAGCTGCAAGGATGTTCTCCTGAGATGACGTATGTACTTATTGTAGAATGTGATTCTTTTGTAAACTCTGATATTATTAGTCACTGTGAGTTAGACTATTATATTACGGAAGCACTTTTATGTATATGTTTATTTGATGGACCTTGGGATGAACTATATGATGAAAATGAGATTTATAAGTAGGCTAATGTTAGCCGAAATCTAAATTATTGTATTGAGATGGAGTCTATATTTCAGACGAGATGTTGCCGAATTTCTTTAGTATATTCTGATTAACGAGCAATAAGATTGATGATTATGAAATTTTGAGGTAATTAAACCTGGGACCATTACAGTTGGTATCAGAGCTTAGGCTTAGAAACTTGAAGTACTCAAGTGTAGGTCTAAGACAGTATTAGCCTAGAGATTGATTTAAGTCGTTGGTTCAGGAATAACATTGATTGTTATAATGAATGTCTTTGAGTGTACAGTTTGTATGAATGAATGTGTGCCATGACATAAGAAGTTCAAGGGTGTAATGAGTTCTTATGCGTATGATTAATCTCGAAATGCATGATATTTTACTTTTTCTTATGTTCGAATTAAAGTATACCCGCATATACTTTGATTCGGATAAGTTCTATTAGGGGTGCGGGCCCTTAGTATGAACTACCTGTGGCATGGGACACTGGGATAAGGAAATGACAAAAATATCTGGCAAGACAAGATTTAATCAGAACGGAAGAACCATATTGAGCATATATGATAGACGTACCATCAAGTATGGTACGTGTATGTGCTGATACGATGTGGGATGATATATAACACAATTATCACCAAGTGTGATGTGTGTATGTGATACCATATGATGTGTATATCACCAAGTATGATAGTGAATGTAATGATATAAAGTATGTGTAAGATATATTCTGTGTGAAAGTGATAATATTGGACATATATTGCTTGTTTTGAAACATAAGGAGATGCATGATCAGAAGGGAACAAATTACCTTATTAGAAGAAAGATTTCATGACATAAAGAAGAAATTGAAAGTATTACTCTTACCCAATATCGGATGTGCCAAGTTTCGAGAACGAAACTTTTTCTAAGGGGTAGAGATGTAACACCCGGATTGGTAAACTCTAGGTTAATAATATTTATCGTAGATTCTTATGATTTTTAAATTAATTGTTTCTGTATTAAATAATATTCGGTAATTCATTGTGGAAATCCGGAAAAGATTTAAGATTTTTATAAATCATACTTGATTAATTGATATGAAAAATATATGGAAATGCACTGGTATATATACTGTAAGAAATACTCGTATAAATACGGGGTATTGGTGTTTAATCATATCGATGATTAAATTTTAATGATTTAGAGAGATGAAAAAAAGGAAAAAGAAAAAGAAAATAAAATTAAAAATAAGATTGGATTGATTAGGGTATGGGGGAAGTATGGGAAGAGTGGGGAGTAGGTGGGGAGTAGGTGGGGGGAGAGATAAACTCTCATTTTCCCCCCTCTCTCTCACTCTCATCTTCTCTCCCCCCCCAATCTGGTGGTGGCCCCCCCCAATCTGGTGGTGGCCGGCGGCACGCTGGAGGCCGGCGGGGCGCCGGCGGCGCCGGTGGTAGGGGAGCGCCAGCCAGCCAGCCACCCACCCTCTCTCTTTCTCCCTTCGTCTCTCCTATCTCTCCCTCTCTCACGCGGCGTGGCGCTGGGCGACGCGGCGCCGGAGGCCGCTGGAAGGGCGCCGAAGGCCGCCAGCAGGGGACGCTAGAGGTGAGGAGCAGCAGCGTGCTGCTGCTGGTTCTCTTTTAAAGGGAAAAAAAAAGAAGAAGAAGAAGATAAGTATGGGTTTGGGTTTCGGGTTTAACCCAAATCTGACCCGTTAAGAACCCAACCCGTTCATTTAATAAGGTAAATTTCATTTTAGCCCCTGTGAGATTAAAAAATTATTTTGGGGCCCTGAAAAATTACAAACAGCCTCTTGAATATTTTCAGTTATTACGTATCTAACCTTTTATACTGGTTTTGGTTTCTAGAAGATATCTTGGCCATCTGAAGTCGGATTCGGACGATTCTTGAGCCGTTGTGATCGTGAAAACGAGCGCTACACATTTTGTATATCCGTATATGGTATTAGGTGTTCAAAATTTATCGGTATACCCGATGAGTGAAAGTTCTAACTTAAATCTTATTTTTCCTCAGTTTAGATATAATTGTTATTGGAAAATTATTGATAATATTGATTCATTGGAACTAAGAGATTACATCATTGAAAGATGATTGTGACAGTTATTATAAAAGTGAACTGGTGTTAAGGAACCAAAATCCAAATAGGGTATCCGAATAATGAATCATGGATATGTTACGTATATGTGTGTGAGAACATTGATGTTAAGTTGTGTCTTACCATTTATAATTCGTATAGATATGACCATCAAGCGCCTGTAAGTGTAATGGTATGGATGAATATAGACAAATGCCACATAAATTATGTGTTTGTGAAATTTTGAGCATCGTGTATATGTTATGAGTATTTACTAGAATTAAGCACCGAATAATTAAACGCTGGGCTTTGATAGAAATTGTCAAGTATAAATTTTCATCTAATACCATCTATCCGTCTGTGATGAATATTGAAGTTACTTAACCTGAAAATCGTTAAGTGGGTCTTCTACCCCTGATTCCTTTAAACACTGTATTGCATGTGTATTAACTAGTAAGATAAGAATGATGATTTGTAAGTGAAGATTGATATTATATGCAAGTGATATCCAAGTCATTACGAAATTTATAGTTATGGATAATAATAATCGGACGGTAGTTGGTTAACACCGGTGTACCTAGTGAGTAGACTAAACAGTGACAATAGGAAATCGATTACAGATCATGAATGTTTATTTAATAAGAGATAATTAGAAATCAGTTAAGATAAAAGATCACTTGACATCCATCAATCATGATTGGATAATTATAGAATCGGTTATGTTGATACTGGTATAAGTAGAATCTAAAGTTGATATTAGAATTGAACTAAGCAAATGAAATTTGAAATTATCTTCGAGTAACTCGATGTAACCGTGATATAGAAAACTTTTTCAATTGGGATATATATAATTGATGTAGTATGATAGAAATAGTGTATTGATTAAACTATTGAAGATTTTGTTAATATTGATAACTCGGATGGGATCGGGACATTTCGGTTAATTAGCAACTGTGAACGTGAACCGATGATGATGGGACTGATCAAGTAATTGATAATGAACTTCATTAGAGTAACTGAATTGCTAACTCTACCAGACATGCTTGATAAATAAATTGAACATCAAAAGCTTATTGTTAAGCCAAGTACACAGGAGACTCAAATATTATGTAGTATGTTGAGTATTGATCTTGCAAATATTATTTTCGTATTTGTTTTATTTCATGATATATTTATGCTCAAAACGTGATCTTGTGTATTAACTTGCACACTTGAGGCATCAAAGGTCAGCTGATGGCCTACATATTTGTATCCATTGATTAAGTTGTTAAACGGTAGCAACTGAAAGCAATTGATGGATAAATAATTAAGATTCATCGAACTTGATGAGAGGTTGAAAAAATAAAACTTTTGAACCAGAGCTCATAAGTAGATATTGTACTTTTAACGATTAATGATTATTAATGAAAAACTACGAAATAAGATCAAGTCTGATGATTATCAGATAATGAGTGACTGATGATGGTGTATAAGTATCAAGTAAGTAATTAAACTCGTGAAAACCAATTAGAGTCAGTGTTTAGTAAATCTGACAAAGTATATCAATTATGATGGATAATTCGATATCAATAAAATAAGTACTGATAGCATTGAACTAGTATTTTGGTATATCTGCTCTATACACCAGAGACTTTCGGGTATTCTTGTAATTGATTTTGCAGAGCATCGGAATCTACTATTAAGCTTGGAAGTCACATCTTTATAGTGACACCGATTATATCTAACCGGTAAGAGTTAGATAATTACATTAATAATTGAAAGTTAGTAATACAGACAAAAGATTGAGCGTTGTATCAATGTGATTAGCACTCCAGTATTGGTAAGTAATATGTGTATGTGTACGCATATATATACGTGTGTAGTTTGATTCATATGCGAACACAGATGATGATTTGACTAGTAAATGACTGTGTGATTTGGAACTAGAAGATAGAAGTAAGCAGCAACAAAATATGTTGTATAGAAATCAGTAGCATTAACACCAGTATTAGTGGAACTTGAGGTAAATCTGGGTTGTATCAAATAAAAGTATTAAAACCAGTCCTTACTTAAACTAAAGGATAATTATGATATCAAAAGTGTAATAATTCATTAATATCAGAATCGTCATGTAACTATCACTTGTATCAGAAGTAATGAGAACATTTTAAATTAAATTAAGTTGTAACCAATAGGCAGTTTGCCTGAGGATAAAAGAGGCAAATGATGATAAATCCCGAATGTTAATTAAATCATAAAAGGTGAATAAATATTATGATTAGGAAAAGTGAATACTGGTACTACGAATCAGAACTTGACCGGTATGATTTTGGGGATCGTTAAGTTGAATGTTTTCTTTGTGTGTTTGATACCTCTTAAATATGATAAAAATTCCTCGAAACTAACGAATTAAGAAATGAGAACACATGAACTTAACTGTGTGACACATCGGTATGTATGTGAATATCTTTGTGATAAGAAATGTGCATAAGTATGTATATGATGTCATGTATCGTATTGGACGAAGGGATCGGGTTTAACCGGAGTTGACGAAGGGAAGCATTGTTGTTATTTATTGCATTGGAGGAAGGGATTAACCGGAGGTGACCGAAGGAGAGTATTGCTGTTATTTATTGTATTGGAGGAAGAGACCAGGTTTAATCGGAGGTAACCGAAGGGGAGTATTGTTATTATTTATTGTTGTTATCTATTATTTCGGAGGAAGGGACCGGGTTGAACTGGAGGTGAACGAAGGGGAGTATTGATATTTTTTTATTGAAGTATGCTTGAATATATGTTTATGATATCGAGTATATGGATATGATTGTTATGATATCCGAATTATGGATGTTAATAGGTATGACACCTAGTATATGCATATGATTGTTCATGATATCCGGTATATGGATATAATTGTTATGATATCCGAATGATGCATGTTAATAGGTATGACACCTAGTAATCATATGATTGTTTATGATATCTGGTATATGGATATGATTGTTTATGATATTCGAATTAAGGATGTTAATATGTATGACACCTAGTGTATGCATATAGTTATCTATGACATCGGGTAAATAGATTATTGTGACATCCAGTATATGAATGTGAGTGTCTCGTATTTCTTCATGTATGAACACAATTATAATTGGATACTATCATGAGTCGTGTGTGATGTCATACGTATATTGGGATAGGTGTAATATTAAACTGTAACTAATCTAGTGAGTAAGATTAGGCTCTCTAAGAGTTGTGTTGTGACCATGACTGTATATATGAAATACGAATATGTTACAAACTGAAAACTGGAGAGGTGATTATAAGAGACTAACTAGTAGGTCAATTATTGCAAAATTAGATTGTATATTAATGAAATATTGGTCACGTGTACCCAGAAGAATATATATAGAAAGTATCAGATAATAGAAAGAGTCTATGATTCATAAGCTGCAGTATCAATCACAAGTAGAAAGTATTGAAAGTGATTTTTGACATTGCTCAACTGCATAATACTTGAAGTACAATGGTAGTATAATACAAACTCTATTTTGAATGACTTAACTCACTGAGCTGTTGAGCTCACCCCACCACAGATTGATATTTTCAGGTCACGGCAAGGCGAAGGTCAGACTTAGAGCTGCAAGGATGTTACCTGAGATGACGTATATACTTATTGTAGAATGTGATTCTTTCTCTAAACTCTGATGTTATTAGTCACTGTGAGTTAGAATATTATATCACGGAAGTACTCTTATGTATATGTTTATTTGATGGACCTTGGGATGAACTATATGATGAAAATGAGATTTATAAGTAGGTTGATGTTAGCCAAATCTAAATTATTGTATTGAGATGGAGTCTATTTTTTAGAGCAGATGTTGCTAAAATTTCTTTAGTATATTCTGATTAACGAGCAATAAGGTTGATGATTATGAAATTTTGAGGTAATTAAACTTGGGACCGTTACAGGCGGACCTAGCACTCAATGCTTTACTGATAACTCTATCCGAGCGTAGTTATGCCGTAAGCGTAGCTTCGCCACGCGCGGTAGTATAGCGTTCGTACGCTCGCTCCGTCGTGTGCATTTAGTGCTACCACGAGCAGTAACCATACTGAACGTCATGGCATCTAGTGTTGTACGTTAAGTTTGCTCCAGCTTGCTTAGCTCCGCTTGGATGTTTGCTTACTTGCATGCCAACTTAACTCCTTGATAATTCAACTATTATTCTTTACTTGATAATTGTGAAGAGATTGAAACCATTACTTACACTATTTTTTCTAAACTGTATTATTTTTGTGTATTTGTACTGATCTCCTGTATCGGTACCATTTTTCTGTATTCATACCGATCCCTTGTACCGGTACTGTTTTCCTATATTCGTACCGATCCCCTACATCGATACTACTTTCCTGTATTGAGATATATGATAGTGATATCTACTATGTTTATTACTTGACATGCTATTACTTGACACGTTATTACTTGACACTTGACTCCTGCATGCTATCACCTGGCACCTATTTATTATCACTTGACACCTATTCGATGTCACTTATCACCTGCCATATGATATATTACTACTTGACTTGTGATTATCTTATTTTGGGGATCTTGTCTTGCTATCTTGTATTATATACGTGATATGTATTTCTACTTGTTACTCCTATAATTCCTGAACCTGTCCTACTCTTGCTATTCCTATAATATGATAATTACAAAATAATAAACTATCAAAAGGCCGACCTACATCAAGTAAGGGGGAAACTGATGGACTTCAAGTGATGAATATGTTTATTGTGGTATTGGGCATATTATGCAACTCAAACTTTCGGTTCTACCTGAGGGCCTCCAGGTGACCGAGGAGAACGCTGACTCTCTACCACCTGTTATATTCCTGAATAGCCATACACTAAGACCCACTTTTTGTATGCTTTGCGGCTGGTTCTGTACACTAGCAATGGAACACCCTAAACCATGGTCTTGGGTATGCACGAGACCCACTGTAAACATAACTCATTAGTCTCATCATCAGTTTCCAATAACAACCTCAGCTTATTCAAATGTGGATGTATGTGCGTTGGGACGCTAGGTCACATTCCAAGATATATGGGTAGGATAAGTAATAATAATATGCTAATCAATAATTTGTTGTGCTGTTTTGCAATTCGGATCATATACACTCAGATTATGGTAACATGGGGTATAAGGTGTATAGATGAGGATTTCCTTGTTTGGATTATTCCTTCGACGTACTTGTCTCATGAAGCCATAAACTGAGCTTATACGACTGATTTTGTGTATATTCAGTTTTATTCAGTCTTATATGTTTTTATCAGTTTTACATCATTTTCTTAGTTTAGGCGACAACTCTGTGTCATATAAACTCAGGATACAATGACATGTGATATAAGGTATATATATGAGGGTTTCCTTATTTAGATTATTACTTTGATGTACTAATCTCAGGATCAGTAATTTGAGCTTATATAACTAGTTTTATCACATTTACTTTACTCGCTGCCTCATTGTATGCTCCTGTATGCTTGTGCTCACGACACGATTTTGAATTCATTCTTTTTGACTCGAATTTATCAATACACGTGTGCTTGTCTCTGCACGCCACTTGGCTCTCGCCTCACCACTCGTTGGGGAGTTTTGACTCCCGCGGACTTATAAGTTCATATCTTAGAGTTTGGACTGTGGTGGACTTCCTGGTGATCAGAGTTGCGTAGCGATAGCGTCGTGGACCAGCTGTTGACTCCTGAGTCCTTTCCTTTCAAGCCCTTTGCTCGTCTCTCAAGTTTTTCTTTTGTACGTCGTGAGCCCCTTTTGTACTATTCATATCTGTACATCTCTTAGTATTTTCACCTATCGGTGATGTAATATTCTTATAATATTGTATCATATCCTGTGATAACTTTGTAATTGTACCCTTATGTTGGAATATATAATGCACCACGTACTTTCATACTCTGATTCTTGCCTGTACTAATGCTTAGCGTATATATATGAGGGTATTTTTGACTTATTATATACGTCCCAGTAACATTTTCATACCTGCGAGATCAGGGCGTTACAGATGGGGAAGCTTGCTAAAGGTTGGAGACATCACCGGTGTTGAGGTGGTGGTGGCCGATTGGGTTGAAGGAAGAAAAAGTAGAATGGTAAGTGAGAGGGATAATATATAAGAGAGAGAGAGAGAGAGAGAGAGTGAGTGAGAGATGGATTATATATATAAATTTGGAGAGGGATTATAATTTGTAGGTTTTAAACAGGATACCAAATGTAGGATTTATACACTACAACTAGGCAACACAAATACTAATATAGAAATGAGTAATGTTAATAAAATTTCAATCATAAATAACTTGTAGGAAAGTAAACAGAATAAAAACTCAAAAATAATGAAAATGCAAACACAAGAGATTTTATCCTGGTTCGGTACTCTTGACCTATATCCAGTCCAAGCAACCCGCTTGAGATTTTATTTATCCTTGATTTTGTATACCCAAAATCAACACCTGTACACCACTTGACAAAACATCCTTTACCAAATGTGTACAACTCTTCTTACACCAAGAAGACAACACCTTGTACAACTTCTCTTCTACACCAAGAAGACATTCTTGTACAATTCTTCTCTTTAAGTGATTACAATCAATCCTATAAGCCTTAAGATGTATGTGATTGTAAACAAGGACTCTTATAGGTGGACTCTCAGAATTCTTCACTAGAGCATTGGAATTTGTGTGAAGAAATGAAAGTGGAACTAGTTTTCTGAAAATAGAATTTTTTAACAGAGTTTGGACAGAAAAACTAATGATTTTAATTGGTGTATTTAGCCTAGGATAACATCCCTGTTTATAGCTGAAATCTATGGTCAGTTAGGACAGTTATCAGGACAAATTTGAATATCAAAACGTTGAATAAACACCAGAAAATCAATAACTGTTTAACAGTCAGAAACTGTTATAAGTCGACTAGGGTAGGGAGTAGGTCGACTAGTATAGGCATTTTTGACTGGGTTAGTCGACTAGCAGAAGGGATTAGTCGACTATAAATATATGATACAGATATACAAGTCTCTGAAAACTACTATTAGTCGACCAGTAGAAATTATTACTCGATTACAACATGGATTAATCGACTAGTAATGTTGATAAGTTGACTAATGCTGTTAACTGTTTAGAAACAGAAAGTTGAGATCTTTTCAGAACAGAACTTAGTCGACTATAGAACTTTATAAGTCAACTAGCAATCTTATTAGTCAACTATAGAAAGAGTCAAGTCTACTAATAGGAAGGGTCAAGTCTACTAATATGATTATTTGTGTGATCAAGACTTTTAATAAATATCTAAAAATACAAAAAAATAGTACAAATTACATTTGTTATCATACAACATTCTCTCCCTTCTTGATGATGATAATGTGTGTATGCACAAGCTCCCCCTATAGAAAAGCTCCCCCTATAGAGAAACTCCCCTACAGAATACAGGTTATAACAAATATATATATAACAAGTGTTCCCCCTGCATCATAGCGTACATATGATATATTTTTAAATGTTAGAAATAACTTATATCATTAGGAATTCTCTTTTCTTTGTATGGTACCTATAAGATAAAACATTGTTAACGGCACCAATCATAAGATGATCAAAATATTAACCTTTAGAAATCAAAACCCAATTTGAATTTGGTTTTCATCTGTTCGTATAAACATAATTGCATGAATTACATATATGATGTATATATGATGCAATATAAGCATTTTATCCATATTATTTAGATTTTTAGGAATATATTTAAACTTTAATTTCATGGTCTTCTTAACAAAAGAATTATCATTATTCTTTTTGTAGACATTTTTTTTTGAACAATCAAGACCAATATGCTTATCTTTTGAAAATCTAAGTCCAAAATGATTATATGAAACCTTTTGATATGACAATATATCATTTAAATTTTCTTTCCTTTATTAAACTTTGTGTTGGCCCAAAGGCCTTCCACTCTAGTTTTGATGATGATTAACTCATGTAGTTATGTGTACTAATAATCTTGTGATTTTAATTTCAGATCATTAATCAAGTTATTAGTTGGTGATTAGCTTCAACAAGATGATTTGGAAGCTTTCACATGTTGATTCAAGAGCCCGAGCGTCAAAGATCATATATGGTAATTGCTCGGTGGATCAAGGAGTTTTGGATCGAGTCGGCTTGGAGATTGCGCTCTACAAGAAGACTTCGGTACCATAATTTAGTTTTGTGTTTAGATCCAAATTGTAAAGATTAGAATAGTATGATAATGCTCAAGTTCACAACACACACGTTTCATGTTTTGAATATTGGTTTTTGGTTTTTCGGTTTTAGGTTTAACCGATCTTGGTTATTATGAATAGATAGATCAAAACAAGTTTACAAGGTTTAATGTATATATGATTTGTTCTATATACATACATGCTTTAATTTCCTAGACAAACTTAGTTTTGACTCACTTATTCATGTGTTTTATGTTTGGTATTTTTGACAAAACATATTTTGGAATTAAATGACAAAAACATGGATATATAATTGTTTCATGTATATTGGATTTCTATCCATATGCATCATGCTTCAAAGTGTTTAAATATCATGTTTTTGTATTTGGAAGAGTTTTGGACAAAACGTATTTTCTATTCAAAATCCAAGTTTTAGAAAATACAGTTTTTGGTTTTTGGTAAAAATGATAAGACACAAAAATAGTTCATATTGATTGATATTTGAGCTAAACCTTTTACCACATGTTTATATATCAATGCAAAATGATAAAACTATTTTTGGTGATTTTTAGATAAAAGAATTTTTAAACATGTTTTTAACCCAGTTTTCTGTCCAGGCTTCACCAGTCGACTAGTCTTCTGACCAAGTCGACTTGGCTGAAGTCGGTCGACCGGGTTGGTCGACCGGCGTGCACAGATTTGTGCACGTTTGGCAGACATGGGACGGTCGACCGTCCGGGTCGACCGGGTCAGAGAGCAGAGCTCTCTGTTTGTTTGGGTCGACCGGGGCGGTCGACCGGTAGCTGCCAACGAGCAGAATTTGACCGTTGGACGGTCGACCGGCCGGTCGACCGGCAGTGCATTTCTGACTTTTTCTGCTGCCAACGGCTATATTTTTCTGGGGTCTATAAATACCCCATTTGTGAGAGTTTTTCTCTAAGAATTTTTGTGCGAATTTTTCCCTACTCTCTGGTGTTTTCACAGCAATCAAAAGAAGTTTTTGGATTCAAATTGAACAATCTATTTGGTGTTTTTGCTAGGGTTTGGAAATTCAAAGAAAAGAGTTTTTGGGAAAAAGAGTTTTGATTCATCTTCTATATCTTGGTTTCAGTTTTTCCCAAGGATTTTCTTTGTGTTTTTGATTTCCATTCCATTGGTTTTCTCCACACTTGAGCAACATCTACTTTCTTATTCTATAGGATCTTTGTGTGGAAAAAAGAGATTGTTTGTGGTTGTTGTTTAGACCATCAAGTTAAAAACCCAATCTTTGTTTGGCTTTGTGCCTTGGGTTGTATCCCTCAAGTGATGAGGTGATCTTTGTTTGCTTTGTGCTAATCCCTCGGGTTGTGAGGTGATTGTTTTGTTGGATTGGAGCTTGCCTCAAGGAGGAGGTTGTGGTTGTAAAAGAGGAGTTGGGTACACCTTGTGAGAGTTCTTTGTGGACTAGCTAGTGGATTAGAAATCCTTCGTGTGTCGAAGGCGGGGTTGTAGAGCTGGGTGTTCGAACCTCGTAACATATCTTGTTGTTTGCGCTTGATCCATTGACTCTCTCTCTATCTCTCTCTTTACTTTGTGCCTTGCAAATATTCATATTATGCATTCATAATTGCTTGGCTTGATTGTGTGTGCATCATTTATTGATTGCACTTGAGTGTATTGCATTAAGTTTTTAAATTCCGCATTGAGTTCATTAGATTAGCATAATCACCTATTCACCCCCCTCTAGGTGATCTTTCAATTGGTATCAGAGCTAGTGCTCCTGATATTTAGGTTTAACCACCTAGGAGTGAGATCTTGGTTTGCTAATCTTCATTTGCATTGTTCATTTGCACTCAATTAGTTTGCACTCATGGATAGCCCTCCTATGTTTGACCATATTAGACTTGATGTTTGGAAGGCCAATATGAGTAGCCATTTGAAAAGACTAGGACATCTGTTGGCCAATGGCCTTCCACTCTAGTTTTGATGATGATCAACACTCATGTAGTTATGTTTACTAATATTCTTGTGTTTCTAAGTTTCAGATCATTAACAGGATATTAGTTGGTGATTAGCTTCAACAAGATGATTAGAAGCTATTCATGATGATTCCGGTGCCAAAGCTTAAAGATCATACCTTTGCACTTGGAGAATCACGGAGTTTTGGAGCAAGTCTACTTGAAGATGAAGATCGTCAAGAAGACTTAGGTATCCTATCTTAGATAGAGTTTTAGATCCATTTGTAAAGCTTAGTTTAGTTGATATGCTCAAGTGAACACAAAACACACACATTTTATGATTTGATATTTGGTTTTTATGAATAGTTGATCAAAACAAGTTTACATATGTTATATGTATAGTAGATGTTTTCTATTTACACATACATGCTTTAACTTGGTAAACAAACTTATTTTGTTATCCCTATTCATGTTTTGGAAAAATCAAGTTTGACAAAATACAAGGTTTTGTTTTTGATAAAATTTGCAAGACTCAAAAATGAATTGATATGTTGATATATTGTCTTGAAATTTTTATCACTTGTTTGAGTTTCAATATAAAATGATAAAACAATTTTTATGGTATTTTTAAAAGAGATATAAGATTATAGAAAATTTTTCCAAATTTTTCTGACCTGGTTTTGTGCTGACAGGCTGGTCGGCCGACCGGGACGGTCGACCGCACCAAGGGCCGGTCGACCGATCCGGTCGACCGACGTGCACAGACGTGCACGTCTGTTAGGCACAGTGGACGGTCGACCGAGCCGGTCGACCGGGTCTGAGAGCTCTGCTCTCGGTTTGTTTCGGTCGACCGGGCCGGTCGACCGCTATTGCCCAACGGTCACTTTTTTGACCGTTGGCGGTCGACCGGTGGCCTGTCAGGCTGCCACATCAGCCTAACGGCTAGTTTTGTATAGGGGCTATATAAACCCCATCTCTTTGGGGATTTTGGCCAAGTTTTTTAAGGAGAAAAATTTCTGGTTTCTAGAGGTTTTAAAACAAGTTTTCAAAAGTGTTTGGGGCTTTAATTCTTCAATCTTTATTGTTTTAGGTTTTTGGAAAATCAAAGAAAAGAATATTTTGGGAGATTTGTCTTGGTTTTCATTCTATATCTTTTGGAAGGATTTTCCCAAGTGATTTTCTTTGTTGCTAGTTTTCCAAACACCTAGTTTTCCTCACTTGAGCTATCTTCTATCCTAAACTATTAGGATCTTGTTTTTGTGAAAAAAGATAAGAGAAAAGAAAGAGAAGTGTTTGAGGTTGTTTGTTGTAAACCTCATTGTTGTAAACACCCTTATACTTGTGAATCCCTCTTCGGTAGAGGTGATCGGGTGATTGTGTTGTGAATCCCTCTTAGGTAGAGGTGATAGTGTTTGGTTGTGAGCCTCTTCGGTAGAGGTGTGTGGATTGGTTGTTGTATTGGCTACGGGCCTAACCCCTCGGTTGTGAGGAGGTTGTTGTTGAGAGAGGAGTTTGGTACTCCTAGAGTTGTAAGAAATCCTCTTTGGTAGAGGTTCCCTCGGTGGGAGTTGAGATAGTGGAAATCCTACACGGTGGTGTAGGCGGGGATGTAGAGCAAGGTGCTCGAACCTCGAAACAAATCTTGGTGTTTGCGTATTGATCCATTGTCTCTCTAACTCTCTCTCTTATATTTGTGCAAAGCATCATATTCATATCATATCATATTTGCTTGTGTTGTGCATATTTCATATTGCCTTGCATTTATTCATATTGCTATTCATTCTTATATGCTTGGCTTGATTGTGTGTATTTTATATTGATTGGATTGCTTGTGTGTGTGTGCCTAACTTATACTCATCCAACAAGAGCTTCACATAGCACCTCAACCCATTTCAAGGGGAATCAAGGGGAGTTAGTCCAGAGCCTCGCAAGGGGAATTCGGCTACACTTGTTGTATTGTATTAGTTTGTGCATAATTTGCATTAGCTTCCGCATTTTGCGCACTTAGTTTGCATTAAGTTTCTTAGATTAGCAATTACACCTATTCACCCCCCTCTAGGTGTTTTTCAATTGGTATCAGAGCAAGTGCTCCTGATACTTAGGCTTAACATCCTAGGAGTGATCCATTTGCTTGCTAATCTCATTTGCATTTGTTTGTTTGCACATTCATATATAGTTTACCATGGACTTCATGACCCCTCCTAGCTTTGACCCTTCCAACATTGATGTTTGGAAGTATAGGATGTCCATGTACCTAAAGACCCTAGGTTTGCATGTTTTCCTTGCGGCCACCAAGAGATGTTATCTTGGTGATTGCAATCATATAGGGGCCAATGCACTAGCCCTAGAGGCTATTAGAAGCACATTACCTAAAGATTATCTTATGTGTGTTTCTAATCTTGATTCCGCTTTTGCAGTGTGGAACAAGTTGACAACAACCACCACCTCCAAGCTTCAATTGCCAATCCAAGAAGAGGAATCTAGCGGAGAATCCGAGCCACAACAATGCTATATGGTCCAAGGGAATGACTCCCTTGAGGTACATTCGGAATCTCAACTAGATAGTAATGATTGTGCTAGTTCTTCAAATGATTATGTTGATCCCCATGCCTTAAATGAAGAACTATCTATTGTTTGTGAAAAACTAATAGAAAAATATAACTTGTTGAAAAAGAAGAGTCTAGGCATTAATAATGAAAATAAAAATTTGATTGCTAGACTTGATGTTGTTTTGCAAGAGAAAGAGGAGATTGCTAATGAAAGGGATTCATTAAAATCTCAACTTGGTCTTGCACTTAAAGAAAATGAGTTTTTGAAAAATAAAAATGATTGCCATGTTCTTTTGAAGAAAAATGAAAACTTGTCTTCAAAATTGATTTTGTTTTAAAAGAGAATGTTGATTTGAAAAATAAAATTATTTCTATTTCAAATGATTTAGATGTGTGTTTAAAGAAAAACATTGTTTTGCAAAATAAGATGGATGCACATGTTTGCCATGCTAGTGTAGCTTCTTCATCTAGTCCACCTAATGCATGTACCTCTTCTTCTAAAATTATTGATGATATTTGTATGTTAAAGAAGAGAGTAGATTGTTTGGGCTCCACTATGAGCCAATGTGCCATGAACCACTCACGGTTGGAAACCTTGGTTCGAAAGAAACAAGTTCCATCCTTTATGCATGCACACCATCACGGCATACACATGCTTCACACGGACACCATCAACACAAGTATGCTCATGTGTACACATGTACACATTGTGGCCGAAAAGGCCACCTTGCTAAATTTTGTTTTGATAGATTACATACTACTAATTTAGCAAAGAAATTTGTTTGGGTTAGAGAAGGGACTAACCCCCATGGACCCAACAAGATGTGGGTACCAAAGACCACCCCTCCTATTATTTTTGATGTAGGTGTGGGCTCTCACATGACGTGAGAGTGATGACACCTTGGAGTGGATGCGTTCCGGACTTCATGGAAATCAAATTGGATGCATCACTTTCAAGGGAAGATTTGGTGGAGATGACCACCATGTTTTGGAGACAAGGAGAGTTGCTTCTTCGGTTTTGGTAACAATCCTTTACTCCCATTTATTATGTTTATATGCTTTCCACTTCATTGTTTATAGCATGTTTTGATAGCTTATAGCATATTTTTTTTGATGTCTATGGATTAGTATGTTCATTCCATGTTTATTAGATCCTTGACATACATGTATAGTATTTGAGACACATATGCTTATATGAACCCATATTTAGTGTTCTCACTTTTGTTTAAGCTATAATGTACATCATGAATCTAATACATGTGAATTTACATAGTAATCATGTTTTAGTTTTATCATGATGACTTTTATATTTGTTTTTATGCTTCATGTTTTGAATATATGTTTAGATGTTTGTTTTCATTAAGACTAGTTATATACTTGTACATAGAGTGGGCTACAAATAAATCTATATATGTTAAGCTTGATTGCTTATTTGAACCCATTAGATGTGCTAGTATAGTCTAGTTTTGATGATTCATACATTTCAAACTTGTATTCCATTTTTGGATTTGTTTCACTTCATGTATATGTTTGTATTGCCAAACTTTAAGATATACATGTATACCCCTTGAGTCATTTGCCTTTCATGCAAATCTATATTTGGACTCAATTGTGTTTAGGGATATGTATGTATACTTCATGTTTGACAATTCATACATATACCTTGAAATGAAATTTGTTGTGATGAAAATTTAGTTTTTCATGTTTCATGTATTTATGTTTAACTTCATGTATATGTCCATCTAGTTCAAACTAATCTTATACATATACATCTTTTTGAGCCACGTGCCTTCATGAATATTCATTTAGTGGACTTGTTGAGTTTTGGATATGTATGTATATTTTAGCTTGTATTAGACATACATATGCCTTGAAGATTAAATAAGGAGTTTTATATGATTTTTCATGTTTTTGATGGAATTATGTTTTAAGGAATAGTTGAGCTTAATGAAATATTTTTCATGATTATGATCTTCACATATTATTTGTACACTCATATCTATTGCTCATGTTTTGTTTCTCATGAGTTATGCTTTATTGGTTAGAGTGATGATTATCATGTGAATTTCAATTTTGTTTTATTCCTTGCTTGAAGGATTTCGTGCTAGTTAACAAGTTTTCCATTTAACTAGTTGCGGTGTTCTTCATTTTGGTAGTGATTTTCATACAAAACTACATTTTCAAATCTATCTTTGAAAACCCCTACCTTCCAAGGGCGGTAGGATGGGAGATCATGTTCATGTATGCCCTAAATTGAAAATCTTTAAAACTTGAATTATGATTGGGTGGTAGATAATATGATGTATACACTTGAACTTATTGTTATGTCAATTGGTATCATTGAACTCTTTCAATTGGTATCATTTTGATCTTCTTGTATACTCATATATGTTTTGTATGTATGTATGCTTTAAATTCCAAGTATATCAATTTCTATTGGTATCTATTTTTCATACATATATATGTTTGTGTTTATGCTAGTGCTTGAGTTTCAATTTTGTTTAAATTGATTACTTTTAAATTGTTATCAAGACTATGCATGACTTTAGTTTGTATTTCATAAAGGGGGAGAAAATTTGATTTTGTATTTCAATTGGTATTTGTACTCCCACTCTTTATGATTAAAAGTTGTTATTTTGAACATATGATATCAACATCAAATTTTGTTTATATATTTTCAAAATGAAATATATTCTTACAATTGGTATCAAAATTTGTGTTTAAACATTCAAAATTTGTTATGTTTAATTACAATTGGTATTTTCAAAATTTTGTTTAAAGAAAATATTCAAAGTTTTGATTTGTATTTCCTATATGCAAGGAGAGCTTAACATCTCTCTTACATATAGATTCATGTTGAGTATATTATAAATTGAGGAGCTTGACAACTCTTCTTTATATGATATACGTGTGTAGGGGGAGCTTCACATCTCCTCTTATGCATTACATAATATGTGTTATGTGAATTGGGGCTTGTCATCCCTTCTTCATGTAATGCATATGTGTAGGGAAGCTAACTTAGCGTCTTCCTCTTCATGAATGTATATAGCATATAACATATATTGATTCTTGTTTATTGGTATCAAGATGCTTCATTGACATATTTTCTAATTGATATCATGTTTGTAGTCACCCCTTATTGACTTTGTTTTTTTTTTGTTGTTTTAGACAAAAAGGGGGAGAACATTGTTTGTATCGTTTTGATTGACAAAAAGGAAAAGACTTTTACCCCTCATTTTATCTATGGTTTTGATTGTTTACCCCTTGTTGATGATTGACAAAAAGGGGGAGAAGTATTTGAGTTTTATATGCAAGTATTTGAGTTTTATATGCATGCTTATGTTTATGCATATATTATGTTTTAATCTCAAGAATATTAAGTTTAATTGATTTATAGAGTTTGCTTTGTAATTGGTATCTAGAGCTTATTTTGTTTTGAATATTCCATTTGATATCTAGAACCATTTATTGTTTATGCATATGCATGTTTCATGTTTAATATTCATTGCATATATTTATTGTTTATCCCTATGCATGAGTTAAGGGGGAGCTTCCTTGAAGCTTATCTTTAATCCATGCATATATAACTCCATGAGTTTTGTCATCATCAAAAAGGGGGAGATTGTTGGCCCAATGGCCTTCCACTCTAGTTTTGATGATGATCAACACTCATGTAATTATGTTTACTAATATTCTTGTGTTTCTAAGTTTTAGATCATTAACAGGATATTAGTTGGTGATTAGCTTCAACAAGATGATTAGAAGCTATTCATGATGATTCCGGTGCCAAAGCTTAAAGATCATACCTTTGCACTTGGAGAATCACGGAGTTTTGGAGCAAGTCTACTTGAAGATGAAGATCGTCAAGAAGACTTAGGTATCCTAGCTTAGATAGAGTTTTAGATCCATTTGTAAAGCTTAGTTTAGTTGATATGCTCAAGTGAATACAAAACACACACATTTTATGATTTGATATTTGGTTTTTATGAATAGTTGATCAAAACAAGTTTACATATGTTATATGTATAGTAGATGTTTTCTATTTATACATACATGCTTTAACTTGGTAAACAAACTTATTTTGTTATCCCTATTCATGTTTTGGAAAAATCAAGTTTGACAAAATACAAGGTTTTGTTTTTGATAAAATTTGCAAGACTCAAAAATGAATTGATATGTTGATATATTGTCTTGAATTTTTATCACTTGTTTGAGTTTCAATATAAAATGATAAAACAATTTTTATGGTATTTTTAAAAGAGATATAAGATTATAGAAAATATTTTTCAAAATTTTTCTGACCTGGTTTTGTGCTGACAGGCTGGTCGGCCGACCGGGACGGTCGACCGCACCAAGGGCCGGTCGACCGATCCGGTCGACCGACGTGCACAGACGTGCACGTCTGTTAGGCACAGTGGACGGTCGACCGAGCCGGTCGACCGGGTCTGAGAGCTCTGCTCTCGGTTTGTTTCGGTCGACCGGGCCGGTCGACCGCTATTGCCCAACGGTCACTTTTTTGACCGTTGGCGGTCGACCGGGCCGGTCGACCGGTGGCCTGTCAGGCTGCCACATCAGCCTAACGGCTAGTTTTGTATAGGGGCTATATAAACCCCATCTCTTTGGGGATTTTGGCCAAGTTTTTTAAGGAGAAAAATTTCTGGTTTCTAGAGGTTTTAAAACAAGTTTTCAAAAGTGTTTGGGGCTTTAATTTTTCTATCTTTATTGTTTTAGGTTTTTGAAAAAATCAAAGAAAAGAATATTTTGGGAGATTTGTCTTGGTTTTCATTCTATATCTTTTGGAAGGATTTTCCCAAGTGATTTTCTTTGTTGCTAGTTTTCCAAACACCTAGTTTTCCACACTTGAGCTATCTTCTATCCTAAACTATTAGGATCTTGTTTTTGTGGAAAAAGATAAGAGAAAAGAAAGAAAAGTGTTTGAGGTTGTTTGTTGTAAACCTCATTGTTGTAAACACCCTTATACTTGTGAATCCCTCTTCGGTAGAGGTGATCGGGTGATTGTGTTGTGGATCCCTCTTAGGTAGAGGTGATAGTGTTTGGTTGTGAGCCTCTTCGGTAGAGGTGTGTGGATTGGTTGTTGTATTGGCTACGGGCCTAACCCCTCGGTTGTGAGGAGGTTGTTGTTGAGAGAGGAGTTTGGTACTCCTAGAGTTGTAAGAAATCCTCTTTGGTAGAGGTTCCCTCGGTGGGAGTTGAGATAGTGGAAATCCTACACGGTGGTGTAGGCGGGGATGTAGAGCAAGGTGCTCGAACCTCGAAACAAATCTTGGTGTTTGCGTATTGATCCATTGTCTCTCTAACTCTCTCTCTTATATTTGTGCAAAGCATCATATTCATATCATATCATATTTGCTTGTGTTGTGCATATTTCATATTGCCTTGCATTTATTCATATTGCTATTCATTCTTATATGCTTGGCTTGATTGTGTGTATTTTATATTGATTGGATTGCTTGTGTGTGTGTGCCTAACTTATACTCATCCAACAAGAGCTTCACATAGCACCTCAACCCATTTCAAGGGGAATCAAGGGGAGTTAGTCCAGAGCCTCGCAAGGGGAATTCGGCTACACTTGTTGTATTGTATTAGTTTGTGCATAATTTGCATTAGCTTCCGCATTTTGCGCACTTAGTTTGCATTAAGTTTCTTAGATTAGCCATTACACCTATTCACCCCCCCTCTAGGTGTTTTTCAACATCTAGTTTACCAAGCCTCCACTATGGAATCATTCCCTAATAGTAGCAAGCATAAAAAGGCAAATGCATTAGCACTTAGAGCACTTAGAGCATCTCTTAGTGAACATCTTTTACCGGTGTTTAATCATTATGACTCGGCTTTTGCAGTTTGGAGCTTATTGACGTCTCCCGAGCTTCCAAGGATTATCAACAAGATGAGGAGATCTAAGAGAGAAAAGTCCGAAGAGCATTGCTTCATGGTCCAAGGGAAAAACTCCCTTGAGGTACAATCGGACACTCAATTAGATGATAGCTCTAGTTCCTATTGCCATGGTTGTTTTGAAGTTCAAACATTGAATTTGGAACTTGCTCAAAAGCTTGAAAATTTATTGGAAAAACACAATCTTTGAAAGAGGACAACCTTGTTTTGAAAAATGAATTGAAGGATTTGTGTTCTAATTTGAATTGATTTTGTAAGAGAAGGAAGAGATCACTAGTGAACGTGACTCACTAAGATCTCAACTAGACCTTGCCCTTGATGAGATTGAGATTTTAAAAAGCAAAAATGATTGTGATGATGTTGTGAAGCACAATGAGATTTTATCTTCAAATTGGATTTTACTTTTAAAGATAACCTTTCCTTGAAAAATAAAATTGATTCTATCACTAAGGAACTTGATCTTATTTTAAAGAAAAATGAATCTTTGCAAAATGAGATTGATATTCATGTTTGTCATGCTAGTATAGCTTCTTGTTCTAGCACTCCTATTGCATGCTCCACTTTATCTTCCACTATTGAAAATGATATAAATGTTTTGAAGAAAAGTGTTGAATGCTTGGGCTCCACTTTGAGCCAATGCACATTGAATCATTCACGTTTGGAAACCTTGGTTCGCAAGAAACAAGGTCCATCTTTGCATGCACACCCTACACGGCATACACATGCTTCCCACGGTCACCACCATTACATGTATGCTCATGTGTACACTTGTACACATTGTGGCCGAAAAGGTCACCTTGCTAGATTTTGTTATGATCGTGTTTATCATGAAAATTTAGCAACTAATTTTGTTTGGGTGAGAAAAGAAACCCCTATGGACCCAAAAGAAAATGGGTACCAAAGACCACCTCTATGTTTTTTGATGTAGGTGGGAGCTCTCGCATCACGTGAGAGTATTGGTGCCTTGAAGTGGATGCATTCTAAGCTTAAAAGAGAACCATTTGGATGCTTCACTCTCAAGGGGATTTGGTGGGAGGACCACCGTGGTTTGGAGAACTAGAGATGCACCTTCATCGGTTTTGGTATCATTCTCTAACTCCCATTTTTATTTGCATGCTTTTCATGTTCATCTATTCATAGCATGTCTTGATTTATTGTTCATTATGTTTATGTCATGTTCATTAGAATAGTGTTATACATGTTTAGTTACTTGAGCACCCATGTTTTATATGGATCTATATTTAGTGTTCTCACCTTGTTTAAACTAACATGTATACCCTAGATCTAATGCACATGCATATGCATTATGACCATTTGGATGTTTATGATTTTTGTTTTGATTGAATCATGTTTTATTGTTTCATGATTAGTATGACATTTGCCATGTTTATTAGACTTATGCTTTACATGATTAGTTGTTGAGACACCCATGTTTAGTATGGACCCATATTTTGTATTCTCTTTATTTTAGCTATCATGTTAATCATAGATCTAATGCACATGTCTTTGTCATGCTAATCATATGATTGACTATGACTTTTTGTTTTAATAATTCATGTTTTGATTATTATGTTTTTCATGTTGGGTTATGATTCCCGTTTTATGCTTCATGTTTTGACTACTTGCTTGAATGATAAGTTTTCATTAAGACTAGGATTTATACTTGTACAACTAGTGAGCTACAAATAGACCTTTATATATGTTTGTGCTTGAACGCTCATTTGTATTCACTTGATATACTAGTATAGTCTAGTTTTGATGATTCTTGCATTTGACTTGTATTCTTAGTTCTGGATTTGTTTTATGAGTTTTTCATTTCATGTATATGTTTAATTTGCTAAACCTTAAGATATACATGTATACCCTTTGAGTCATTTGCCTTTCATGCAAATCTATATATATGGACTCAATTGTGTTTAGGGATATATATGTATACTTATTGTGTTGACAATTCATACATATACCTTGAAATGAAATTAGTTTTGGTGAAAATTTAGTTTTTCTTGATTTCGTGTTTATTTGTTTAACTTCATGTATATGTGTATATTGTCCAAACTATTGATTATACATGTACATCCTTGAGCCACGTGCCTTCATGCATATACTCTTGTGGACTCATTGTGTTTAGGATATGTATGTATACTTTAGTTTGTACATGACATACATATGCCTTGAAGTTTAAATCGTTTGGATGAATTTCATGTTGGCTAAGTGATTTCACATTTATAATGAATTTCATGTCTTTAAGATGATTTCAATTGGTGATTTCACATCCTAGATGAATTTCATGTTTTCATGTTTTCAAGGAATTTCATATGAGCTTAATTGAATATTTTCATGTTGATATGTGTCACATTATACTTGTACACTCACTTTATTAGTTTACTCATGATTTGTTTTCATGAGAATTTGAATGAGCTTTATAGACTTTGAGTGTTTAGTGATCATGTGCCTTACATGTGTTTCATGAAAAACAATTTTGTTTTATTCCTTGCTTGAAGGATTTCGTACTAGTTTTAAAAGTTTTTCCTATAACTAGTTCGTATTCTTCACTATGGTAGAGATTTTTAAATATACTACATTTTCAAATCTATTTTTGAAAACCCCTACCTTCTATGGGAGGAAGGATGGGAGATCATGTTCATGTATGCTTTAACTTGAAAATCATTTAAAACTTGAACCATGATTGGGAGGTAGATAATATGAGATATACAATTGATATTATTGTTATTTCAATTGATATCATTGAATTCTTTCAATGGGTATCAATCTTGACATTTCTTGTATACTCATATATTTTGTATGTATGTATGCTTTCACTTCCAAGAATATCAATTTCTATTGGTATCTATTTTTCATACATATATATGTTTTATTTGTGCTTACTATATCCCTATATCTTTAAGCACAAAATCTTGTTTATGCTAGTGCTTGAGCTTTAACTTTGTTTAAATTGATTACTTTTAAATTGGTATCAAGCCTATGCGTTATTTTAGCTGGTATTTCATAAAGGGAAAGAAAATTTGATTTTGTTTTTCAATTGGTATTTGATTCCCACTCCCTTACTTTATGATTGAAAATTTCAAATTGGTATCATATGTTTAATATGAAAATTATTTACAATTGGTATCAAAATTTTGTTTAGACATTCAAAATTTATTATGTTTAATTTCAAATTGGTATCAAGATTTTCATGTGTTTTGCTTAAAATTGGTATCAATATTCTTTTTGTTTGTTTCCTTCAATTGGTATCAAGATACTATTCTTTGACATATTTTCATTTGGTACCTTAATTGATTGTCACCCCTAATTGACTTTGTTTTTGTTTTAGACAAAAAGGGGGAAAATATTATTTTTATTGATTCGTTGTTTCGAATAAAAAGGGGGAGAAAATTTTATTGATTTGGTTTTGCTTTTATCCCTTATTGAAGATTGATTCTTTGTATTAAAAGAGAGAAGATTTTGTTTTGTTTTGGTTTGTACCCCTTTGTTGATGATTGACAAAAAGGGGGAGAAGAATTTGAGTTTATATGCATGTTTTTGTTTTGCATATATTAAGTTTAAATTAGTTTAATTTTAATTGATATCTAGAGCATGTTTTGTAATTGGATGTTTTGTAATTGGTATCTAGAGATTGGTATCTAGAGGCATGTTTTGTTTTTAATTAAACATTTTATTGGTATCTAGAACCTTTCATTGTTTATGCATTTATATGCATTCATGTTTAAGAGCCCTTATTGCATATTATTTATTGTTTATTTGTTTATGCATGAGTTAAGGGGGAGCTTCTTTGAAGCTTAACTTTAATCCATGCATATATAACTCCATGAGTTTTGTCATCATCAAAAAGGGGGAGATTGTTGGCCCAAAGGCCTTCCACTCTAGTTTTGATGATAATTAACTCATGTAGTTATGTATACTAATAATCTTGTGATTTTAATTTCAAATCATTAATCAAGTTATTAGTTGGTGATTAGCTTCAACAAGATGATTTGGAAGCTTTCACATGTTGATTCAAGAGCCGGAGCGTCAAAGATCATATATAGCAATTGGTCGGTGGATCAAGGAGTTTTGGATCGAGTCGGCTTGGAGATTGCGCTATACAAGAAGACTTCAGTACCATAGTTTAGTTTTGTGTTTAGATCTAAATTGTAAAGATTAGAATAGTATGATAATGCTCAAGTTCACAACACACACGTTTCATGTTTTGAATATTAGTTTTTGGTTTTCGGTTTTAGGTTTAACCGATCTTGGTTTTCATGAATAGATAGATCAAAACAAGTTTACATGGTTTAATGTATATATGATTTGTTCTATATACATACATGCTTTAATTTCCTAGACAAACTTAGTTTTGACTCACTTATTCATGTGTTTTATGTTTTGGTATTTTTGACAAAACATATTTTGGAATTAAATGACAAAAACATGGATATATAATTTTTTCATGTATATTGGATTTCTATCCATATGCATCATGCTTCAAAGTGTTTAAATATCATATTTTTGTATTTGGAAGAGTTTTGGACAAAACGTATTTTCTATTCAAAATCCAAGTTTTAGAAAATACAGTTTTTGGTTTTTGGTAAAAATGAAAAGACACAAAAATAGTTCATATTGATTGATATTTGAGCTAAACCTTTTACCACATGTTTACATATCAATGCAAAATGATAAAACTATTTTTGGTGATTTTTAGATAAAAGAATTTTTAAACATGTTTTTAACCCAGTTTTCTGTTCCAGGCTTCACCAGTCGACTAGTCTTCTGACCAAGTCGACTTGGCTGAAGTCGGTCGACCGGGTCGGTCAACCGGCGTGCACAGATTTGTGCACGTTTGGCAGACATGGGACGGTCGACCGTCCGGGTCGACCGGGTCAGAGAGCAGAGCTCTCTGTTTGTTTGGGTCGACCGGGGCGGTCGACCGGTAGCTGCCAACGGGCAGAATTTGACCGTTGGACGGTCGACCGGCCGGTCGACCGGCAGTGCATTTCTGACTTTTTCTGCTGCCAACGGCTATATTTTTCTGGGGTCTATAAATACCCCATTTGTGAGAGTTTTTCTCTAAGAATTTTTGTGCGATTTTTCACTAGTCTCTGTGTTTTCACAGCAATCAAAAGAAGTTTTTGGATTCAAATTAAACAATCTATTTGGTGTTTTTGCTAGGGTTTGGAAATTCAAAGAAAAGGGTTTTTGGGAAAAAGAGTTTTGATTCATCTTCTATATCTTGGTTTCAGTTTTTCCCAAGGATTTTCTTTGTGTTTTTGATTTCCATTCCATTGGTTTTCTCCACACTTAAGCAACATCTACTTTCTTATTCTATAGGATCTTTGTGTGGGAGAAAGAGATTGTTTGTGGTTGTTGTTTAGACCACCAAGTTAAAAACCCAATCTTTGTTTGGCTTTGTGCCTTGGGTTGTATCCCTCAAGTGGTGAGGTGATCCTTGTTTGCTTTGTGCTAATCCCTCGGGTTGTGAGGTGATTGTTTTGTTGGATTGGAGCTTGCCTCAAGGAGGAGGTTGTGGTTATAAAGAGAGGAGTTGGGTACTCCTTGTGAGAGTTCTTTGTGGACTAGCTAGTGGATTAGAAATCCTTCGTGTGTCGAAGGCGGGGATGTAGAGCTGGGTGCTCGAACCTCGTAACATATCTTGTTGTTTGCGCTTGATCCATTGACTCTCTCTATCTCTCTCTTTACTTTGTGCCTTGCAAATATTCATATTGTGCATTCATAATTGCTTGGCTTGATTGTGTGTGCATCATTTGTTGATTGAACTTGAGTGTATTGCATTAAGTTTTTAAATTCCGCATTGAGTTCATTAGATTAGCATAATCACCTATTCACCCCCCCCTCTAGGTGATCTTTCACTTTGGCACTTTATTCAAAAGTTCTTCATATTTATCTCTGAAACTTGTCATGTCTTTATCTAAAACAGAAATTCTTTCATTTAAAGACATAGTTTCTTTTTTAAGCAAAACATCCTCTTTTAAAAATTCTCATTATCCCTTTTTAAAGATAATATAAGTTTTTCAAAGCCATCCTTTTGAGAATTTACAGAAGATGTTGGCCCGAAGGCCCATCACTCTAGTTTTGATGATGATTAACTCACGTAGTTATAGTAATAATGATCTTGTATTTAATTAGTATCAGATATTTGATCAAGATCTTAGTTGGTGTTTAGCTTCAACAAAGGATTTGAAGTCAAGTTTTAGAGCTAGCATGTGTTAATTCAAGAGCTAATACATTAAGATTGCATCAAGTACTCAAGAAGAGTCTAACTCATTGGATTAAGGTTTGGACCAAGTCAAGAAGGGGAAGAAGATTTTCAAGAGAAGACTTTCAGAAGACTTGTTTTATGGTTATAAGTGTCCAGATTTTATTTTTAGATAAAATATAAAGGATAGATTAATTAGTGGATTGCTCAAGTTCATATACACTCACATACAAGATTTATATGTGTTTTCATAAAAGGGTTTTTGTTTTGAAAAATATCGGTTTGAGTTTTAAGCTTCAAATATACATGTGTTTTATCAAAAATTATTTTAGATCTTAATGTCAAAAACATGGATATTCATCATATATGTGTAGTGGATCATATCCATACACACTAAGCTTCAAAAGTGTTTAGAATATCTTATTTTTGTATTTGAAAAAGTTTTCAAAAAATCATTTTTGAAAAATACGGGTTTTTGTTTAAGGCAAAACTTCTATATTACAAAAATAGTTCAAATTGTTTGTAATATATTTTGATTTTTAATCAAACATGTTTGTATATCAAAGTATATCAATGAACTTTTTCTTATAAAATTTATAAAAATTTATGGGATTTTATTGAAGATAAAAAGATCAAGTTTTAATCCTTAAAAACCTCTGACCTGGCCTTCTGCCGGTCGACCGGCCGGTCGACCGAGCCATAAGTCGATCGACCAGTTCGGTCGACCGATCTGCACAGACGTGCATGACCTTGTTTGCCTAGAGGGCCGGTCGACCGAACCGGTCGACCGCCAGAGAGCTCTGCTCTCTAGATCTTGCCCCAGTCGACCGGGCGGTCGACCGGCAGAATGCTTCTGTTCTCTGTATCCAGGCCTCGTTGACCGGCCGTCGATCGATGGCCCAACGGTTAGAAATCTGACTATTGGCCGGTCGACTAGGCGGTCGACCGACAGCAGGGATCCTGCTGAGTTGGCCTCCAACGACTAAGTGTTTATCTCCACTTGTTTTAGAGCTAAATACTTCCATATCAAAAAGGAGAGTTTTTCAAGAGTGCTTTGAAAAAGAGATTTCTTGAGTTTTTCACCACAAATTCTATCCAAGTTTTTCTCACACATACTTGAGGTATCCATTACTACATCAATCTTATAGGGATCTTTGTTGTGAGAGAGTTTTAGGTGATCAAAGTGTTGAGATCACCAAAGTGTTTCATCTTTGTATTTGAGGAGGCGAACTTGCGGGTTCGTATTGTTTTGAGTTCTTGTGGGAGCTCGGTGTAGAGGTGCGGCCTCGGCAAGCTAGTGTACTTGAGTGTGTAGTTCTTGTGAAAAAAAGAGGGACTAGTGAGTCCAAGGAGTTCTAGTGTGGACTCGTTGTAGGTGTTACGGCACCGAGTGATTCAGTGGGATCGATTCTAGTGGAAATCCTTCATAGTGTTGAAGGCGGGGACATAGAGCAAGGGTGCTCGAACTCCAAAATAAATCTCTCGTGTTTGCGATTGCTCTCTCTATCTCTCGCTTGTGTTTATATCTTGCATGTTTATATTGCTTTTATCTTTATATGCTCGATATATCTTGTGCCTCATTGATATATGCTTGGGATTGTTTGCTCACACGTGTATTCAATCAAGAGAGCCATAGCGGCACCTTGATCAGGGAAAAACCGCGCACAAAAGTGTATGTTTTGAAATCAAGATTTAAAGTGTGTGTACTTTGGCTTCCTCGATACTTCTGTTATAGCATAGAGGCTAAAACGAGTCGAATCCATAGGGACGGGAGGCGATAGAAGTGTTACCGGTTGATTCACGTGTGTGTTAAAAGTTCTTCAATATTTGAAAGAATGAAAAGAAAAGAAAGCAAAGAATGAAAAGAGAAGTACGGTGAAACACAAAGAAGCGGGAAACATAGAAGATAAGATATTTGTGGTTTTTGATAATATTTCTAAAACAAAGTGAAAAGATTAAGAAAACTCATGGCTACTAACTACTAATGACTCCACTAACATGCTAACCTCTTAGTGATAGTTGCCTCACATGTATCATTGGCCATCACTAGTTCTTGGTTCAAGAGCGTTACAAAGCATGACTAATATGTTAACTTTGAAGGTTCACCTAGAGGGGGGGTGAATAGGTGAAGGCTAATCTAATGGTCACTTATTGCCAAATAATGCGGAAGCTAAAAGCAATTATGACCTAAACAAACTATTTAAACTAAACACCACGTATAACACAAGAGTGTTGCCGAATTCCCCGTGAAGGGCTCTGGACAAACTCCTCTAGATTCCCCTTGAATGGGTTGAGGTGCCGCGTTGGCTCTCTTGGTTGAATACAAGTGTTAGCAAACAAACCCAAGCAAGTATATCAATATGAGTACACAAGTATATCATGCATATAAAGATAAACACAATAAAGGAATGCAAGATATAAACAAGAGACAGAGAGAGAGAGTGAGCAATCGCAAACACAAGGGATTTGTTTCGAGGTTCGAGCACCCTTGCTCTACATCCCCGCCTTCGACACACTAAGGATTTCCACTATGATCGATCCCAATGGATCACCCGGTGCCGCAACACCTACAACTCTCGGACTCCCTAGTCCGTACACACTGCAAGCCCACCGGCTCGCCGAGGCCGCACCTCAAACAAGAGTTCGCACCCGAACCCGAAACAAGCGAGTCCACACTAGGACCCAAAACAATTACGAACACAACCGTCTGCCTTCTCAAAGGAACAAAGATGAAATCTAGGTGATCTAAACACTTTGATCACCAATTAAAACCTCTCGCAAAAAACCCTATAGGTAGATATAGTAATGGAAAGCTCAAGTGGGTGTGTGAGAAAACTAGGAAAGAGATGGTGGAGGAAAACTCAAGAAATTCTCTTTTACACTCTTGATAAAACTTTCCTTTTGATTGGAAATATTTGCCCTCAATTTTGTGGAGAAAAACCTCTGAAAAGAGTAGGAAAAACTGGCTCTAAAACTTCTCCAAAATCTTGGTTAAAACTATGACCAAACTCCCAAATTTATAGGCTGTCAAAAACTAGCCGTTGCGGTCTGTCAGACTTGCCGGTCGACCCGCCGGTCGACCGCCAACGGTCAAAAATCCGACCGTTGGAGCCTGCCGGTCGACCGCCCGGTCGACCCAAAAGAACAGAGAGCACTGCTCTCAGTTCCGGTCGACCGACCGAGTCAACCGGCCAACTGCCAGGACAAGGCGTGCACGTCGGTCGGTCGACCCGGTCGACCGACTTCAGAGTTAGTCGACTATAAAGGTAGTAAGTCGACTATCTGAAGCCTGAAACAATTTTTCAGGGATTAAAAAGTTTGTCTTTTGGCTCAAATAAAATCCCATAAAATACTTAAAAATCTACAAAAATAGTTTTACCAATATACTTTGATAAACAAACATGCTTGCACAAAATCAAGGCATGTTATAAAAGATTTGGACTATTTTTATAATATGGAAATATTGGCTCAATAGAAAACTTGTATTTTCCAAAATCTTGTTTTTCCAAAATTCCTTTAAATAAAAACTAGATATTTTGAACTCATTAAAGCATAGTGTGTTTGGATATGATCCACTACACAAATAAGATGAAATATCTAAGTTTTTGACATTAAGCTCTAAACTTGGTTTTAGTTTAAAACATGTATATAAGAAAACACCAAAAACAAAATGATATTTTTCCAAAATGAAAGTCTTTTCTAAACTGAAAATTCTTATATGAAAAGACATTTAAATCAAGAGTGTGTGTGTGATATATACTTAAGCAATCCACCAACTATTCTATCCTTTACATTTTTAACTAAAACAAAAACAAAATCTTATACCTAGACACAAGTCTTGATCTTGAAGTCTTCTCATCATCTTGACTTGGTCCAAACACGATCCAACGAGCTCGACTCCTCTTGAGTACTTGATATGATCTTGATGCATAGGCTCGTGAATCAACCGGTGCTAGCTCCAAAATATGACTTAAATCCTTTGTTGAAGCTCCACACCTACTAAGATCTTGATAACAAATCTGTCACTAATTAAACACAAGATCATTAGTAAACATAACTACATGAGTTGATCATCATCAAAACTAGAGTGATGGGCCTTTGGGCCAACAATCTCTCTCTTTTTGATGATGACAAAACTCATGAAGTTATATATGCATGGATTAAAGTAAAGCTCCAAAGAAGCTCCCCCTTAACTCATGCATAACAAATAAACAATATAATATGGAAATGAAGCACATAAACATGTATGCAAATGAAGGAGATAATCATACTAATCAAGCATAATACAAAATCACAAGCATAATACTAAATCTTTTTCTCCTATTTGCAAAACAAAACATATATGCATAAACATAAATCCTTTAATAAAAACATGCATATATAGCAAATACCTCTCCCCCTTTTTGTCAATCATCAACAAAGGGTTTAAGGTAAAAACAAAATCATCAAATCTTTCTCCCCCTTTTTGTCATAAACAAAGAGATCAATAAGGGGCCAAACAAACATATCAATAAAAGGTTATATGCGATATACATTCATGAAGAGGAAGATGCTAAGTTAGCTTCCCTACACATATGCATTACATGAAGAAGGGATGACAAGCCCCAATTCACATAACACATATTATGTAATGCATAAGAGGAGATGTGAAGCTCCCCCTACACACGTGTACCATATAAAGAAGAGTTGTCAAGCTCTTCAATACACAATACACTCAACATGAATCTATATGTAGAAGAGATGTTAAGCTCTCCTTGCATATAGGCAATACAAATCAATTTTTTTTTAATTTTTCTTAAACAAAATTTTAAAGGTATCAGATCTTTTGTAAATCAAACAAATTTTAAGATACCAAAATGAAAATAATCATTATTGTAAATCATATTGATACCAATTGAAATTTAACAAATATGAAGTTGAACATATTGATACCAATAGTAAACATAATGATCAAAAATTTTTATTTTTCATCATAAACTTTGTGCTTTTAAAAATGTGAACCAATTGAAAGTTAAGCACATGAAAATCATATATATCATATAACTACCACCCAACTCATGCACATGTATCATTGGATTCTTTCAATATAGAGCATACATAAGCATGGTCGCCCATCATCCTCCCATTGATGGTAGGGGTTTTCAAAAAATAGATTTGAAAATATTTTAGCATTGAAAATCACTACCAAATGAGGAACAATAACTAGTTAAAATAATTTTTGAAAAACTAGTTAAAGATCCTTCAAAAATATGAAATCAAAGCATATGTATTTCATGAATCATACTAAATACATAAAAGTTCAAGTACTCATAGTCCATAAAGCTCAAAATTATCTTGAAAAGTAAAAGATGAGTGTTCAAAGGTTATGTAAATAACATTTTCATGAAAATAAACATTGAGGCTCAAAAAGATCATAAGTCACATTTTTAACAAAACAAAAACATGAAAAATTATTATTTTTTAATTAAAACACTAATTTTCATGGTATATGTATGATTTATCCAAAACTAACAATACACATACATATCCCAAACATAAAACGAGTCTATCAAATGTATTTGCATGAAGGCAAGAAACTCACGGGTATACATGTATATTTATTAGATTTGAATTAAAAATACATATACATGAAGTAAAACATGAAAATTGGCAAAACAAATATAAATGAGAATCATCAAAACTAGTTTATACATGTGCATATAGTGGGTACAAATGAGCATGAAGTGCAAACATATATAAATCACGTGTAACTCACTATTTGTACATGTATAATACAAGTTTGATAAAACTACATCTAAGCATGTTTTTACCACATGAAGCACATGAAACAAATAAGACATGATCATGCTAAAAATATCATGAATGAGCAAGCATGAACATAAATAAAATGGGAGTTTAGAGATTGTTACCAACTCCAAAGCTCCAAGCTTGGTGGTCTTTCCCACCAAAACCTCCTTGATAGTGATGCATCTATATATGTGTCCATCAAGTCCATGTGCATCCACCATCAAGGCACCAAGTCTCTCACGTCTTGAGAGATCCCTCACCTACATCAAAAACATGGGGTGGGGGTTTTGGTACCCATATTTTCTTGGGTCCTTTGGGGTTAGTCTTGTAAGGAACCCAAAAATTTTATTAGCAAAATTTATATGATGTAATCTATCAAACAAAATTTTGCTAAATGGCCTTTGCGGCCACAATGTGTACACCTTAGGATGCTTATGTGAATGTTTGTGATCGTGTTGTGCAACATAAGCAAATGCATGATGTGAGTGTGCATGAACATGGGGAACTTGTTTCTTTTGAAATAAGGATTCCAATCTAGAATGGTTGAAAGCACACGAGTTTAAAGTTGAACTCAAACAATCCATTTTATTTTTCAAAACTTTTATCTCATTTGTGGTGGCATGTAAAGCATGATGAGATAAAGAATCATTATTGTTTTTCTTTTTAGATACAAAATCTTTTTCTTTTTCAAAAACCTTTCTTTTCAAAGATTTATTTTCTTGAAAAACAACTTCTCTTTGTTTTCCACCAAATTAATTTTATTCTTCAAAATAGTGTTCCCTTCACACAAATCATTTAGTTTAGACATAAGGGAAACATTCTCATTTTTCAAAACTTTATTTTCTTTTTCTAAACATGCAATATTAGATCTAAATGAATCATTTTCTATATGCATGCACTCAAAATTCTTTTTCAAATTTTTATTTTCCTTTTAATCATGTCATATTTCTCAAGTAGGAGTTGACAAAAAGTGGTAAGCTCATCATATGACATGTTCTCATCCTCAGATTCGGTAGTTACCTCAAGGGGGTTATCCCCTTGGACCATGTAGCACAAGTTGGAGATGTTGCTTCCAATGTCCGAATCGCTCCCCGCATAGTATTGATCATTTTCGCCAAGGGAGAGGAGGGTGTTCCAAACTACAAAAGCCGAATCAAGATTAGCAACCCTAGATAAATAAACATCATTTAGGGTAGACTTTAAAGCATGAAGGGCTTTTGCATTAGCCTCAATATTTTTGCCATTTAAACAATATGCATTATTGGTTGTGGCAAGATAAACATAAATACCTAAGGATTTGAGGTACAAGGACATCTTCACCTTCCATATATGGATGTTAAGAATGTCAAACAAGGGTGGTGACATAAAGTCCATGGTGTGTGTACAAAATATTGTGATTAGCCTAAAAAGAGGATCTTTAACTCTAGGTTGTTAGACCCAAATCAGAGTACCAAGCTCTGATACCAATTAAAGGTTCACCTAGAGGGGGTGAATAGGTGAAGGCTAATCTAATGGTCACTTAATGCCAAATAATGCGGAAGCTAAAAGCAATTATGACCTAAACAAACTATTTAAACTAAACACCACGTATAACACAAGAGTGTTGCCGAATTCCCCGTGAAGGGCTCTGGACAAACTCTTCTAGATTCTCCTTGAATGGGTTGAGGTGCCGCGTTGGCTCTCTTGGTTGAATACAAGTGTTAGCAAACAAACCCAAGCAAGTATATCAATATGAGCACACAAGTATATCATGCATATAAAGATAAACACAATAAAGGAATGCAAGATATAAACAAGAGACAAAGAGAGAGAGAGAGAGAGAGAGAGAGAGAGAGAGAGAGTGAGCAATCGCAAACACAAGGGATTTGTTTCGAGGTTCGAGCAACCTTGCTCTAAATCCCCGCCTTCGACACACGAAGGATTTCCACTATGATCGATCCCAATGGATCACCCGGTGCCGCAACACCTACAACTCTCGGACTCCCTAGTCCGTACACACCGCAAGCCCACCGGCTCGCCGAGGCCGCACCTCAAACAAGAGTTCGCACCCGAACCTGAAACAAGCGAGTCCACACTAGGACCCGAAACAATTGCGAACACAACCGTCCGCCTTCTCAAAGGAACAAAGATTAAATCTAGGTGATCTAAACACTTTGATCACCAATTAAAAACTCTCACAACAAAACCCTATAGGTAGATATAGTAATGGAAAGCTCAAGTGGGTATGTGAGAAAACTAGGAAAGAGATGGTGGAGGAAAACTCAAGAAATTCTCTTTTACACTCTTGATAAAATTTTCCTTTTGATTGGAAATATTTGCCCTCAATTTTGTGGAGAAAAACCTCTGAAAAGAGTAGGAAAAACTGGCTCTAAAATTTCTCCAAAATCTTGGTTAAAACTATGACCAAACCCCCAAATTTATACGCTGTCAAAAATTAGCCGTTGGGGTCTGTCAGACCTGCCGGTCGACCCGCCGGTCGACCGCCAACGGTCAAAAATCCGACCGTTGGAGCCTGCCGGTCGACCGACCGGTCGACCCAAAAGAACAGAGAGCACTGCTCTCAGTTCCGGTCGACCGACCGAGTCGACCGGCCAACTGCCAGGACAAGGCGTGCACGTCGGTCGACCGAGCCGGTCGACTGATTTCAGAGTTAGTCGACTATAAAGGTAGTAAGTCGACTATCTGAAGCCTGAAACAATTTTTCTGGGATTAAAAAGTTTATCTTTTTGGCTCAAATAAAATCCCATAAAATACTTAAAAATCTACAGAAAATAGTTTTACCAATATACTTTGATAAACAAACATGCTTGCATAAAATCAAGGCATGTTATAAAAGATTTGGACTATTTTGTAATATGGAAATATTGGCTCAATAGAAAACTTGTATTTTCCAAAATCTTATTTTTCCAAAATTCCTTTAAATAAAAACTAGATATTTTGAACTCATTAAAGCATAGTGTGTATGGATATGATCCACTACACAAATAAGACGAAATATCTAAGTTTTTGACATTAAGCTCTAAACTTGATTTTGGTTTAAAACATGTATATAAGAAAACACCAAAAACCAAAATGATATTTTTCCAAAATGAAAGTCTTTTCTAAACTGAAAATTCTTATATGAAAAGACATTTAAATCAAGAGTGTGTGTGTGATATATACTTGAGCAATCCACCAACTATTCTATCCTTTACATTTTTAACTAAAACAAAAATAAAATCTTATACCTAGACACAAGTCTTGATCTTGAAGTCTTCTCATCATCTTGACTTGGTCCAAACACGATCCAACGAGCTCGACTCCTCTTGAGTACTTGATATGATCTTGATGCATAGGCTCGTGAATCAACCGGTGCTAGCTCCAAAATATGACTTTAAATCCTTTGTTGAAGCTCCACACCTACTAAGATCTTGATAACAAATCTGTCACTGATTAAACACAAGATCATTAGTAAACATAACTACATGAGTTGATCATCATCAAAACTAGAGTGATGGGCCTTTGGGCCAACAAACTTTCACATCCAAATTCAACAAACAAGTGCAAGCTACACTTAAATCATCAAAACCCAATAAGTGCAAGCATGAAATAAAGTAATGTTAGCTTGTTAGAGATTTAGATGTTAGAGTGTTAGATCCATCATCATGAGCCATCAATGGCTCTTGCAAGAGCAAAGCCAAGTAGAGGATATTAGATTCATATGGATTATCAAATAAGAAGTTAGTAAGTTAGCGGTTAGTAGTTAGTTGCCATGAGAGAAAATTAGCTAAACATGTAAAAAAGAGTTAGAGAAGAAAATAAAGATAAGTTAAGAGAGCACCTTTCATAGATTGTCACCTTCTATTACAAGCACTCTTACTTCTTCACTTTGTACCACTCTCTCTCCTATTATAAGATCTAAAAGAAATGAAAAATACATAGGAAGAAGAAGAACTAACCTAAACTAAACAACCCTAAATTATAACATGGAAGAAACTATACTAAACTCTGCATATCTCTGCTCTGGAAGTCCATAGGGCATATATAGGCACCAGGGAAAAGGGGACCAGGGGACAAACCATGGCCCAAAGTACGGGCGCGGTCGCGCCCATACGGCCGCGAAAATAGGGTAAAAGTCGCATTTCTACGGTTGTTCTAGAGCCGCGCGCGCGGCGCTTCGGGCCGCGCACTGTCCCGTCTGTCCCCTGTCAGCGTCAGCGCCCGGTTTCTGATTTTCAGCCCCTGGTTTTGACAAAATAGCTCTCCAAGATCAATGGCTATATTATAGGCTTTTAATCACCCATTAAATGGTGATTTAGGATCTTCTTCTTCATTGCACACCATGAACCTAGAAACATGCAAGAGAGGTGTTTATTAGCAGAATTTAATATTAGTAAATTTGAAGATGTGGTATGAAATATGCAATTTTAGATACTAGTCACACCTCAACTCTTATCTAGAGGAATCTTGAGGAGATAGTTCAGAGCCCTTCACCGAGAATTTGGCTATACTCTTGTATTATACTTGGTGTGTTTAGCATAATAGTTTTTAGTTTGTATAAATAGTTTTGAATTCCGCATTAATTCATCATTAGATTAGCTAGTCTCCTATTCACCCCCTCTAGGTGATTTCAATTGGTATTAGAGCTTAGTGCTCTTGATTTGGGTCAACAACCTAAAGTTAAAGATCCACATTCATAGCTAATCACAATATTTATACACACATGGATTTCATGTCACCTCCCACTTTTGATATTCTTAACATCCAGACTTGAAAGATTAAGATGTTAATGTACCTCAAAGCCCTAGGTATTCATGTTTATTTTGCCACTATTAAAAATTCATATTGTTTAAAGGGCAAAAATCTTGAGGCTAATACAAAAACCCTTCATGCTTCGAAAAGTACCCTAAATGATAAATATTTATCTAGGGCTGCTAATTTTGATTCGATTTTTGTAGTATGGAACACTATAGTCTCCCTTGACGAACAAAAGCAATATTATGCGGGGAGCGACTTGGATGATGGAAGTGATGCTTCTAACTTGTGCTACATGGTCCAAGGGGATAACCCCCTTGAAGTAAACTCCGAATCCGAGCTTGATGAGGATGTTGACATGTCTTATGATCAGCTTGCTTCATTTTGTTAACAACTTCTTGAAAAATATGATTTGCTTAAAAAGGATAATAATAAATTGAAAAAGAACAACACTTCTTTAAACAAAAATGACTCTCTTAAAAAAAATTTGCATGTATTTCAAAAGAAAATGAAATGTTGAAAAGGATAATATTTCCTTGTCTTCTAAATTAAATGATCTTTGTGAAGGAATTACTTCTTTAAAAAATAAAATTATTTTAGTAGAAAAGAAAAGAAAATTATTTTGGAAGAAAATAACTCATTGAAAAGAATATTTGTTTCAAAAGAAAAGGAAAACATTTCTAAAAAGAAAAAGGTTGTTGATTCTTGTACTTGTCATGCTCTTCATGCAACTATTGATAAAAATGAGATTCAATTTTTGAAAAATAGAATAGATTGTTTAAACTCAACCTTGAGCAATTGTATATTTAATCATAATAAATTGGAAATCTTGTTTCAAAAGAAACAAGCTCCACATGTACATGCACATCACCCACGGCACACATATGCACACTTTGCACATCATGATCACACTTATTCTCATGTGTATATTAGAGTGTACAAATGTACACATTGCGGCCACAAAGGCCATTTAGCAAAGTTTTGTTTTGATAAGATAAACCATATTAATTTTGCTAATAAAAATACTTGGGTTCCAAACAATGCTACCCCCGTGGACCCAAAAGAAAATGGGTACCAAAATCCCTACCTCTTGTGTTTGATGTAGGTGTGGGCTCTCACATGATGTGAGAGGTTTGGTGCCTTGATGGTGGATGCATGGGCTAGACGGACATACAAAATTGATGCACCGCTATCAAGGAAGTTTGGTGGGAGGACCACCATGTTTGAAGACTTAGAGTATAGTGCTTGTAGTTTTGGTAACTATCTCTAAACTCTTATTTTATTTACATGCTTTTACATTAATAATTTTTAGCATGTTTTTATGATCATGTTTTGTGTTAATGCTTCATGAGGTGAATGCTTGTTTAGATGTAGCTTTCATTAAAACTTGTGTTTATATTTGTACAAATAGTGAGCAACATTTGATTCTTATATGTTTGTACTTCATTGCTCATTTGTACTCATTACATGTACATATATAACCTACTTTTGATGATTTCCTCATTTACACTTGTTTTCATATTCTTATATATGTTTGCTTCATGTATATGTAATTTTTGTTCAACACTAATAAATATACATGTATACCCTTGAGTCATTTGCCTTCATGCAATTGAGAAATGTACGCATATTTTTAGTTTTGATAAAACATACATTTACCTTGAAATTTGATTTTTATGAAAATTAAATTTTTATGATTGTCATATTTGTTTGTTTTGAGCCTCATTGACTATTTTTCATGAATATGCTAATCACATAACCTTTGTACACTCACATTATTTCTGTTTACTCATGATTTTGTTTCATGAGCACATTTTTGAGCTTTATAAATTTCGAGCGTCAATTTTTGTTATTGGGTATACTTCATGAGATATACATGATTTTGTTTCATATTTGAAGGATTTTTAACTAATTTTTCAAAAATTACTTTAACTAGTTATTTATTCTTCATTTGATAGTATTTTCAAAATATAATTATTTTCAAATCTTATTTTTGAAAACTTCTACCGTTCAAGGGTGGTTGGATGGACGACCATGCCTTGTATGCTCTAAATTAAAAATCTTTAAATATGTGCATGAATAGGGTGGCAGTTATGAGATATACACATGATCTTCATGGAATCATATATTTGTATACTCATATTTGTTTCTTATATATGTATGTTTTAAATTTCAATTAGTATCAATTTCTATTATTATATTTATATTTCATATATATATATATATATTTTTGATTACACTTGATTTACAATATCCTTACATATTTAAAGCACAAATTATGTTTATGCTAAGTTTGACTTAAAATTTAAATTAAATTGGTATCTTTAAAAGCTTATGCATAGATTCCAATTGGTATTTCAATTGACATTTTATTTGATATCAAAATTTACTATATATTTCAATTAGTATCTAAAATATAAAATATTTTACTTTTATTGGTATCTTAAAATTTTTGCTTGTTCACAAGTGGTATCTCAAAATTTGCTTTGTTGACTTAAGAGATTTCAAAATTTGTTTTAAGATGATTTCAATTTATTTTAAAGTGATTTCAAAATTTTTTGATATGAATTGCCTATATGCAAGGGGAGCATAACATCTCTTCTATATATAGATTCATGTTGAGTGTATCTTATATTGAGGAGTTTGACATCTCTTCTTTATGTGATACACGTGTGTAGGGGGAGCTTAACATCCCCATTTATACATTGTATATTATGCTTTATGTGAGTTAGGATTTTGTCATCCCTACTTTATGTAATGCATGTATGCAGGGGAGCTAACTTACCATCGTCCTTTTCATGAATGTATATCGCATATATATCTTTATTATTAATTTGTTTTTCACCCTTTTGTTGATGATTGACAAAAAGGGCGAGAATGATTTTTGAGTTTATATATGCATCTTTAGAAAATGATTTTATGCATATATCGAGTTCATGCATGTTCTATATTTTATGTTTATACAAAAGGGGGAGAAGGATTTTGAAAGTTTATACAAAAAGGGGGAGAAGGTTTTTGGGGAGAAGAATTCTTGATTTATGCATGTTTCTCTCACCTTGTTTATGCATATATGTTTGTTTAGTTTTAAAAACTTCATTGAATATCTATTTGTTTATTGTTATGCATGAGTTAAGGGAGAGCTTCTTTGAAGCTTAACTTTAATCCATATATATATAACTCCATGAGTTTGTCACCATCATAAAGGGCAGATTGTTGGCCCGAAGGCCCATCACTTTAGTTTTGATGATGATTAAATCATGTAGTTATAATACTAATGATCTTGTATTTAATTAATATCAGATATTTGATCAAGATCTTAGTTGGTGTTTAGTGATAGGTAGTAAAAAGTGCATATTTATCAATACATTTACTATCACATTTTCATATTTATTCCTATAATTTTGCACATTTACTAATATTTTATTATTTATTATGTGCAGGCCTTAAGTAATTAATTAAATAAGGAATAGAGCATTAAAAGAAGCCCAAAAGCCCATGTTTAAAGTCCAATGCAAAAGTTGCAATTATCAAATGTCAAAATTGCAATTACTAAGGGCAATAGTTGCAAATACTAAAAGAAGAGGGAAGGATAGACTTCTATTCAACCCTAAATACTTGCAGGATGAGGATAAAAGCCAAAGAAGAGAGTGCAAAGATAACAAATTTGTTGTTAAAAGATATTAGAAGATTTGGATTTAGGGTAACTTGCTTCCCAAGTTATCTCGAAATCTCAAAATAAAGAATCAGGATACATCTTCCAGAAGGATAAACCCAGATGGACGGACCAGAGGAGGCCACGCGAAAGCGCGTGGATAGCCGACACAACTTGGCCGCGGAAACGCGGCCCAAGCCGCGTTTCCGCGGCAATCTGGATGAGACAGGGTAACAGCTTTCGTGGAGGAGTCGTACCGGGACTCTACTTTCTTCTGCACCTATAAATACCCCTGCAGAGCAACAGAGAAGGGCGTGCAGCGCAGTACAGAGCTAAATCTAGGGTTTTTTTTAGGCTTTGTAGTTTGTAAATTAGGTTTTTTTCTTTGTAATTTTTATTTTTCCTTTATGTAACTGAGAGTAGAGGATTCTTTCATGGAGGAAGGAGTTCATGCTTGTACTGAGGTGACATCGGTGTAAGTCAAACTTTTCTTCCATTGTTAATAGAATCAACTCAAGATTTTTTTGTTATTTTATTCTTGTTTTTTTTTTTCTTCTATTCTTGTTTTATTTTATTTTTTTCTCTCTGATGTCTTGCAAACCATGAGATCTGATCGCTTCGAGACTGCTTAGCCGAAGAAGTGCCCTTAATGGCCTATGGTGATGAACAGATCCTATACGCCATGCTTGATTGCCTTCAGAAACAAGGTAAGTCGTTGCAAACGGATCAAAGGTAAACAGGGCAGAAGAGGAAGGTATGTGTTTTAGTTATAGTTTTCTTTCTTTATAATTTTAGTTTAGATCACCAACTCCACAGCTTTCCAATTTCTTTCACACTTCTCATTGTAAATACCACACTTCTTATTGTAAATACCATTGTAAATAACAAAATAAATAAAAAGAGATAACTTACTAAACAAGCTTCCATCGCTAGTCCCTCCTGAGGATCACGACCCGCATAGCCATTGCTACAGCGGATTAGAATTGAGTACCTTGCACATCTTTACTTCTAAATCTAATATTCTATATTTTGTGTGCAGGCAAAAACCCAATCAAATTTTGGCGCCGTTGCCGGGGAGGGACGGTAAGTATTTTCTAAAAAATAATAAATAACTAATTCTTTTATTCTTTCTGTTTGCAGGTTTGGAGAACAGGAAACTAACAAGAAGCAAGGACATATAGCAACTCTGTGCCTCTGCCCTTGAAGGCAGAGCAACAGGGCCTACTACAGTGCCGCGGTTCCGCGGCAAAAGCCGCGTTTCTGCGGCCTGAGTAGTTCACTGCTTACCCTGTTTTCTGCAGGTTGCTGCTACTTTTAAATCTGATTTACTGCTCTGTTAAAATTTGCTCTGTGATAAACCTGTACACTGCTAATTAATTAACAGTAACCCATTTGTTGAAAAATAAAAAAAATTAGACTCTTGCATCTTAAGCACGTGTCTATTTAATTTTTTTAATTTTTGTTGAAGAGTACTGGAGACAAGGTATGTTCGCATTGCATATAGACTAGGAAGCACCCTTGGCTAATTTTCTGCTTTGAGTGAATATTTGTCTACTGCTTTACACGTGCACTAAATTGACTTAAGGGCTTGTCCTATAAATAAGATAAGGTGGGGATTTCATCACCCTTCCTTGGCCCACAAACAATCTCCTCACTCACTAACCCAAGCCTAACTAAAAATTAGTAGACGTTGGCCCTAGGGACATCTCGGACTCAATTAGGAGATTATCCTAAGGGGGAACAGTGTTGGAATTTGACTCGTGCCAAATCAGTTTCTAGGAAGGGGATTGAGGGCCGAAAGCCCGAAGATTGGTGGTTATTTAATTAAGGAACGTCTTTGACGGAAAACCTCCCACCAATCTTGCCCTGACCTGGCTGATTAACTTGTGGTCAAAGTCTACACCCTACCTCCCGTGGACAGTCTAACCAGCTAGGAGTCGTCTAGGTCATAGGTCTACCCTAACTTAGGTTAAAAAAATTTTTGTTTGCTTATTTGTTTGTTTTCTTTTTCTTTGTTTGTATTTGTGTGATATGGCATATAACAATAATTTTTCCAATTTTAATCCATATTACACACCAACCTCTTTTTCGGATATTACCAACCCGGCATATCATAACTTTGACCAATCTAGTGTGCCAAATTGGTCTTATCCGAATCATTACATACCCCAGTCCCAATACTATGAACAAGATTGGAATAATCATCACTACTCTTCACAGAGTCAATGGGGATTCAACACCCCTGAGCCATATGGTCAACCACCTGTTCAACAATTATCTTCATATACGTCTTTTACCACATCACCAAGGTTTCAGTCCTCCATTGATCTATTTGATGGGTTAGAAGAAAAAGTGGATCGTTTACAAGATTTAATGAATGATCAAATTTCTAAACTTTCAAACATTCTTGAACTAACTAACCAAGTTGATAGGAACCAAGAATCATTCTGTCTAGAAGACCTTGATCAAAATCCAATTTCATCACATCAATATGAACTTGATCAATCCCAATCCTTGGACAAATTGGCTAGTTTTAATTTCAATGAGATTGAATTAGATTATGAATGTGAACCCGATCTCAAATTTTGCGATTCAGTTTCCATCTTCGAATCTATGTTGACTCTGGTATTCTTACCCAATTTGGACCAATTTTCTGAGCCAACATTTATTCCCGTACCCATAAATCATGAAATTGAATCACCCATTTTTGATGATCATCATATTGAATTTGACCAATTTCATACTTTTGAAAGTCCCATTGACAAATTGGCAAGTTCTCATTTTTATGAGATTGAATCCAATGAGATATGTGACCTTGATTCTCAAATTTGTTGTGATCGAGTTCAAATTACCGAATCAATATTGACTCCTGTTCAGTTACCCGATTTAGGTAATATTTTAGAGTCAGTCTTGATTCCCACACCTATCATTCCTGAGCTTGAATCACCAATAGTGAGTCATATTCCATTGTGGGAAAATGATTGTGGACTTGAGTTTCAACTTCTTAATTTGGACCCACTTCTTGAACCTAGCTCGACTCCTGAACCTTTACTTGACTTAAGTCACCTTCCTGAGTCGATATTAGTTCCTGCACCTATCATTCTTGAGTCCAAATCAACCATTCTACCAAGTCACATTCTTTTGTTGGACATAGGTATAGACCATGACTCTGTGATGATTTTCCAGGACTGGTCATGTAAAGGAAGTAAGTTTCACAAGAGAATCTTCCATGATCCTATTCATACTGGGGACTGTAAATATGTAAATAGAAAAGAGGTCAATAAAGGTAGGTCCCGTGAACTACCACATTATCTTGATTGGATAGCAACGCTTGGCCCAATTAGACCACCACCGGAACCACCACCTTGAGGTAATATTTGCCTTCCCTTTCTTCTTTTTCATGCATACATGCATACATTCATACATTGAGGACAATGCATGAGATAAGTGTGGGGGGAGGCTTTACTAACATACTAACATAGGTAGAAACTAACAAAATTTAAAAAAGAAAAAAAGACAATATTTTGACTTATCTTTTGAAAGAAATCTAAGTTAGTCTTAAGAATTAGGAAAATCATGATTAGGATTTCTAAAAACTTGATCAAAATAAATAAATTGTCGAATTTTTAGGTATAGGAGGAGAAATTGAATAAGTAATTAGTCTTGATTTTTACCTTAATGAAATGTGCATATCTAATGCATATTTAGGATTCTAAGACAAAGACCCTTGTGCCTCATATAAGAAAAAAAATTAAAAATAATAATAATAATAATATAAAAAAATATCATCAATTAAGCTGGATACATGTGCCTCAAGAAGCATAAGTATTCACGCCTAAAGGTGAGTTCTAAATAAAATAAAGTCCTTAGTTTTGTGGCCTAGTTCACTCGAATTTGAGTCTGTAGGGTGTTTTCTCACCCGGTGCCCTAAAACCGACCGGTTTGGAAGCCACCGACTTTAAGTTCGCTACATGGGTGGATTAGAAAGCCTAAGGAAACTAAGAAAAATTACTTATATATGTACTAACACATCTAAAAGTCAATTAGTTAGGTATGAGGGCCTCAAGAAGCCTTGATACTTACACGAAAGAAAATTAGATGAGTTATATATATTAAAAAGAAAGAAAATAACAATAAAGAGGCATGAGAGTCCAAGTGAAGGAATTCCTAGTAAAGATTCACAAGGATGCATATGACTTTTGGTAACGAAAAAGACTATACAAAAATTCAATTTTGACCCTTACCTAAAAAGGAAAACAATTTACTATATAAAGACTAAGTTTAAGAATGAATAAAAATGATAATCCTAAAAACTTATAGATTACTTAATCTCTTCAAACGTATTTCAAATATTTTCCTTTTTATGGATTTTGTGGGTGTAATCCGCTGAAAACCCTCACGAGACAACACTCTTCCTCTAGGGTAACCTAGGGGTTTAACGGCTTGTTGCACGTGCTAAGTGCAACCGTGATTCCTACGAAAGTGAGTTAGGATAGATTAGTTTTTCTTTTTCTTTCTGATTTTTACTCAAGGACGAGCAAAAAGATAAGTGTGGGGGTGTGATAGGTAGTAAAAAGTGCATATTTATTAATACATTTACTATCACATTTTTCATATTTATTCCTATAATTTTGCACATTTACTAATATTTTATTATTTATTGTGTGCAGGCCTTGAGTAATTAATTAAATAAGGAATAAAGCCTTAAAAGAAGCCCAAAAGCCCATGTTTAAAGCCCAATGCAAAAGTTGCAATTATCAAGTGTCAAAATTGCAATTACTAAGGGCAATAGTTGCAAATACTAAAAGAAGAGGGAAGGATAGACTTCTATTCAACCCTAAATACTTGCAGGATGAGGATAAAAGCCAAAGAAGAGAGTGCAAAGAGAACAAATTTGTTGTTAAAAGATATTGGAAGATTTGAATTTAGGGTAACTTGCTTTCTAAGTTATCCCAAAATCTCAAAATAAAGAGTCAGGATACATCTTCCAGAAGGATAAACCCAGATGGACGGACCAGAGGAGCCACACGCGCGAAAGCGCGTGGCCAGCCAACACAACTTGGCCGCGGAAACGCAGCCCAAGCCGCGTTTCCGCGGCAATCCGGATGAGACAGGGTAACAGCTTTCGTGGAGGAGTCGTACCGGGACTCTACTTCCTTCTGCACCTATAAATACCCCTGCAGAGCAACAGAGAAGGGCGTGCAGCGCAGTACAGAGTTAAATCTAGGGTTTTTTCTTAGGCTTTGTAGTTTGTAAATTAGGTTTTTTTTTGTAATTTTTATTTTTCCTTTATGTAACTGAGAGTAGAGGATGCTTTCATGGAGGAAGGAGTTCATGCTTGTACTGAGGTGACATCGGTGTAAGTCAAACTTTTCTTCCATTGTTAATAGAATCAACTCAAGGTTTGTTTTTGTTATTTTATTCTTGTTTTATTTTTTTCTTCTATTCTTGTTTTATTTTATTTTTTTCTCTCTGATGTCTTGCAAACCATGAGATCTGATCGCTTCGAAACTGCTTAGCCGAAGAAGTGCCCTTGATGGCCTATGGTGATGAACAGATCCTATATGCCATGCTTGATTGCCTTCAGAAACAAGGTAAGTCGTTGCAAACGGATCAAAGGTAAACAGGGTAGAAGAGGTAGGTATGTGTTTTAGTTATAGTTTTCTTTCTTTGTAATTTTAGTTTAGATCACCAACTCCACATCTTTCCAATTTCTTTCACACTTCTCATTGTAAATACCACATTTCTTATTGTAAATACCATTGTAAATAACAAAATAAATAAAAAGAGATAACTTACTAAACAAGCTTCCATCGCTAGTCCCTCCCTGAGGATCACGACCCGCATAGCCATTGCTACAGCGGATTAGAATTGAGCACCTTGCACCTCTTTACTTCTAAATCTAATATTCTATATTTTGTGTGCAGGAAAATCTCAATCATTTAGCTTCAATAAAGAATTTGAAGTCAAGTTTTGGAGTTAGCACGTGTTGATTCAAGAGCTCGCGCATCAAGATTGCATCAAGTACTCAAGAGGAGTCTAGCTCATTAGATCAAGGTTTGGACCAAGTCAAGAAGGAGAAGAAGATTTTCAAGAGAAGACTTTCAGAAGACTTATGTCATGGTTGTAAGTGTCAAGATTTGATTTTAAATAAAATGTAAAGGATAGATTAGTTGGTGGATTGTTCAAGTTCATATACACTCACACACAATATTTATATGTTTTTCATAAAGAGTTTTGGTTTTAGAAAATACCGGTTTGATTTTTAAGCTTCAAAATATACATGTGTTTTATCAAAACTTATTTTAGAGCTTAATATCAAAAACATAAATATTTCATCATATATGTGTAGTGGATCATATCCATACACACTAAGCTTCAAAAGTGTTTAGAATATCTTGTTTTTGTATTTGGAAAAGTTTTGGAAAATCGTTATTGAAAAATACAGGTTTTTGTTTAAGGAAAAACTCTATATTACAAAAATAGTTCAAAATGTTTGTAATATGTTTTGATTTTTAATCAAACATGTTTTTATATCAAAGTATATCAATGAATTTATTTTTGTAGAATTTATAAAAATTTATGAGATTTTATTGAAGATAAAAAGATCAAGTTTTAATCCTTAAAAACCTGTGACCTAGCCTTCTGTCGGTCGACCGGACGATCGACCGAGCCATAACTCGGTCGACCGGTCCGGTCGACCGATGTACATAGACATGCATGGCCTTGTTTGGCTGGAGGGACGGTCGACCGAACCGGTCGACCGCCAGAGAGCTCTGCTCTCTGGATCTGGCCCCGGTCGACCTGGCGGTCGACCGGCAGAGAGCTTCTGCTCTCTGTTCCAGGCCTCGGTCGACCGGCCAGTCGACTGATGGCCAAACGGTCAGAAATCTGACCGTTTGCCAGTCAACCGGGCGGTTGACCGACAGCAGGGAATCCTGCTGAGTTGGCCTCCAACGGCCATATTTTGGGAGCCTATAAATTGGGGTTCTCTTGGACTGTTTTCAATAAGAATTGAAGTAGGTTTTCAAGCTAGTTTTTTTCTACCTTTCTAAGTGTTTATTTCCACTTATTTTAGAGCCAAATACTTCCATATCAGAAAGGAGAGTTTTTCAAAAGTGTTTTAAAAAAGAGATTTCTTGAGTTTTTCACCACAAATTCTATTCAAGTTTTTCTCACACATACTTGAGTTATCCATTGCTACATCAATCCTATAGGGATCATTGTTGTGAGAGAGTTTTAGGTGATCAAAGTGTTAAGATCACCAAAGTATTTCATCTTTGTATTTGAGGAGGCAAACTTGCGGGTTCGTGTTGTTTCGAGTTCTTGTGGGAGCTCGGTGTAGAGGTGCGGCCTCAACAAGCTAGTGTGCTTGCGTGTGTAGTTCTTGTGGGAATAAGAGAGGGACTAATGAGTCCAAGGAGTTCTAGTGTGAACTCGTTGTAGGTGTTGCAACACCAAGTGATCCAGTGGGATCGATTCTAGTGGAAATCCTTCATAGTGTTGAGGCGAGGACGTAGAGCAAGGGTGCTCGAACCTACAAATCTCCCGTGTTTGTGATTGCTCTCTCTATCTATCACTTGTGTTTATATCTTGCATGTTTATATTGCTTTTATCTTTATATGCTTGATATATCTTGTGCCTTATTGATATATGCTCGGGATTGTTTGCTCACACTTGTATTCAACCAAGAGAGCCATAGCGGCACCTCAACTCTTATCTAGAGGAATCTTGAGGAGATAGTTCAAAGCTCTTCATCGGGAATTCGGCTACACTCTTGTGTTATACTTGGTATGTTTAGCATAATAGTTTTTAGTTTGTATAAATAGTTTTTAATTCCATATTAATTCATCATTAGATTAGCTAGTCCCCTATTCATCCCCCTCTAGGTGATTTCAAATGAAATGTGAGAAACATAAATAAAATTTTCTTTATGAGTCTTTCATTTTCCTTTGATAAAACTTTATTTTTCATCTTTTCATCTTAAGATCATTATATAATTCATGAAATGCATCTAAGAGTTCAATATATTGTACCTCATCTTCTTCTTGAACCATAAAATAAATGTTGGCATGTTCAGTGGTTTCTTCTTCGTCAGAGGAAGAGGATCACTATTCTCCCATGATGCCCGATAATCTTTCTTCTTTTTGAACTTTTTGCTCTTGAATTTTCCTTTTATTTTGAGCAATGGACAATCCTTCTTCATACGACCTGCTTTATTACAATTAAAGCATATAAGATTAAACTTACCTTACTTCAATAACTTTCTGAATTTTCTTGAGAGCATTGTCATCTCCTCTTCATCATCATGTGAATTGTTCATATCTGAGGATGTATGGAAGGCAAGTACTTTCTTCTTGGATAGAGGTTATTGTTCATCATTTTTCTGCTCTTCAGGTTATGCTTCATATGCCATTACCAATAAGGTTTTCTAAGGACATAGTTGAGAGATCATTTGCTTCTTCAATTGCAATGGTTTTCTTCTCCCGATCTGATATGAGTGCACGAAGAATCTTTCTAACATTTTCAACTTGAGTGTATTCCTTTCCAAGGGATGCTAAGAAATTTGTAATGTCGGTGAACCTTGTAACCATTTCTGCTATAGTTTCGTTCTCCTTCATTTTGAAGAGTTCGAACCTGTGAACAAGAACAAAAATTTTAGATTCTCTAACCTTATTTGTACCTTCAGCTTATTTGTACCTTCATGGATTACTTGTAGAATCTGCCAAATTTAATTTGCAAATCTGGCCATTGACACGCGATTGAATTCTTCTTTGTTCAAGGCACAGAAAAGCATGTTCGTTGCTTTGGCATCAAGGTTTACTGATTTCTTTTGTTCTTCACTCCAGGCATTATAATTGGTGGTCGGCTTGGTGTACGGTGCTTCTACTATATTCCATAGTTCGTAGTTGAGTGGTTGTAAGTAGATCTTCATCCTACACTTTCAGTAGTTGTAATTTGATCTATTAAACAATGGTGGATGTGTGTAGTATGTCCTTCCCTGAATTGTGATGAAGGAAACTCCGTTGCCATCCTTGAAAGTTGTATGCAGGCAGACCTTGCTCTGATACCGAATGTATGTTCCAAAAATGATACCAAATGTAGGATTTATGCACTACAACTAGAAAACACAAACACTAATATAGAAATAAGTAGCGTTATAAAATTTCAATCATAAATAACTTGTAGGAAAGGAAACAGAATAAAAACTCAGAAATAATGAAAACGTAAACAAAAGAGATTTTATCTTGGTTCGGTCCTCTTTACCTACATCCAGTCCCCAAGCAATCCTCTTTAGATTTTACTTATCCTTGATTTTGTACACCCAAAATCAACACATGTACACCTGTCACGCCCCACTTCCTAAAATACGTGGAAACGGGGTCGAGACGAGAGTCGGCGACGTATATACGCGAGAAAAATACCCCACGTATACACGCTAAGCCTAAAGTAACCTGAACAAGTTAGAAATCCAAACCAAATCAATCAATAATCACTGCAATATCCCATATAAACATCCACGTATGATATCATATAAAAAGGCACTGGAATAGAGAGTGAATCTGATATGCATGAATTAAGAAAAATATAGAAACAGGAATAAAAAGAGGTAAGAATACCATGATAAAAAGGGAGAGGACCCAAGCTCCTCGCAAAGCGTACCGTCTCATCGAACACCTGCAAAATAGAAACAAAGTGTCCAATATCTGGACGTGCAAATTCAGGGTCGTCAGAAAGCGACCTGGTGAGTGTGTGTGTAAAAGGAGAACTCGTCCATATAAACAGTGTGCATAAAATAATAACAAGAATAACTGCAGACATAAGATTGTTGGCCCAGAGACCTTCCACTCTAGTTTTGATGATGATTAACTCATGTAGTTATGTGTACTAATAATCTTGTGATTTTAGTTTCAGATCATTAATCAAGATATTAGTAGGTGATTAGCTTCAACAAGATGATTTGGAAGCTTTCACATTTTGATTCAAGAGCCCGAGCGTCAAAGATCATATATAGCACTTGCTCGGTGGATCAAAGAGTTTTGGATCGAGTCGGCTTGGAGATTGCGCTTTACAAGAAGACATCGGTACCGTAGTTTAGTTTTGTGTTTAGATCCAAATTGTAAAGATTAGAATAGTATGATATGCTCAAGTTCACAACACACACGTTTCATGTTTTGAATATTGGTTTTCGATTTTTCGTTTTAGGTTTAACCGATCTTGGTTTGCATGAATAGATAGATTCAAAACAAGTTTACATGGTTTAATGTATATTAGATTTGTTCTGTATACATGCATGCTTAATTTCCTAGACAAACTTAGTTTTGACTTACTTATTCATGTGTTTTATGTTTTGGTATTTTTAACAAAACATATTTTGGAATTAATGTCAAAAACTATGATATATATGTTTCATGTATATAGGATTATATCTTTATACATCATGCCTAAATGTTATTTAAATATCATGTTTTTGTATTTGGATGAGTTTTGGACAAAATGTAATTTCTATTCAAAATCCAAGTTTTAGAAAATACAGTTTTGATTTTTGGTAAAAATGATAAGATACAAAAATAGTTCAAATTGCATGATTTTTGAGTTGTAATTTCTATCACATGTTTATATATCAATGCAAAATGATAAAACTATTTTTGGGGATTTTTAAAGTATTTTACAAGATTTACTAAAAATATTTTAACATGTTTTTTCTGACCCAGTTCTGTGCCTGACAGGCTAGGTCGGTCGACCGTACGGTCGACCGAGCCAGTAGCCGGTCGACCGACGTGCACAGACTTGTGCACGTCTGGCTGGCAGTTGACACGGTCGACCGAGCGGTCGACCGGGTCTGAGAGCAGAGCTCTCTGTTTATTTCGGTCGACCGCGCGGTCGACCGGTAGCTGGCAACGGTCAAAATGTGACCGTTGGCCGGTCGACCGCACGGTCGACCGGAAGGTCATTTTTGGCAGTTTCTGCTGCCAACGGCTATATTTTTCTGGGGGCTATAAATACCCCATTAATGGCCAGTTTTTCATAAGATTTTTTTGTGCGAATTTTTCCTGACTCTCTAGTGTTTTCACAGCAATCAAAAGAAGTTTTTGGATTTAAATTGAACAATCTATTTGGTGTTTTTGCTAGGGTTTGGAATATCAAAGAAAAGGGTTTTGGGGAAAAAGAGTTTTGATTCAACTTCTTCATCTTTGTTTCAGTTTTTCCCAAGGATTTTCTTTGTGATTTTGATTTCCATTCCATTGTTTTTCTCCACACTTGAGCTACATCTACTTTCTTATTCTATAGGATCTTTGTGTGGGAGAAAGAGATTGTTTGTGGTTGTTGTTTTGACCACCAAGTTGTTGTTTTGACCACCAAGTTGTAAACCCAATCTTTTCTTGGCTTTGTGCCTTTGGGTTGTATCCCTCAAGTTGTGAGGTGATCCTTGTATTGGTTTGTGTTAATCTCTCAAGTTGTGAGGTGATTGTTGTTGGCATGGAGTTGTGCCACAAGGAGGAGGTTGTGTTTGTAAGGAGAGGAGTTGGGTACTCCTTGTAATTGTGATTGCCCCAAATCCTCGGTGGAGGTTCCCTTTGTGGGAGTCCTTTGTGGACAAGCTAGTGAACTTAAAATCCTTCTGGGTGAAAGCGGGGATGTAGAACTGGGTGCTCGAACCTCGAAACATATCTTGTTGTTTGCGCTTGATCCCTTGGCTCTTACTCTATCTCTCTCTCTCTCTCTTTACTATTGTGCCTTGCATAAATTTATATTATTCATTCATAATTATTTGCTTGGCTTGTTTGAGTGTGCATCTCTTGTTAATTGCAATTAGTTTTTAAATTTCGCATTAAGATCATTAGATTAGCATAATCACCTATTCACCCCCCTCTAGGTGATTTTTCAATTGGTATCAGAGCCTACGCTCCTGATATTTAGGTTTAACCACCTAGGAGTGAGATCTTGGTTTGCTAATCTTCATTTGCATTTTCATTTGCACTCATTTAGTTTGCACTCATGGATAGCCCTCCTATGTTTGACCATTTTAGACTTGATACTTGGAAGGTCAATATGAGTAGGCATTTAAAATCACTAGGTCATCTTGTTTATCAAGCCTCCACTTTAGAATCCTTCCCTAATAGTAGTAAACACAAAAAGGCTAATGCATTAGCACTTAGGGAACTTAGAGCATCTCTCAATTAAGATTTATTACATGTTTTTGATCACTATGATTCGGCTTTTGCAGTTTGGAGCATCTTGACATCTCCCGAGCTTCCAAGGATCATTAACAAGATAAAGAGATCTAGGAGAGACATGTCCGACGAGCAATGCCTCATGGTCCAAGGGAAAGACTCCCTTGAGGTACATTCGGATTCTCAACTAGAAGATAGCTCTAGTTCATATTGTCATGGATGCTTTGAAGTTCAAAATTTGAATGTAGAACTTGCATCTAAACTTGAAAAGTTTGTTCAAAAACATAACCTTTTAAAAGAAAAGCATTTTGATTTGCAAAAAGAAATGAAGGATTTATGTTCTACCTTTGAAACGGTTTTGCAAGAGAAAGAAGAGATTACTAGTGAACGTGACTCACTTGAATCTCAATTTGAACTTGCCCTTAAAGAAATTGAAGTTTTAAAAGGCAAAAATGATTGTGATGATATTTTTGAAGCACAATGAGATTTTATCTTCAAAATTGGATTTTACTTTTAAAGATAATCTTTCATTGAAAAATAAAATTGATTCTATCACTAAGGAACTAGATCTTATTTTAAAGAAAAATGAATCTTTGAAAAATGATTTAGATTCCCATGTTTGCCATGCTAGTATAGCTTCTTATTCTAGCACTCCTATTGCATGCTCCACTTTATCTTCAAGTATTGAAAAAGATATAGATGTTTTGAAGAAAAGTGTTGAATGTTTGGGCTCCACTTTGAGCCAATGTACCTTGAATCATACACGCTTGGAAACCTTGGTTCGCAAGAAACAAGTTCCATCTTTACATGTACACCCTCCACGGTATACACATGCTTCCCACGGTCACCATCATTACATGTATGCTCATGTGTACACATGTACACATTGTGGTCGAAAAGGCCACCTTGCTAGATTTTGCTATGATCGTTTACATGTTGAAAATTTAGCAAATAATCTTGTTTGGGTCAGAAAAGAAACTAACCCCTATGGACCCAAAAAAATGGGCACCAAAAATCACCTCCTTGACTTTTGATGTAGGTGGGAGCTCTCGCATCACGTGAGAGTATTGGTGCCTTGAGGTGAATGCGTTCTAAGCTTAAAAGAAAACAATTTGGATGCATCACTTTCAAGGGGACTTTGGTGGAGAAGAACCACCATTGGTTTGGAGAACTAGAGAGGTGCCTTCATCGGTTTTTGGTATCATTCTCTAACTCCCGTTTTTATTTGCATGCTTTTCATATTATTATTTATAGCATGTTTTAATGTTTGTTGATTATTATGATTATGTCATGTTGATTAGATTAGTGTTATACATGTTTAGTTACTTGAGACACCCATGTTTTATATGGATCTATATTTAGTGTTCTCACCTTATTTAAACTAATATGTATGCCCTAGATCTAATGCACATGCATATACATAATGATCATATGGATGTGTTACGATTTTTGTTTTTGATGTTTAGAGCTTATTATGTTAAATGCCATGATTCTTAGATCATTGACATGCATGTATAGCTTTTGAGATCACCCATGTTTAGATGGACCCATTTGTTGTGTTCTCACCATTTGTTTAGCTATTATGTATTTCATGATTCTAATAGCATGTGGATTTTCTTCATGATCATTTTTATGTCTTTCATGTTGATTTATATCCCGTTTTATGCTTAATGATTTGATTACTTGTTTAGATGTTAGTTTTCATTAAGACTAGAATTTATACTTATACATGTAGTGGGACACAAATAAATCTTTATATATGTTTGTGCTTGAATGCTTATTTGAACCCATTAGATGTGCTAGTACAGTCTAGTTTTGATGATTCATACATTTTAAACTTGTATTCCTATTTTTGGATTTGTTTTATGTTTATGTGTTTTCATTTCATGTATATGTCTATTTTGCCAAATCTTAAGTTATACATGTATACCCCTTGAGTCATTTGCCTTTCATGCAAATCTATATATATGGACTCAATTGTGTTTAGGGATATGTATGTATACTTATTGTGTTGACAATTCATACATATACCTTGAAATGAAATTTTTTTGGTGAAAATTTAGTTTTTCTTGATTTCGTGTTTATTTGTTTAACTTCATGTATATGTCCATTTTATCCAAATTATTATTATACATATACATCCTTGAGCCACGTGCCTTCATGCATATACTTTTGTGGACTCATTATGTTTAGAATATGTATGTATACTTTAGTTTGTACATGACATACATATACCTTGAAGTTTAAATCGTTTTGATGATTTTCATATTTTTAGGTAATCTCAATTGGTAATGAAAATCTAGTTTTTCATGTTTTCATATTTTTAAGGAATTTTATATGAGCTTAATTGAATATTTTCATGTTAATATGTTTCACATTACACTTGTACACTCACTTTATTAATTTACTCATGATTTGTTTTCATGAGACTATGATATGGGCTTTATGGATTTTGAGTGTTTAGTGATCGTGTGAATTACATGTGTTTCATGAAAAACAATTTTGTTTTATTCCTTACTTGAAGGATTTCGTACTAGTTTAAAAGTTTTTCCTATAACTAGTTTGTATTCTTCACTTTGGTAGAGATTTTCAAACATACTACATTTTCAAATCTATTTTTGAAAACCCCTACCTTCAATGGGAGGATGGATGGGAGATCATGTTTATGTATGCTTTAAAATGAAAATCATTTAAAACTTGAACCATGATTGGGAGGCTAGGTAATATGAGATATACATTTGATATTATTGTTATTTCAATTCGTATCATTGAATTCTTTCAATTGGTATCAATCTTGACATTTCTTGTATACTCATATATGTTTGTATGTATGTATGATTTCAATTCCAAGAATATCAATTTCAATTGGTATCTATTTTCCATACATATATATATATATATATATATATATATATATATATATATATATATATATATATATATATATATATATATATATATATATATATATGTTTGTGTTTATGCTAAGCTTGAGCTTCAATTTTGTTTCAATTGATTACTTTTAAATTGGTATCAAGCCTACGCATTGTTTTAGTTGGTATTTCATAAAGGGGAGAAAATTTAATTTTGTCTTTCAATTGATAGTTGTACTCCCATACTTTATGATTGAAAATTCAAATTTGGTATCATATGTTCAAAATGAAAATATTTACAATTGGTATCAAAATTTTTGATTTAGACATTCAAAATTTATTATGTTTAATTTCAATTGGTATCAAGATTTTTCATGTGTTTTTGCTTAAAATTGGTATCAATATTTTTTTTGTTTGTTTCCTTTCAATTGGTATCAAGATGCTATTCTTTGACATATTTTCAATTGGTACCTTAATTGATTGTCACCCCTAATTGACTTTGTTTTTGTTTTAGACAAAAAGGGGGAGAATATTGTTTTTCTTGTTTTCAACCTTTTATTTCGAACAAAAAGGGGGTTGTTGATTTGGTTTTGTTTTTATCCCTCATCGAAGGTTGTTTCTTTATATTAAAAAGAGGAGAAGATTTTGTTTTGTTTTGATTTTACCCCTTTGTTGTTGATTGACAAAAAGGGGGAGAAAGATTTTGGTTTATATATGCATGTTTATGTTTTGCATATATTAAGTTTAATTTAGTTTAATTTTAATTGGTTTCTAGAGCATGTTTTATTTTTAAACATTTCATTGGTATCTAGAACCTTTTATTGTTTATGCATATACATGTGCATTTATGTTTTAAGAGCCTTCGTTGCATATTCATTATGTTTATTTGGTTATGCATGAGTTAAGGGGGAGCTTCTTTGAAGCTTAACTTTAATCCATGCATATATAACTCCATGAGTTTTGTCATCATCAAAAAGGGGAGATTGTTGGCCCAGAGGCCTTCCACTCTAGTTTTGATGATGATTAACTCATGTAGTTATGTGTACTAATAATCTTGTGATTTTAGTTTCAGATCATTAATTAAGATATTAGTGGGTGATTAGCTTCAACAAGATGATTTGGAAGCTTTCACATGTTGATTCAAGAGCCCGAGCGTCAAAGATCATATACAGCACTTGCTCGGTGGATCAAAGAGTTTTGGATCGAGTCGGCTTGGAGATTGCGCTCTACAAGAAGACATCGGTACCATAGTTTAGTTTTGTGTTTAGATCCAAATTGTAAAGATTAGAATAGTATGATATGCTCAAGTTCACAACACACACGTTTCATGTTTTGAATATTTGTTTTCGATTTTTCGGTTTTAGGTTTAACCGATCTTGGTTTGCATGAATAGATAGATTCAAAACAAGTTTACATGGTTTAATGTATATTAGATTTGTTCTATATACATGCATGCTTAATTTCCTAGACAAACTTAGTTTTGACTTACTTATTCATGTGTTTTATGTTTGGTATTTTTAACAAAACATATTTTGGAATTAATGTCAAAAACTATGATATATATGTTCCATGTATATAGGATTATATCCATATACATCATGCCTAAATGTTGTTTAAATATCATGTTTTTGTATTTGGATGAGTTTTGGACAAAACGTAATTTCTATTCAAAAATCCAAGTTTTAGAAAATACAGTTTTGGTTTTTGGTAAAAATGATAAGACACAAAAATAGTTCAAATTGCATGATATTTGAGTTGTAATTTTTATCACATGTTTATATATCAATGCAAAGTGATAAAACTATTTTTGGGATTTTTAAAGTATTTTACAAGATTTACTAAAAATATTTTAACATGTTTTTCTGACCCAGTTCTGTGCCTGACAGGCTAAGTCGGTCGACCGTACGGTCGACCGAGCCAGTAGCCGGTCGACCTAACGGTCGACCGACGTGCACAGACTTGTGCACGTCTGGCTGGCACTTGACACGGTCGACCGAGCGGTCGACCGGGTCTGAGAGCAGAGCTCTCTGTTTATTTCGGTCGACCGCACGGTCGACCGGTAGCTGGCAACGGTCAAAATGTGACCGTTGGCCGTCGACCGCACGGTCAGGTCATTTTTGGCAATTTCTGCTGCCAACGACTATATTTTTCTGGGGGCTATAAATTCCCCATTAATGGCCAGTTTTCCATAAGATTTTTTTGCGCGAATTTTTTCTGACTCTCTAGTGTTTTCACAGCAATGAAAAGAAGCTTTTGGATTTAAATTGAACAATCTATTTGGTGTTTTTGCTAGGGTTTGGAATATCAAAGAAAAGGGTTTTTGGGAAAAAGAGTTTTGATTCAACTTCTTCATCTTTGTTTCAGTTTTTCCTAAGGATTTTCTTTGTGATTTTGATTTCCATTCCATTGTTTTTCTCACACTTGAGCTACATCTACTTTCTTATTCTATAGGATCTTTGTGTGGGAGAAAGAGATTGTTTGTGGTTGTTGTTTTGACCACCAAGTTGTAAACCCAATCTTTTCTTGGCTTTGTGCCTTTGGGTTGTATCCCTCAAGTGTTGGAACATATTTTGATGAAGATGTTTGTGAAGATCAAATTCATTTGGAGCTCTAACACATGACGAATCAAGAGTTCTACATGATCAAGATGTGCCAAGGAGAGTTGATAGAGTGTGGTTTGTAAATATAAAATAGCATGTAAAAGCCTTAACACAAACACACTTTTCATAGATCCATTAGTCGACTTATTGATCTTGCAAGTCGACTAATCCCATGTGTAGTCGACTATCCCATAGCCCAAGTCGACTAAGTTTTGTGTCCTGAAACAGACCAACTCTCTGTTTCTGCATTAGTCGACTGACAGTGTTTTATAGTCGACTAATAGCAATATGTAGTCGACTAACCCTATTCCCAAGTCGACTAATCCCTGGTCAAGTCGACTAAGTTGTTAGTTGCAGTCGACTTGAAGTAGTTATTCTGAAACTGTTCTTCCAACGGCCACTGACCTAGTCGACTAATAGCTAAACTAGTCGACTAATAGAAGAAATTTTGCCTAGTCTAGTCGACTAACTCAGAACCCAAGTCGACTATAGGCAGTTTCTGACTGTTGGACAGTTTTTGTTATCTGGTCTTTTGTGCAACTGTTTTCAACGTTCCTTTGATTCAAATTGCACCCTAACTAACCCTAGTCTTCAGCTATATATAGGGTGGTTAGTCCATAGGCCAAAGGTTAAGATTTTCTAAGAGTTTTTCTCAGTTTTCCAAAAAGCCAAATCTGCAAATCTGAAAACTGTTTTCTAACTTCAGTCTTCACTAAATTCCAAATTCCATTTGTGAAGTCCTCTGAAGTTTGTCTCCTATACTAGACCTTGTCCACATACACATCTGTACCAAGGCTTATAGGATAAAAGTATTGTAATTCTCAAAGCAAATCATTGTACACAGGAGGCTTCTTGGTTGTAGAGGCAGTTGTACAAGGTGAAGGTATTCTCTTGGTGGAAGAGAAGGTGTTCTCTTGGTGGAAGAGAAGGTGTATACATTTGGCGAAGGGGATTTGTCAAGTGGTGTACATGGTGTATTTATTTTGGGTGGCAAAATCAAGGTTAAAGGAAAATCTCAAGCGGGTAGCTTGGGGACTGGATGTAGGTCACAAGGACCGAACTAGGATAAATCTCTTTGTTTGCGTTTGTCAATTTCTGAGATTTGATTTCCTTTAATTGCAAGTTATTTATTTGCCTAATGATTAATCCTTCTTGTTTAGTTTTGTGTTGACTTGTGTGTTTTAGATCATAGTTGCCAACAGAGATAATTCCGCATTTATCCTTATCTCGGCGATCCTACATTTGGTATCAGAGCCGGCCTCACATTTCATACCCTGAACCGACGTATACGCTTGATCCAACAATTGGTATCAGAGCGGGTACAAGTCAACAACAAAGATGGCAACGGAATTCTCATCATCCCAATTCAAAGAAGGACATTCTACACAACGTCCACCGCTATTTGACGGAACCAACTACAACTATTGGAAGTGTAGAATGAAGATATACTTGCAGTCACTCAACTACGACCTTTGGAACATCGTAGAAGCATCGTACACCAAGCCCACAACCAACTACAACGCTTGGAGTGAAGATCAAAAGAAGAATGCGAACCTTGACGCAAAAGCAATGAATGCCTTGTTCTGTGCCCTTACCAAAGAAGAGTTCAACCGTGTTTCAACAGCAACTTCTGCACATCAAATATGGCATATTCTTCAGGTAACACACGAAGGCACTAATAAAGTCAAGGAATCTAAAATATCTGTTCTTATCCACAGGTTTGAGTTATTCAAAATGGAGGAGAATGAAACCATATCCGAGATGGTTACAAGATTCACCGACATCACCAATACATTAGCATCCCTTGGAAAGGACTACACCCAAGTTGAAAGAGTTCGAAAGATCCTTCGTGCACTCACACCAGAATGGGAGAAGAAGACAACCGCCATTGAAGAGGCGAATGATCTCTCAACTATGACATTAGAAACCTAATCGGTAATCTAATGGCATATGAAGTGCAGTTAGAAGAAAGAAGAAGGACCAAGAGAGACAACACCGCTCAAAGAAGAAAGAACTCGCCTTCCATGCATCCTCCGACACGGACGATTCCGATGACGATGAAGAGGAGATGGCTATGCTTTCAAAGAAATTCAGGCGATTCCTAAAGTAAGGTAAATTCAAATGTTTTAATTGCAATAAACCAGGTCATATGAAGATGGATTGTCCCTTGCTCAAAAAGAAGGATAAGTATAAGAGTAAGAAGTTCAGAAAGAAGAAAAACTATGAAGCATCATCAGAATACAGTGATTCATCTTCATCTGATGAAGAAGAATCCACTGAACGTGTCAACCTATGTTACATGGCACTTGAAGATGATGAGGTATCATATTCTGAACTCTCTGATGCTTTCCATGAATTATTTCTTGATCTGAAAAATGAAAAACTGAAAAACAAAGTTTTGTCAAAAGAAAATGAGAAACTTTTAAAGGAAATTCATGTTATGCATTACAATGTTCATCTATAAATTCTCAACAACAAGATGAGTTTGAAAAAGTCATATCATCTTTGAAAATTGAAAATGAGAAATTTATAAAAGAGAACATTTTTCTGAAAAAGGAAACTAAGTCTTTGAATGAAAGGATTTCTATATTGGATAAAGACATGTTAGTTTTCAAAAATAAATATGAAGATCTTTTGCAAAATGTGACTAAGTTTAATAAAGGAAAAGAAAATTTGAATGCTTTATTATCTTTTCAGAAATTGTCACATGATAATCATGGTATTGGATTTATTGCAAAATCTTCATGTTATAGTAATCCATATAGTTCTTTTGTAAAAAGAAAGCCTAAGAAAAATAAGTTTATATGGATTCCTAAGAACTTAAATTTTCATGATAAAAATACATATATTGCATCATACATTCATGATATATGTGATTCTTGCAACTATGTGTATACTAACAGGTGGAAACCAAATTCTAAATGGATTTAGACTCCTAAAGGTTAAATATGTTCTTTTATGTTTGGTACCATCTAACGTTTATCTTGCAGGTAGCCATATAAAAATTGATAAAGAACAATTATATATATATGTACTAATATATTTGTTGCAGGGGGAGAACAAAGTATTTCTCTATTTGTTATAACCCAATTTCTGCAGGGGGAGGAAAATATAACATATCTTCTGCAGGGGGAGGACTTGTGCACACAGAGCGTCATCATCAAAAAGGGGGAGAATGTTGGAACATATTTCGATGAAGACGTTTGTGAAGATCAAATTCATTTGGAGCTCTAACACATGACGAATCAAGAGTTCTACATGATCAAGATGTGCCAAGGAGAGTTGATAGAGTGTGGTTTGTAAATATGAAATAGCATGTAAAAGCCTTGACACAAACACACTTTTCATAGATCCATTAGTCGACTTATTGATCTTTCAAGTCGACTAATCCCATGTGTAGTCGACTATCCCATAGCCCAAGTCGACTAAGTTTTGTGTCTTGAAATAGACCAACTCTCTGTTTCTGCATTAGTCAACTGACAGTGTTTTATAGTCGACTAATAGCAATATGTAGTCGACTAACCCTATTCCCAAGTCGACTAATCCCTGGTCAAGTCGACTAAGTTGTTAGTTGCAGTCGACTTGAAGTAGTTATTCTGAAACTGTTCTTCCAACGGCCACTGACCTAGTCGACTAATAGCTAAAACTAGTCGACTAATAGAAGAAATTTTGCCTAGTCTAGTCGACTAACTCAGAACCCAAGTCGACTATAGGCAGTTTCTGACTGTTGGACAGTTTTTGTATCTGGTCTTTTGTGCAACTGTTTTCAACATTCCTTTGATTCAAATTGCACCTTAACTAACCCTAGTCTTCAGCTATATATAGGGTGGTTAGTCCATAGGCCAAAGGTTAAGATTTTCTAAGAGTTTTTCTCAGTTTTCCAAAAAGCCAAAATCTGCAAATCTGAAAAACTGTTTTCTAACTTCAGTCTTCACCAAATTCCAAATTCCATTTGTGAAGTCCTCTGAAGTTTGTCTCCTATACTAGACCTTGTCCACATACACATCTGTACCAAGGCTTATAGGATAAAAGTATTGTAATTCTCAAAGCAAATCATTGTACACAGAAGGCTTCTTGGTTGTAGAGGCAGTTGTACAAGGTGAAGGTATTCTCTTGGTGGAAGAGAAGGTGTTTATACATTTGGCGAAGGGGATTTGTCAAGTGGTGTACATGGTGTATTGATTTTGGGTGGCAAAATCAAGGTTAAAGGAAAATCTCAAGCGGGTGGCTTGGGGACTGGATGTAGGTCACAAGGACCGAACCAGGATAAATCTCTTTGTTTGCGTTTGTCAATTTCTGAGATTTGATTTCCTTTAATTGCAAGTTATTTATTTGCCTAACGATTAATCCTTCTTGTTTAGTTTTGTGTTGACTTGTGTGTTTTAGATCATAGTTGCCAACAGAGATAATTTCGCATTTATCCTTATCTCGGCGATCCTACATCAAGTTGTGAGGTGATCCTTGTATTTGTTTGTGCTAATCCCTCAAGTTGTGAGGTGATTGTTGTTGGCTTGGAGTTGTGCCACAAGGAGGAGGTTGTGTTTGTAAGGAGAGGAGTTGGGTACTCCTTATAATTGTGATTGCCCCCAATCCTCGTGGAGGTTCCCTTTGTGGGAGTCCTTTGTGGACAAGCTAGTGGACTTAAAATCCTTCTGGGTGAAGGCGGGAATGTAGAGCTGGGTGCTCGAACCTCGAAACATATCTTGTTGTTTGCGCTTGATCCCTTGGCTCTTACTCTATCTCTCTCTCTCTTTACTATTGTGCCTTGCATAAATTTATATTGTTCATTCATAATTATTTTCTTGGCTTGTTTGAGTGTGCATCTCTTGTTAATTGCAATTAGTTTTTAAATTCCGCATTAGATCATTAGATTAGCATAATCACCTATTCACCCCCCCTCTAGGTGATTTTTCAAAGATAACCAAATAATATGATAAACAAGCAACTGAATAATAATAACATGAATAAGAGTGCAGGTAAAAGACAAGTAAAACATCTATAAATAAACAATTGATGTCTAGATGTGTATCCTAGCAATCACTAATCTGGCATATAAATTTGGTCATGGTTATAGTCATAGGTCTATCATAGTATACATATGCACAGTCAGGTGATATAGTCAGTCCCAATATGCTATAAACAATTTATTAACATTTATTATGTCAGCGAATACCAATTGTCACCTGTAATAGACGCATCTCATACTACGCCTACTACACGTGTCAATCAGGGTCCTAAGTTATTGAAATTAGTGGAAGAGACTTTGTCCATGCTTTAGGTGGGTCCCGTACATACCCGGGACCACGGCCTCAGTTTCCTGGCGCTGAACCAGGCCGTACTGCTAGGTACTCAGTAACAGTAACAGTAATCTCACTGTGAAAACAGTGGAACAATAACAGTATAAATGGGATGTCAGTCATCCCCAAGAACCCTGCAGTGGAACGCTCAGTCGGCTGCGCAACCTTTATCCTAGGTTCACCCAAAATATAGACGCTATCTCCTCCATCAATTTTCCCAATCCCGATGTAAGTTGTTCAATTACTTTATTATTGAATTCAGTAGAAACAATCAATTCTCATGTTACCTATAACACTGGGACGATGCGGTGACAGTAATGATAACAGTACAGTAACAATAACAGTCAGTAATCATATACACGGTGAACAATATCAGTAACAGTGAACAGTAACAGTAACCGTGTATACGATGAACAATAAGACTGTACAGGGTGTTTACGGTCAAGCAATCTTTTCCCAGTAATTTTCAGTAACATGAATAATACAGTAACAGTCTAGACACCTCTAGTCAATATACAATCTTATATATATAACCGTCTCAGAATCTCATACTTGTACTTAATACAATACTAATGAATCTACCAACTCATAATTCCAATAGTCATCATGAACATCAAGTATCAATCCATATCAAGTAGTCTAGTACAATAAACCACCGTCTCAATATTTCAATAATCAGTGATCAGTTCTCTCACCCGAACAATCAACTCTGATCCTCAAGTCATCAATAACAGAGATCAAATAGTAAAAGCTATCAAACTCTGAATATATAATATCACCGATATCGATGAATTCACTCTCACAATAATTCTATCCCTATCACTGAGTAACAGCAATAAATAGCAGTCTATTGGTATCCTCAAAATTAACTAATCTAACAGACACCAAGATCACAAGTAAGGAATGAAAACATTCTCAAAATTAGATTCATCCAACTATAATCAAGTTCATAGCTAAAGAGGGTAACGTCCTCAATCCATAGAAATCTATCAGCAGCAGTCAGACTAGAGTTAGTCGACTAGGGTAGGAGCAAGTCGACTAGGGTAGGTGTAAGTCGACTATAGGAAAAGGGTAAGTTAACTAATACAGATTACAGTCAACAAACAGAGAGTCGACAATATTTCTGAATGGTCACCAAGTCGACTAGAGGGCTATGGTAAGTTGACTAATAGGGGTATTAGTCGACTAATAAAAGGGGAAAGTCGACTAATAACCCTGCCTGTGAGTATGAATAAGGCTCTAAACAAATTCCTACAATTACCCAAAATGGTGGATATACACTCGTTATCATCAAGATATGTCACCAAACAATATGACTGAAAATCACTTCACTTAGTATAGCTCTCTAACCTCTTTCAATGATCCATCAACCTCAAAATTAACATGATATTCATTCTAGGACTTATCACAGCTATATTAGTAACAAGGTCAAGAGAGTCTACGGTATATCAATACTAGGCCTAAGCCAACAACGACGAACAAACTGACACTGATACACACTCATATCAAATACACAGATAAGTGAACAATCCATAATGTCTCATGAAATAATACAACGAGTCAAGCTGGTAAAATATAACAGAAACTCACATTAAATAATACGAATAATACACAATAACTATAAAGAAGAATTGACATAAAAACAACACTCACATGAAATGACGCAGTTTTAGAATCGAATCGCCATCTGGTCTTCACTGCACGAACCGGTACTGATCTATGGCTTATCCCATGGGTCGGTCTTCAAATCACCATTGTATCGGGTCCACAACGAGCACGAATCCAAATCGGGTCCGGGTCTTCTGCAACTGTTCCGGATCTCACCAAACGGATCCGAAATACTAGGCATGCCCTTGCTCACTCCCCAATGAAATTTCCTCCAAAATGGTTTCAAATGGGATAAACCTTAATTATTAATTCCCAAGCATACACCAAGCACCATACCACCTCCATTCCTCAAGCTACATTCACAACACTCAAAAAATGTAAAAACACACATATCTTTCACAGCACAAGGAAATGAAGCACACACATATTTAATAGATCAAAAACATGAAAACACATATTAAATAATTAAATAATTAACACATTATTAACACCCAACCAACAAACATTTACAGGGAGGAGGGAAAATACTTACGCGTGGTGAGGGCACGACAGGGAAAGTCGGAGATACCGGAGGCGGAGAACGGGCTGCCGGAGGGAGGAGATCGCGCTCCGAGGCCATGGCTGTGCCGCTGGCTGCGTGGAGCTGTCGTGCGCCGAGGGAGGAGTGGGGCAGGGAGAGGGGCGCTGCAGTGGGGTTGCTGGTGTTGCTGCGCACGGGGGGGGATCAGGGCTGCGCGTGCGCGCACGCAGGGAGGAGGTGCTGCCTGCGGCCATCCGCTGTTGGACCTGCTGTTATGCTTGGGCGTTGGTCCTGCAAGGGGAGGAGCACGCCATGCTGGGGTGCTGAATGGGGGTGCGGGGGTGTTGCCGAGCTGTTGTTGCTGCGCTGGATCTGCAGGGGGCGGCTGTGAAGAAGGAATTGGGGGATTAGGGAAGAGATTAGGTTTAGGTTAAGGATTAAGAAGAGATTATATAGGATGGGGGTTAGCGGGTAGCGGGTTAGGATCCAAATAGGTAAATGGGTAATAGGATATATAATGGGTAATGGGTTAAGGGTTGAAAGATAATGGGTATAGAAACCAAAGGAAAGAAGAAATAATGCTACTGCTAATTAAAGAACAAATAATAATATTAAATAATTAACACTAATAACAACAACAAAAATAATAATAATCACCACTAATAATATTAATTAATATAATAATAATTTAGAAGCATAGTAGCAATATTAATTAATATTGATCATAAGAATATATTTTAGAAATAATAGAGCTAGTAGTTATTACTAATAATAATTATGACCTATACATGTAACAAAAATGAAATTATGAGGTATAACAATAATTTAATAAATAATAATAACCATAGCAATGACAAAAATTACTAGTTAGTAATTAAAATGCTAATAAGTCATAATGGTAGATATAAAATGCCAAATTACCATTTACTAGCTCAAAAATAATTTTCATATTTAATAATAATAATCACAAGAAGAAGAGCAATAAATTAAGTTGATAAAAAATAATCTGTAAATCAAAATAAATACTTCAAAAAAATAAAATACAGTATTTCCAACTAGGGACCTTACATTCTACCCATCTTATAAAATTTCGTCCCTGAAATTTAATAGGGCAGGGAATGGTAAAAAGAATTCAAGGATCAAAGAGAAAACAAACAAGCTTCACGTCGCTTCTCTGCACATTATAAATTCACCACGCTTCTGCTGCGCTACTCTGATTTCTGCTACTGACTTCAGCCAGGAGTAACCAATCTCAAGAGACAATGTCAAGGAATAGAATCGAGAAGGAGAAAGAGAGGCAAGATGAAAATCCAGATCACTCTAAAAGAAGAGTAGAGATCATGGATATAAAAGATCAAAGATAAGAATTTTTCAAAGAAACCCTTTCACGCCCCGCTTCCCAAAATACGTGAAAACGGAGTCGCGATGAGAGTCGGCGATGTATATACGCGAGGAAAATACCCCATGCATACACGCTAAGCCTAAGGTAACCTGAACAGGCTATAAGTCTCTACCATAAATCAAAATCACTACAATAATACATATAAAGTCTAACACAATGATAGCGTATGAATAAGAATAAGAAATGTCACAGGATGCGATATATGAATAAAGAGTAGGGATACCGATAATCAAAAGGGAGAGACTCCAGCCAGCTCCTCAAGGTAAATATGATCCTCTCCAAAAACCTGATCAAAAATAAATAGCCCTGGATCTGGATATGCAGATCCAGGGAGTAGAACTCCTAGTGAATGTATAAGAGAAAAAGGAAAAGATATGCGAATATAAATGTGAGCAAACTAGGAAACACATATGCTGGAATAAAACAGAAGCAACATATAAAACATGGATAGAAAATAATAAAGCCAATCAATACAAAATCAGATGTCCATTCGGGTGTCAGGTGTACAGTCAGTTCATTGGTATTATTAGACGTTTACAATCAGTCAGTATATCAAGTTCAGTCTACAATGTCAATATAAGATTTCAGTTTGTTATTTATTATGTCAGCGAACACCAATTGTCACCTGTAATAGACGCATCCCATACTACCCTACTATACGTGTCAATCAGGGTCCTAAGTTATTGAAATTAGTGGAAGCGACATTGTCCATGCTTTAGGTGGGTCCCGTACATACCCGGACCACGGCCTCAGTTTCCTGGCGCTGAACCAGGCCGTATCGCTAGGTACTTAGTAACAGTAACAGTAACAGTAATCTCACTGTGAAAACAGTAGAACAGTAACAGTACAAATGAGATGTTGGTCATCCCCCAGGAACCCTGCAGTGGAACCCTCAGTCGGCTGCGCAACCTGTATCCTAAGTCCACCCAAAATACAGACGCTGTCTCCTCCATCAATTTCCCCAATCCCGGTGTAAGTTGTTCAATTACTTTAGTATTTAATTTAGTAAAAACAATCAATACTCATGTTACTTATAACACTGGGACGATGCGGTGACAGTAACGATAACAGTACAGTAACAGTCAATCAGTAATCGTATACACGGTGAACAATATCAGTAATAGTGAACAGTAACAGTAACCGTGTATATGAAGAACAATAGGACTGTACAGGGTGTTACAGTCAAACAATCTTTTCTCAGTAACTTTCAGTAACATGAATAGTTACAGAACAAGTATAGACACTGATCCTCACATCACCCATAATAGGGATCAAAAGCTATCAAACTCTAAATATACATTATCACTGATATCGATGAATTCACTCTCACAATAATTAAGATCATGCTACATATCTATATCGCGCGCAAGCTATACACACAACACATAATGACAATCTAACAAGATTAATTCAAATTTGAAAATCGAGATGTTGAAGAAAACACCAGAAAATTTTATCTGAACAATAGTCAGAAACTAAAGTTAGTCAACTAGAGTAGGAAGTAAATCAGCTAGTATAGGAAGTTTGACTGGGTTAGTCGACTAGCAGAAGGGATAAGTCGACTATATGATATATGGCAGATATGATTAGTCTATGGAAATTACTATTAGTTGATTTCTAGGAAAGGGGTAGTCGAGCAATGTTATTTACAGTCAACAACAGAGTATATACAGCTTTTCTGAACAGACACTTAGTCGACTAAGGACCATGATAAGTCGACAAATATAAAGAGAGATGCAAGGAAGTTTATGTCAGAAATGATGCACATGTGTTGTTGATGGAATTGAAATAGTTTGACCCAAAGGGGGAGGAGGAAAAGGATCCATTTTATTGATTATAGATGGCTTTTGACAGATGATCAAACCTATGGCTCCTAATGCTTCTAATTTTCTTTAAAGGATTTCTTTGATCTTCTTTAATCTCAGGTTAGAGATTTAGCTAAAGGCTAATAAAACATCGTATAGTTATATGGGGAATGAATTCACTAGTTCATGTATGGATGATAATAAAATAGGTTATACCAGTTTGAATGTATCTACGTCAAGAAATTCAAGCGACTATTATAAAATGTGAAATAAGGAGTACCTGAATGGAGAAATCCAAAATAGACGGTTAATATAGGCAGTACGACCTCAGGGAGTAAACCTAGTCCTTATGGAGTCCACAAGTTTTCTAAATTCACAATGCATAGAGGAGGAGAGCAATTTGTCTAGTGTTTCGTTGTTGATCATATTCATGTTACCCTAGAATAAGTGTATTGTGGTTTCTGCTTCCGTTAATATGCACAAGACCACTTATACTTTCTGTAATTATAAGGAGGGTATAAAACTAAATTAAAATACATGGCAATTATTTGTCAACTCCCATAATGAAAACCAAATGCTATCAAGCTCCCATATGCGTAATCACATCAGTAAAAGAATACTTAACTGCAAGGAATTTATAGAATGATTTCTGCAGTGTCGTATCCAAGTAATTTGACATGAAAATTTTCAGGGAAAAAAAACAATTGATTCCCCGAATAAAAACTAGTCCTTAATACATACGTGACTCACACCTAATAGACATACCCAAAATACCCATGCATGCACATTTATATAAACACGCACACACATCACATGATACACACATATATAAAATTTTGCATGCACGTTAATGAAACTCACTCATACACATGAAATATATGGAGAGAGAGAGAGAGAGAGAAAGAGAGAGAGAGAGAAGAGAGTGCCACATACAAGGGAAGACGTGGCTTGGCCTGGTTACAGTTTTCAGGGTAGAATAATCCCAAAAAGGAGTAAACAAGGTATCAAAAGAAGAATTAGACTTTACAAAACAAAAAAATGCTAAAAAAAATAATGGATAAATTTGTATAGAACAAAGGGTAATGAGCAGATAATGAACCACCATGAGTTGCAAGCTAAACTTATGTGACAGGATGAGAATCAATCATAAAGAAAAATGACAAAACATATTCAGTTTTTTTTTCTTTCTTTGTTTTTTTTTTTTTAAAGAGCAGTGCCTAGAACTTGATGAAACCCCATTCTTTTGTAGGTAAAAGTCAACCATAATTATCTGACAGACGAGGTCGCATAAGACACAATTGATTCATAAAATATCGAGTCAATTATGATCATATATCCGTCCATGCAGTTACAGACCAGGCAATCTATGAAGCACAAACACTTGTATGGTGAAGCAATGTCATGTCCGATACCGCAGCGGACCAAAAAAAAGAAAGTGATAAATCTAAACCTAGAGAAAACACACTGTTAAAGAAAAGGAATACCTTTTAAAGTCCCAAATTAACTAATTAAAAAGAATCAAAACCCAGATGCCAAATTGAAATGGGGGTTTCAAGAATCGAGACAAAAACAGAGGGATTCACTCACAGGAAGACGATCTCAGACGGCTCTTCCCCTTGTCAAGGGCGTAGACCAAGGACCTGGCCGCGTCAGAGACGAGAACCTCATATGACTTGGGCTTGTATACCAACACCCCCGACCTCGGATTGGGACCGGAGGTGGGCCCACCGTGACCACTGCGTTCGATCTTTTGAGGGCAGCAACATTGAGACTAGAACTAAAAGCTGAATGAGGGAATGTGGGGGATAAAGGGAAGAGATATTTGGGGTTTAGTTAAGATATGATTTGGTTAATTAGGATTTGCTAAGATATAGGATTTGATATAGTATTTGTTGAGATTATGGTTTCGAAATAGGATTGAATTTGATTTGTTAAGATTTTGATTTAGGGTAATGGGTCTAGGATTATCAAGAGATATAGGGTATGGATTGAGATAATAGGTATGGACAAAGGGTTATGGGTGTGCTAATGGGTTGAGGGTTGGGTCTAATTGGGTTCGGGTTGAAGTTGAGGAATTGCCTATGGGATATGGGTTTGGGGCATGAGTTATAAGGTAAAGGGTTTATAGGGTTGGAACCAGGGAAAGAAGAATACAATAAATAATAATAAATAAATATAAACTATAAAAAATCTAATAATAATAATTACTATCAAGAAAATAATAATAATATTAATTAACAATAACAATAACCATAATAATAATATCTCTAATAATCTAAATAAGAAATAATAATAATCTTAATGTAATAATAATAGCAATTAATAATAAGGATAATAATAGAAATAATAGTAATAAGTAACTAAAAATATTGATAATTAATATGGGTAATAATATTTAAAACTAAAGTGCCATTTGCTATCTTAAAATAATTTTCATATTTAATAATAAAAATAATCACAAGAAAAAAGTAATAAATTATGTTGATTAAAAAAAATAATCTGTAAATCAAAATAAATACTTTAGAAAAAATAAAAATACAATTACTGCCTATGGATATTACATTTAAAATTTACTAGTGTTGTTAATATTATGGATAAATTCCAATCTTTTCTAATTTTCTCCATAAATAATAACTTGATACATTTCTATATGTATTTAATTTAGATTGTTGGGGTTAAGTTCTAAATTTCTTTGTAAAAGGAAATTTATTTATTTGGTTATTTATTTGATATGCAATTTATTTAATCTAACTCATTTCTTTTTCTTTTTTTTTAATATTCCAAAATTTCTTTAAAGTTTTCTATAATCTAATTGGGGTAATAGATCATTACTTATTTAGGTTTTATTTAAACAAGGGTGTTACAGTAATGATTCCTGGAAAATAAATCTAAGCATGGTAATTTAAATTTTATGATATTTTTTTTTTGTAAAGAAACATGATAAAAGAGTTACAGTAATATAATAGGATAGAATCTTTTAGATTAGGATTTTTAGGAATCAGTTAGTTAGGATAAAATCTAGATTGTTAGATAGAGATCCCTAAAGATCTCTTGAGATCTTTCAGTTAGAAATTTGAATTTTAAAATTTGACTTTGGGTTGTTTAAAATAATTTAGCTCTTTTACATAACTACACGCTAATGTGGTATTATGGTTTAGATACTAGGATTTGGTACAAAGGAACGGAGTTCGAAACTTGACATAAACAAATATATATATCTATTTATTTATTATTATTATTTTATATTACAAAACAAGAATATTACATTCTAAAACCCTGTCACAGTTAAGCCTGAGTACAGCTAGAAGAAATTAAATATATAATGTCTGTCTACTGAAGATCAGCAAGGTGCTCGAGTACTCCTGCTCCTGTAGAGTCTCTGGATCAGAACCTGCAAACTCAGGGTCGTCAATAACGACCTAGTGAGTGATAAAAAAAAGAGGGGATATAAAAATAACATGTAAGATCTAGCAACACATATATAATCACGTATAGTTATCATATTATTGTCTAGCATATATGAGTCATGATAAAACACAGTGATATACATTATATAACTATTTATTATTGTATTTTATCATGACTCATATATGCTAGACAATAGTATGATAACTATACGTGATTATACATGTGTTGCTAGATCTTACATGTTATCTTTATATCCCCTCTTTTTTTTATCACTCACTTAGGTCGCTATTGACGATCCTGAGTTTGCTTGCTCAGATTCTGATCCAGAGACTCTGCAGGAGCACTTCGAGCATCTTGCTGATTTTCAGTAAACAGATCTTTTCTATCTTCATATTTGTAATATAAAACTAATAATAATATATATATATATATATATATATATATATATATATATATATATTATATATATATAGTTTTTACAAGTTTCAAACTCCATTCCTTTGTACCAAATCCTAGTATCTAAACCATAATGCCACATTGACGTGTGGTTAAGTAAGAGAGCTAATTATTTTAAAACAACCCAAAGTCAAATTTTAAAATTCAAATTTCTAACTGAAAGATCTCAAGAGATCTTTAGGGATCTCTTATCTTAACAACCTAGATTTTATCCTAACTATCTGATTCCTAAAAATCTTAATCTAAAGATTCTATCCTATTATATTACCGTAACTCTTTTATCCTGTTTCTTTACAAAAAAAATATCCATAAAATTTAAATTACCATGCTTAGATTTATTTTTCCAGGAATCATTACTCTAACACCCTTGTTTAAATAAAACCTAAATAAGTAATGATCTATTACCCAATTAGATTTTAGAAAACTTTAACGAAATTTTGGAATATAAAAAAAGAAAAAGAAATGAGTTAGATTAAATAAATTGCATATCAAATAAATAACCAAATAAATATTTCCTTTCACAAAGAATTTAGAACTTAACCCTAACAATCTAAATTAATACATATGAAATGTATCAAGGTTATTTATGGAGAAAATTAGAAAAGATTGGAATATATATATATATATATATATATATATATATATATTATATATATATTATATATATATATATATATATATATATATATATATATATATATATATATATAGGTAGGTAGGTAGGTATGTATCTATTTTGTATTAAAAAAAAAATCAAAAGGAGCAACTGCTCTCGGTCAAAAGTGCGACTGCACAGACCCAGCCGGGTCTGTGCAGCTAGGTCTGCACCCGACCCGAGTGCACCCGCACCCAGGTTGCCCAGGCCACTGGGCCTGGGCAGCCACTGGGCCAAGCACAGGAGAAGAAAAAAAAAGAAAAATACAAAACCCTGGGCCTGGCTCCATGGCCAGGCTCAGGTCCAGAAGAAAAAAAAAACTAAAAATAAGAAAGAGCCTGGCAGAGCCTAGGCCCAGTTTCAGAAACAAAAAAAAAGAGAAAGAAAGAAATAGAGTTGGGTCGCAACTGGCCCAGGCCCAGTCACAGGAAAAAAAATAGAGAAAAGAATTGGATCTGACTCATTGGGCCAGGCCAGAAACCAGAAAAAAAAAAACAGAGAGTAAACAGAAGCCCAAATTGTAGTGAGCCCATAGATTTGGGTTCTAATTCATTTAATCCGACCCGATTACAAAAACAGACCCGTTAGTTTTGAAAAACAATTTTTTTTAGCTAGATAAAAAATTGAAAAAGAATAATAAAAATAATGATAAATATCTAGATAACTCTTACCATCTACAGAAAAAGTTTGGAATTATTTGCAGTTCATATGAGACTGAACCACTGAATTCAAAGTTGAAACCCGCTATTCTAATTTTAGACCGTTAGAAAATTACATGTTTTAAACCATTTAAACCATATAAAAATCAGCAAATAAAATCTGAAAAATCCCATAAACTTATACTTCATTATGCAACCTTATTTAATGATCTGGATTGTCCACATATGATTTAAAATACTGAATAAATAGAATATTTCGTGTAAAAGTCGATATATGAAAAGTTTGATAAATTCTAATTCGAATGTATATTAATGTAGATTTTTTCGATTGGTGCTTGGACGCGTGATAGCCAAGGTGAGTGTTCTTTTACTCACTTTATAAGTATTATTATTTTCATTTATTATGAAATGATTGATTATTTCTATTATTAAATAGTAAGCTATTAAAGTTATTGTTGGGTTTCTAGAAATCTGAAAATTGTTTAAAATTGTAAATGATGAGATGGATTATGTTATCAAGTCACGGGAAAATACATACTGTTCTACTGTTACACTATCATTACTACTGTTACTGTTTATGACCAGTGATTTATATACATGATTATTAGATAACTTACACCGGGTGGGGAAATTGATAGAAGAAATGGTATCGGTATTTTGGGTGGACCTAGGATACAGGTTGCGCAGCCGAAAGAGGGTTCCACTCACGCTTCCCAACATACGTGGAAACGAGGTCGCGACGAGAGTCGGCGACGTATATACGCGAGGAAATACCCCACGTATACACGCTAAGCCTAAAGTAACCTGAACAAGCTATAAATTCAAACCAAATCAATCAATAATCACTGCAATATCCCATATAAATATCCACATGATATCATATAAAAGGCACTGGAATAGAGAGTGAATCTGATATGCATGAATCAAGAAAATATAGAATAGGAATAAAAAGAGATAAGAATGCCAGGATAAAAAGGGAGAGGACCCAAGCTCCTCGCAAAGCGTACTGCCTCATCGAACACCTGCACAATAGAAGCAAAGTGTCCAATATCTGGACATGCAAATCTAGGGTCGTCAGAAAGCAACATGGTGAGTGTGTGTAAAAAGAGAATTCGTGCATATAAACAGTGTGGATAAAATAATAACAAGAATAACTGCAGACATAAGATAACCAAATAACATGATAAACAAGCAACTGAATAACAATAACATGAATAAGAGTGCAGGTAAAAGACAAGTAAAATATCTATAAATAAACAACTGATGTCAAGATGTGTATCCTAGCAATCACTAATCTGGTATATAAATCTGGTCATGGTTATAGTTATAGGTCTATCATAGTATACATATGCACAGACAGGTGATATAGTCAGTCACAATATGCTATAAAAAATTTATTAACATTTATTATGTCAGCGAATATCAATTGCCACCTCTAATAGACGCATCTCATACTACGCCTACTACACGTGTCAATCAGGGTCCTAAGTTATTGAAATTAGTGGAAGAGACTTTGTCCATGCTTTAGGTGGGTCCCGTACATACCCGGGATCACGGCCTCAGTTTCTTGGCGCTGAACCAGGCCGTACCGCTAGGTACTCAGTAACAGTAACAGTAATCTCACTATGAAAACAGTGGAACAATAATAGTTCAGATGGGATGTCAGTCATCCCCCAAGAACCCTGCAGTGGAACCCTCAGTCGGCTGCGCAACCTGTATCCTAGGTCCACCCAAAATACAGACGCTTTCTCCTCCATCAATTTTCCCAATCCCGGTGTAAGTTGTTCAATTAATTTATTATTGAATTCAGTAGAAACAATCAATACTCATGTTACCTATAACACTGGGACGATGCGGTGACAGTAACGATAACAGTACAGTAACAGTAACAGTCAGTAATCGTATACACGGTGAACAATATCAGTAACAGTGAACAGTAACAGTAACCGTGTATACGATGAACAATAAGACTGCAGATGGTATTTACGGTCAAGCAATCTTTTCCCAGTAATTTTCAGTAACATGAATAATACAGTAACAGTCTAGACACCTCTAGTCAATATATAATCTCATATATATAACCGTCTCAGAATCTCATACTTGTACTGAATACAATACTAATGAATCTACCAACTCATAATTCCAATAGTCATCATGAACATCAAGTATCAATCCATATCGAGTAGTCTGGTATAATAAACCACCGTCTCAATATTTCAATAATCAGTGATCAGTTCTCTCACCCTAACAATCAACTCTAATCCTCAAGTCATCAATAACAGAGATCAAATAGTAAAAGCTATCAAACTCTGAATATATAATGTCACCGATATCGATGAATTCACTCTCACAATAATTCTATCCCTATCACTGAGTAACAGCAATAAATAGCAGTCTATTGGTATCCTCAAAATTAACTAATATAACAGACACCAAGATCACAAGTAAGGAATGGAAACATCCTTAAAACTAGATTCAACCAACTATAATCAAGTTCATAGCTAAAGAGGGTAACGTCCTCAATCCATAGAAATCTATCAGCAGCAGTCAGACTAGAGTTAGTCGACTAGGGTAGGAGCAAGTCGACTAGGGTAGGTGTAAGTCGACTATAGGAAAAGGGTAAGTCGACTATTACAGATTACAATCAACAAACAGAGAGTCGACAATATTTCTGAATGGTCACCAAGTCGACTAGAGGGCTATGGTAAGTCGACTAATAGGGGTATTAGTTGACTAATAAAAGGGGAAAGTCGACTAATAACCCTGCCTGTGAGTATGAATAAGGCTCTAAACAAATTCCTACAATTACCAAAAATGGTGTATATACACTCGTTATCATCAAGATATGTCACCAAGCAATATGACTGAAAATCACTTCACATAGTATAGCTCTCTAACCTCTTTCAATGATCCATCAACCTCAAAATTAACATATGTATTCATTCTAGGACTTATCACAGCTATATTAGTAACAAGGTGAAGAGAGTCTACGGTATATCAATACTACGCCTAAGCCAACAATGACGAACAAACTGACCCTGATACACACTCATATCAAATACACAGATAAGTGAACAATCTATAATGTCTCATGAAATGATACAACGAGTCAAGCTGGTAAAATATAACAGAAACTCACATGAGATAATACGAATAATACACAATAACGATAAAGAAGAAATTGACATAAGAACAAACACTTACATGAAATGACGCAGTTTTGGAATCGAATCGCGATCTGGTCTTCACTGTACAAACCGGTACTGATCTACGGCTCATCCCATAGATCGGTCTTCAAATTACCATTGTATTGGGTCCACAACGAGCATGAATTCGAATCGGGTCTGGGTCTTTTGCAACTGGTCCGGATCTCACCAAACGGATCCGAAATACTAGGCATGCCCTTGCTCACTACCCAATGAAATTTCCTCCAAAATGGTTTCAAATGTGATAAACCTTAATTATTAATTCCCAAGCATATACCAAGCACCATACCACCTCCATTCCTCACGCTACATTCACAGCACTCAAAAAATGTAAAAACACCCATATCTTTCACAGCACAAGGAAATGAAGCACACACATATTTAACAGCTCAAAAACATGAAAACACATATTAAATAATTAAATAATTAACACATTATTAACACCCAACCAACAAACATTACAGGGAGGAGGGAAAATACTCACGCGTAGTGGAGGGCACGACGTGGAAAGTCGAAGATGCCGGAGAACGGGCTGCCGGAGAGAGGAGATCGCGCTCCGAGGCCATGGCTGTGCCGCTGGCTGCGTGGAGCTGTCGTGCGCCGAGGGAGGAGTGCGGCAGGGAGAGGGGAGCTGCAGCGGGGTTGCTGGTGTTGCTGCGCACAGGGGGGAATCGGGGCTGCGCGTGCGCGCGCGCAGGGAGGAGGTGCTGCCTGCGGCCATCCGCTGCTGGAGCTGCTATTGTGCTTGGGCGCTGGTCCTGCAAGGGGAGGAGCACGTCATGCTGGGGTGCTGGATGGGGGTGTGGGGGTGTTGCCGAGCTGTTGTTGCTGTGCTGGATCTGCAGGGGGGCGGCTGTGAAGAGGGGGTTGGGGATTAGGGAAGAGATTAGGTTTAGGTTAAGGATTAAGAAGAGATTATATAGGATGGGTTATTGGGTTAGCGGGTAGCGGGTTAGGATCCAAATAGGTAAATGGGTAATAGGATGTATAATGGGTAATGGGTTAAGGGTTGAAAAGATAATGGGTATATAAACCAAAGGAAAGAAGAAATAATGCTACTACTAATTAAAGAACAAATAATAATATTAAATAATTAACACTAATAACAGCAACAATAATAATAATCACCACTAATAATATTAATTAGTATAATAATAATTTAGAAGTGTAGTAGAAATATTAATTAATATTGATCATAAGAATAACAATTTAGAAATAATAGAGCTAGTAGTTTTTACTAATAATAATTATGACCTATACATGTAAAAAAAATGAAATTATGAGGTACAACAATAATTTAATAAATAATAATAACCATAGCAATGACAAAAATTACTAGTTAGCAATTAAAATGCTAATAATTCAAATGGTAAATATAAAATGCCAAATTACCAGTTACTAGCTCAAAAATAATTTTCATATTTAATAATAATAATCACAAGAAGAAGAGTAATAAATTAAGTTGATAAAAAATAATCTGTAAATCAAAATAAATACTTTAGGAAAATAAAATACAATATTTCCAACTAGGGACCTTACAACACCACTTGATAAAACACCCTTTGCCAAATGTGTACAACTCTTCTTACACCAAGAAGACAACACCTTATACAACTTCTCTTCTATACCAAGAAGACGCTCTTGTACAATTCTTCTCTTTGAGTGATTACAATCAATCTTATAAGCCTTGAGATGTATGTGATCGTGAATAAGGACTCTTATAGGTGGACTCTCAGAATTCTTCACTAGAGCATTCAAATCCGTCTGAAGAAATGAAAGTGGAACTAGTTTTCTGAAACAGATTTTTTCAACAGAGTTTGGACAGAAAAACTAATGATTTTTAATTGGTGTATTTAGCCTAGAATAATATCCCTATTTATAAATGAAATCTATGGTCTGTTTGGACAGTTATCAGGACAAATTTGAATATCAAAACGTTGGATAAACACCTGAAAACCAATAAGTGTTTAACAGTCAGAAACTGTTATAAGTCGACTAGGGTAGGGAGTAAGTCGACTAGTATAGGCATTTTTTACTAAGTTAGTCAACTAGCAGAAGGGATTAGTCGACTATAAATATATGATACAGATATGCAAGTCTCTGGAAACACTATCAGTCAACCAGTAGAAATTATTAGTCGACTACAACATGGATTAGTCGACTAATAATGTTGATAAGTCGACTAATGCTGCTAACTTTCAAGAAACAGAAAGTTGATATCTTTTCAGAATAAGACTTAATCGACTATAGAACTTTGATAAGTCGACTAGAAATCTAATTAGTCGACTACAGAAAGGTTCAAGTCTACTAATATGAAGGGCCAAGTCTACTAATAGGACTATTTTGTGTGTGATCAAGGCTTTTAACAGTTATCTAAAAATAAACAAAAATAGTACAAATTACATTTGCTATCATCAAAATAAGTTCCAACATAATTGAGACCCACGTTTGGGGTTGGTGAGGCCCGTGTCGGGCGGGTTAAGCCCAGCGTTTGGGCTCAGGTCCGCATTTACAGAGGAGAGAGAAGGAGTGGAGGAAGATATTTTAGGGGGAATCTGTGGAGAAGAAAAATTGGGAAAAAGAAAAAAGAAAAGAAAAAGGAAAAAAGAAAGAAAAGGAGTGGAGGAAAAAAAAGAAAATAAAGAAAAAAGAAAAAATATTTGGATATAAACTTCGGATCCAGGAAAACACTGAAAACACCAGAAATGTTGAAAAAATAAAGTAACTCAAAAAGGTCCCCAAAAATTCTCAAAATTAAAAAATATTATATTGAGGTATATATTGAAATCAGATTTAATAAAATCAATTCTGTTTTCATATTAAAAAAATCTTGAAATCAACTAGTGATACCGGTCGATACCAAATCCGATCGAATTTTGATAATTTTAGAAAAATTCACAAAAAAATGTATTCAGATAGAAAATGTGATCCTGAGGAACAATTTAAAAGCAGATTTTAGAAATTCAACTCTATTTGTAAATTAAAAATCCGAGAATCAATTGGCGACACCAGTCGATATCGATTTTGAACTTTAGCAATTTAATTTTAAAAAATTCTAAAAAATCATGAAAATCTAAAATATAGGAAAATAGTCTTTGAAGCTGAAACTGATTAAATCTGACTACCAGAAGGATCAAATCAAGTTAAACACTAGGATCGGGTCCTCAGTTCAGATTAAGGCTGACTCTGAGTCTGAAAATTCGGATCCGATACCAAATGATGATATAAATAATCATAAAATAAAAATAAATAGAAGGAGATAAATATAAAGATACAATTAAAAATCAGAATACGTATCTAGGTACGTACTCCAGGAACGGGGCGTACAGAAGCACTGTCCCCTCCAGCAGATTCACAAGATCCAAATGCATCAGCAACTGGTTCGATACCACGTGGAGCCTTACCTCCATCCCATACGCGCGCCCTCAGGCCAAGATCAACAGGTCATCAAGTGTTACTGTCATGTTTTGAAACTGACCAGCTCCAGCTACTTGATCCACATTGTAAGTGCAAGAATGTTGTAGGTATAGCCTCCACTTCAGGGGCATATGATAGCGTCCCACAACATGTCTGCACTCATGAAAGCATCCGATCCGTTGATCTTAGGGGGAGATTAGTCAGAATTGACGAAGGAAAACAACGAGAGCGAGGTGACGAAGCCTTGGATGCCATGAATCACGATCTTTCTGTCATCGAGGAGGTGGGGGCAGGCGATCTCGACACCGTCGACAGAGATCTTGGTGGTTGTGGAATTCGATCCGATGGTGGTGGAGGTGACAATGAGGCAGCAGCTGGAGGAGGCAATCTCGAGCTTGGTGCTCGAAGGTGAGCTTCAAGAGGTCGAGGGCGGGGAAGATGTCAGGGACAAGGTACTACTTGAGGAGGCGGGCGAACGAGCAGGTGGGGCTGTGCCTCAGAATTCTCTTTTGGAGGTGACAGTTTTCATCGGGTTTTTCCCCCAATTGAGAAACGTAGTCAAGTGTCACCGTTAGCACCCAACAGTCAGGCCACATGTCATCACTGTAACAGTTCTTGTAATATCCCTAATCTAAACTATCGTATTTTATTTTCTTCAAGTATTTATTTTTATTTACTGAGTATTTTTATCAAGTTGATTTATTATTTTCCTAAGATTATTATTATTAAGTATGAAAATTATTTTTGAGACAGTAGATGGTAATTTGACATTTTATATTTTCCATTATGATTATTATTTATTGTTAAAGTATTATTATTCCATTGTTAGTATTCAGTAATTATTATTGGGATTGGTATTACTTATTTATTTTAATATTTGTATTGATACTAATCTTGGTGGTGGTGGTGGTGTTCTTGTTTAGCCTCTCACCCTATTTCCTATTTACCCATTTGTGATTCCATAACCCGTTATACCGATTTCCCTATTTCTTGGTGAACCCAATACTTAACCTAATTGGATCCTAACCCGGTTGCCTAGACCCAATACCCATATATATATATAATCCTATCTACACCAAAACCCTAAACCTAGTGATTAACCTAAACCTAATCTCTCCCAACCTCATCAGCCGCACAATACCATCTCCTCCTCCCCAACAACAACAGCCAACCCCCTCCTTGATCTGGCTCCTCCTGTTGGCGCGATTTCTCTCAGCCGAGCAACAGGCCGCCACCATCCCACAGACAGCACCCCTTTTTCCCCTTCTCTCCATCTGCAGCAGGCCATGACTCCAGCAGATCCAGCAGCACCTGGCGTGCCTCCAACCAGCAGGCCCCCTGCCCAGACCTGCAGCTGCACCTCCTCCATCTCCTCTGCGCAGCAAGCGACCAATAGCAGACACAACAGATTCAGCGGCAGCAACAGATCTGGACAGCCCCTCGTCCATCTGCGCAACACCTCCGACGAGCACCAGATCCCCTCCACAGCGACTCGGCAACACCGCCAGCAGGCCAGCCAAGTTCCCCAGCAGACCGGACAGCAACCAACAGCCACCGACAACCAAAACAGCGAGGAACAGCCCAAATCTGCAGCAGATCCAGATCTGCGCAAGTTCGGGCGAGCTGGTCGTTCTCCTGATCTACGTCAGACCTTCGTCGGAGACCAGCGCGGTGACCTTCTCCAGTGTCTTGGCCACCCTCCCATGCAGTCCGTTGGCGAGGAATGACACCACAGCGACCGCGGCAGCGACTCGCCCGGCGACGCGCACAGCAGATCCAGAACCAGACCAGCAGCACAGGCAGCGAGCGAGCGGCGATTCCAGGCCCTTCCGGCGAGCGCGAGATCCCCAGATTGCAGCCAGGTCTTCCCCAGGACCCTGGCTACCGTCCTATGCATTCGACAGCGAAGAACGGCGCCACGACGACCGTAACAGCGACTCGCGCCCGGTAACGTGCAGATTCCCCAATGTGAGTGTTTACTCCTTTCGGTTCCGTTTCTTTATATGTATTGATTCTATTTTGATTCAATTGAGTACATAGAATAATAGGGGCATTGTGTATGTTGATGTGTGCGAGAGAGGAGACTTATACATATTTTATTGTGTGGGAGATTAGGCGTTGTAGTGCCTCTGTCCTCTGTTCTGGCAGGAGGCTAGTCGACTTACCCATATCTATTAGTCGACTAATCCATATATTAGTCGACTATATCCAGACCCCTAGTCGACTAATTATGTGACATGGAAGTGTGTAACATCTTGTATCTGTATCAGTCGACTTGGTTTACCTGTACAGTCGACTTTCCTTGCCCCTAGTCGACTTGGACTACCTCTCCAGTCGACTAAGTTGGTTCTGATTGTTTTGTATAGACACCTGATGGATGGTAGACCTTACCTATGAGTTGTGTTATGAGTATAGATGGTGTTCATGACTTTGAGAGATGGATATTGGATGGAATGACTTGATCAATAGAACTTAGATGCATGTACATGTTATGGTACCTAGTATCAAGATATCATGATGGAATTTGGATGCATGTATATGATATGTTGTGGTACCGTGTGTTGGGACATCATAATTGATACTTATAGAAGAGGGAATTGTGAAGTCTTATGAATCAGATATAGATGTCAGAGTGAGTAGACTAGTACTGATGATGGACATACGTTTTAACAACAACTATTGCATCTGATTACTCGATGTGTATTGGTATTAGAGGATCAAGTAACCATTGGAATATGAGTTGGTTGTGATGACTTGGATCTGTAGTTGAGTTTATGAGATTTGTTGATGATATGTCATTGATGTTAAGTGTCAGTAGTAGCTATTCTATATTGCAGTATATGAGGACATATCAGATATGACTGGATTAGTTGAGCTGTGTCTTAGATTGATATTGAGTTAGAGGTTATCCAGAATCTATGTTCCTTATATTAGAGCCTGACTTGTTTTGAGATGAGATTGACGTTGTTGGCAATTGAGATTCATTAGATGATATGTGTTGATGTTAAGTATCAGTAGTAACTATGCTTTATTGTAGTTGATCGAGGATATATTGGATGTGATCTTTCTTTACTAAAAGATTATGACGATTGGATTGATGCATGAACTTATTCAGAGTTGGACTGAACTTGTGTTATAGATGATATTGGATTTACATTCTTTATGGTTAAACCTGATATGCATTAAGATGAGCTTGATATATTTCAAGTAGAATACTTTTCAGACTTGATATTCATTTATTGGTAATGATTTAAGTGATGATTCATTTGGGTATTGATGATGGACTTGTTATGATATAGGAGACTGGATTTCTTGATACATGGATCAGTGTATAGACTTAGTTAGAATTTGAATTGATCTGGGATTCATGTTATTTACATTGGAGATTGATCAGTAGTTAGATGTGATCATCTTAGTTGAGTTGTGATTTAGAAATATCGATGATTTGGAGGAATGAGTTGAATACATACATTGCTTGGATTATTCTGTTCATGACAGTAGGTTGTTACTCATCTTGGATAATCTTGTTTTATCTGTGAAACCTGACTGATTATTCTTTATATATATATCTACCTGATACTCTTGTCCATGTTACTTAATTGATGGGAAAATATTATTACACGGTAACAACACTCGCATGTTCACTTGTTATATATTCCTGTTATACCGGTATCATGTTCCTTGATATTTTATACTCCTGTTATTCTGGTACCCTGACTTTCACATGTTGATATTGTTACCGTGATTACCACTGAGTCATCCCAGAGATTTAAGTAACATGTATACTAAATAATCTTGATAAACTAAAACATGATAACACAACTTGCACTGGGATTGGGGAGATTGATGGAGGAGACAGCGTCCGTATTTTGGGTGGACCTAGGATTTAGGTTGCGCAGCCGAAAGAGGGTTCCACTCCAGGGTTCCCGTGGGGTGACTGGCACCCCGTCATGTTTCCTGTTATACATGTTATACATGTACCTGTTCCTGTTTACATGTTCCTGACTACCTTGCGGTAGGTCCTGGTTCAGCGCCAGGAGTCTGGGCCGTGGTCCCGGGTATGCACGGGACCCACCTAAAGCATGGACAATGTCTCCAACCGATCAGTTTCAATAATTTAGGGCATCGATTGGCATGTGTGGTAGGCGTAGTATGGGATGCGTCTATTATGTGTGACAATTGGTGTTCGCTGACATAATTAATAATAAACTGTTGATACTTTGTGACTGACCGTAATCACCTGATTGTATATTTATATATCACTATGTTAGACCCATGATTGTAACCAGGACCAGACTTATGACCAGACTTGGATACCAACCTAGTGACATGTGATAGTTACACATCTAGATATCTGTTGTTTGCTACAATTGCTTTATTTGTCTTGTACATGTACTCTTATTCTTGCTATCTTTATTCGTGTTGCTTTCATGTATATTATTGTTCAGTTATTCATCTTGTTATTTAGTCTCTTATATTTGCAGTTGTTCTTATTATTATTTATGCACATTGTTCTTCTGCACGAGCTGTTTCCCCTTTACACACACACTCATTATGGTCGCGTTCTGACGACCCTGGGTTTGCACGTCCAGCTATAGACGGTTGGTTTCCTTTGTGCAGGTGTTCATTGAGGCCGTATGCTTCGCGAATAGCTGGAGCTTCTTCCTATTCTATTCTGGTACTCTTATCTTTTTAGCTTTCATATTACTTCCTGATTCTTGTCATATCAGCTCAGTTCTTATTCCATTCACTATTCTAGCTCTTGATTCATATGATATCATGTGTGGTTGACTATATGTATTATTGCAGTGATCGATGATTATTTTAGTTCTGATTTATAGCTTGTTCAGGTTACAATTGAGGCTTAGCGTGTACACGTGGGGTATTTTCCTCGCGTATATGCGTCGCCATAACGTCTCTGTATCTATAGGATCGGGGCGTTACAGTTCTATACCGCTGGCAGCTCATACTGAGGGCCCACACTGCCAGCAGAACACATCTGAATCAAGGCATGCATGTATACTTTCATTTGAACATAAAAAAATAATCAATATCACGCATCTCGAGATCAATCATACATATCAGAACTGACTACCTTCTTAGAACTACCCACATTCAATCATACAATCATACAAATAATGCACACATGTATGCATCAATTCTACTGACCATCCTAATTTTGAAACAAACTATTCTAGATAACATCCCTAGGCCTACACTTTCTTAGGCCTACAGCTGAACTCTACGTCTTATTTCTAGCTTGAGCTCTGATACTAACTGTAACGGTCCCAATTTTTGATTAAGTAATTCGGTAATTAAAAACTGAGACCGTTATACTCATCATATTACCCAGCTTATTGTATATGCGTGTGACTCACACACATGAATTAAATCTAATTTTTCACACAGTTTTACACATATTTGGGATGGAGAAGACTACTGGAGGACCCTTGAACTTTTTGAGGATGCATGTCAATTTGTTCATTGACTGTTTAGTACGTTGAATTCCCTCTCATTATCAGAGATGTGATCTGTTTATTGATTTTTGTTACATGGAAGGTCAGGGGTAGGGGTGGCCAATGGGGCGGGTCGACCCGCCCCGCCCCGCAGTGTGCGACTCGTTGGAGTCGCACAGTACGGGTTATGGGTCAACCCGCACCTGCCCCGTTTAGGGGCGGGTCAGAACGGGTTGACCCGTCCCGTTTAAACGGGACGAATCGGATTCGTCCCGTGACGAATCACGGGACGAATCGGGTCGGGAAAAATTTCCCCGACCCCCTTCTTTTTTTTTTTTAGTCCAATATTTTTATATTACCGTTAGAGAGGAAAATTACTCTGCGGCCCCAAGATTCGATTTTAATTTTTTTAAAACCCTAAACGGCTCAGCCGTTGGGGGTGAAAAAGAGGGTGCCACATCTTTTTCACCCCCAACGGCTCAAAAATGAGCCGTTGGCCAATTGGATCCCTTAAAAAAAAAAAAAAAACTTCTAACCTCTATAAATACCCTCCACTCTCATTTATTTTCATCTCACTTCACCTCAACCCTCTCTCTTCTATTATAAATCATTCTTATTCTCTTACAATTACAAATCTCTACCAACTTCCAGTCTAGTCTAATGGAGCCCAACTGGAGTACTGGTTGTACCTCATCCGAAAAACTTGTAATTATACGAGATGAGTTTTATGTATATTATATGTGATGAGCAGATTGGTATATGATTTTTTCATATTAATAAAATAATTTACCTTACAAAAAAACTTGTAATTAGTGAATATCAATTCTATTTTTTTTATAATTTTAAACATTTTTAAAAAAAATTTCCCTCTTTTTTTACTATTTTTTTCCTAATTTCTTTATAACTTTAAATTAAAAATTTAAGAAATTTCGAATTAAAAAAAATTAAAAATTGCCGAGACGGGTCCAACCCGTCTCGGCGAATCTGGTAACGAATCGGGTCAGGAGACCTAATTCGTTACCCGGGTTTTCAACCCGTCTCGTCGAATCCGTGACGAGACGGATCCAACCCGTCTAGTCACGGATTTGTTAGCCTGACGGGACGAATCAACCCGATTCGTCCCGTTGGCCACCCCTAGTCAGGGGTGAGTGGTGAGACTTGAGGTGATGTGATTGCCCAATTTTGTCATGAGAGAGAAAAAATGGTTGAGGCTCCAATTTTCCAAACTCAAAAAGGAGATTCACGCGGTCTTGCAAAGACAAGTAGTGAAAGATTGGGCTAAAATTCACTAAAATAACATGAAGTTTCAATCGTTTTAAAAATATATATATATATCATGAACTTCAAAATTACAATTCTGAGAGTCCATGGTGTTTTTTTTTTTTTTCCCTTTCAAAACCACAGAAAGTTGAAAATATTTTAAGATACTAACATTTATTATTACCTCTCCAAATAGTATCATAAAACTTTTTATTTCTTTCACAAAAAGCCACTTCAAAAGAAGTCTCTAACTGATACCCATCCATCTCAACCGAGAATGCAATTAGGGAGTTAACAGGAACTCCAAAATATTATTTATGGTACTCAAATTTTAGCACGCTTAAGTTTTTATTTCTTATTTTTTTGTGTAATTGCTTTTATGTTATGTCTTGAGTTTCTTTTATACAAAATCAGTTACTCAACACATAGCTAAATACCCGACGGGAGACTAATCTCACTTATCAATTGTTACGGTTTTAAATTAAATAATGTTTTGAATTATTCTTTTGACTCTCATCCAAAGACATTAATGAGACTGATTGAAATCTTATGTCGACAACCGATTATTTATTTTGAATTACACGTATATTATTTATTTTAAGGAACATAGTATATAAAAGTTGTTGGAAACTCAGAATTAACCAAGTGAGTTTTTGAGAAAATTTGAGTTAAATTGTAGCAGGACCCACTGCTCGAAACGCACCGGAGATAGTTGAAATGTGTACTCCTTCTATTGGGGATGAACGTGATATATTTAATGTTTAATTATGTTTCTGAATGAATGAAATATTCAAGTTGGAAATTGACCAAAAATAAGAGATAAATGAGATTAAAAAGTGTGAAAACTCTTTTAGTCCCACATCGAAAGTGGTAAACGAATTTGTCTGTTCCGCGAACAGATGTCTCTGTTCGGAATGGTTGCCCTCGTTCCAATTGAATGGATGTGTCTATTGGGGGACAACCGGTTTCGGACGAATGGATGTGTTTCTTCGGTGAAAGAATGTGTCTGGTCAGAATAGTTGTGTCCGTTCCAACTGAATGTATCTATTCGGAATGGTTGTGCCCATTCTAATCGAATAGATATGTCTATTCCGAAAGGCTTCCTCTAATTTTTATATAAACGGCAGAATTTCACTCCAGAACTCACAACTCCGACAACTGGGAATTCTAAAACTCAATCAACTACAATGAATAAATTAAGTTCTTTAAAGAGGATTCTTTAAAATCCTGTTCAGATTTCAGAATTGTGTCTGAAATTTGACTTTTTTTTTCTGTGTCCTTTTATCTACTTTCAGTCATGTAGAAGGTAAGGGTCAACTTTGGTTAGACTATACGTTATTTTACAAAGTGTTGCACATAACACACATAACACATGAAAGAGTGTTGTAACTTGGGAGACAAGCGTTCATTATCTCTTATGCACCGTAGCGGATAACGTAATTGTCATAAGATGATTCGCTTTACATGTATCTCATTTAAAACCTAGTTTTATTTTGTTACCCTATCCATTTATACTAACGCTCAGTGTTGTAGAATTATTGAATTTCAATATATTCTCTATTGCTTATGTGAACTAATGTTCTTATTGCAGGAATTATACTGAATAAAGTATTCATATTAGAATATTTATTTTAATAAATAGTATTACTTGATAAATTATTATTGAATTATTTATCTTGCTGATTTTTTATTAATACGAGACTGACTAAATACCAGTCTGATTGGTGTTTAAGGAAGTAAATTGAAATGTGATTCTGTAATTAAAAAATGTTCAATTAAACGGAAAACCTCCCACTTGATTTTCACTGACCTGGCCGATTAGACCGGTTGATCTTGTTCTTGAATTGGATTGTCAGGTACAACAATCTTTTGACAATTATGTATTGAAATTGCCAACTTCTACTCTGCTTAAATTGTAAAAAATATCTGATACTCTTCAAGAGAGTATCAGTGGGACACTACGAGTGCCGAACTAGTACTAAGAAGTTCAACGTAGGACATTTTCTTGTGCACTTAATGGTGTATAGTAAGACTGTGATCAGTCGAAATCATAAGTATGTTTATAACATACAAAGTCAAGGTTGAGAATTAACTCAACAAAAATATAAAATTCTAAAATTCGATCGAGGCAAAAAATATGAATCAAATGAATTCAGTGACTTGTGTGCTAATTTTGATATAATCCACTAAATCATAGCACCATACATTTCTCAGTAGAATGAGATTGTTGAAAGAAAGAATAAAATTTTAAAGAGATGTGCAATTCTATGCTCGTAAGTTCTGTATCACCATAGAACTTGGGAGGGGGGACCCTATTAACCGCAGCTCATGGTACCCCACAAAAAACTTGGTCTTATACCATTTAGTTATGACATGGAAGCCTCCTTTCTACCTTTACCTCAAAATGTGGGGGTGTCTTGCAAAAGTACCAGCGTACTTTCTAAGAAGACTAAGTTGGAATCTAAAATGGTGGACTGCATTTTCATAGGTTATGCCTTGAATAACAATACCTAAAATTTTCTGATACACAAATCAGAAATACCGGATATTCATATAAATATGATTATCGAATTAAGAGATGATGTGATTTTTAAAGACGTCTTTTCGTAAAATAGAAAAATGACAAGACTTCTGAGAATTAACACATCAAACAACCTCCAGAGACAAGAGCCCAGTGAACTGACAATTGATGCAGAAGTTAAACTAAGAAGGAATAAGAGATCGAGAATCTTTGAATTCTTTAATCCAAACTTCATAGCATTTGAGCTTGAAAGCGAGCCTCAAATATTTATGGAGGCTACGTCTACACCAAAAGTACAAATATTAAAAGAAGTTGAAACAGACTCCTAAACATTAGGATGAGAAGTTCGGTAGTGTCATAATCAAGGATGAATTCTCTATTAACGAACGCGACAAATGTGTTTAAACTAAAACAGTTGAAAATACAAATATCATTGTATATCTCTTTGTAGACATGTTGATTCCCGGGACTAATATTGAAGTTATTAAGTCCACTAAAATGATGTTATTCAACAACTTTGATATGAAATTTGAGTGTTGCTGATGTAATTTTAAAAATTAAAATTACTAGAACACCAGATGGAATCAATTTATCTCAGTCATATTACGTGGACAAGATGATAGAAAATTTAAGGAACATTGGATCAAAAGGAATACAAATTATTTTCTCCCACACATCCACCTTCGAAAGAATACATGAGCTGAAAAGTGACAGTTGGAGTATTATCAAATCATCAAAAGTCTAATGTATTTAATAAATTATACTAGACTCGATATAGCTTACACTGTAAGCAAATTGAGTGGGTATACTAATATCTTAGTGACGATTATTGGACTGCCTACTGCGAGTAGTGGGCTACTTGAAGAATACCAAAGAGTATGCCTTGAAATATAAGAAATATCCACTTGAAGGGTATAATGGTGCAAACTGGATTGCAGATTTCTCGTAATCAAAATCAACTAGCGGATACATCTTTACTCTCGGAGGCGCGACCATATCTTGAAAATCTCCAAACAAACTGCATAGCTCATTCCACAATGAAATCAGAATTTATAGCCTTATAAGTAGAGTGGCTTCGACAATTGGGAGGAAATACCTTTATGGCCTAAGTGAGTGACCATCATTTGCATTCACTACGACAACCAATCAATGATTTTAGGGTACAAAATTTTGTATATAATGGTAAGTTTAGACACATCCGTTAAATATATAATACGTTAGACAGTTGCTCTCAAATAGAATTATCTTAGTTAACTTTGTGACATCAAAAGATAACTTAGCGGATCCGTTCACTAAAGGTTTGAGTGAGGAGCATATAAACTGCGCATCGAAGGGAATGACGCTAAAAGCCTAATCATACCGAGTCAGTTTAATAAAAATCTCACTTAGCGACTGGAGATCCCATAGACTAAGCTCAAGAGAAAAACTAATTATGATTGACTCTGCGAGTAAGCATTTAGAAGTTTGACACCAACCTAATTCTATAGTACACTCAAATGCTTTTTACAATTGAATTTACGATAAGCTAACTCTTTTAATGGTGCTTATAGCTTGTTATCAAAATAAGTGGGGTAGAGTAGACTACTCTTAATGGGACGATCATCTATGTGAGTGTAAAGGTGGGCCGACTATTTGAGAATCTCTGTGAAGACTATGATTCTTTAAACACACTCTTTGAAATCAAGAATGTCCAGAGCCGAAATAGACATAACCGAAATCAAAGTTGATTTTAAAAAGTTACTACATGAGGCCAGTTGACTTGGCTTACAAACAACCAACAGTTTAAGACCTAATTCACTGATTGGCCAGTAAGTCTGACAAGGGCGTCACTACGAAATATTTAGACCTAGTTCACCTATCTTTAAGTAGTTTCTTTCCTACAGTGCATTTCAGTAGTGAGCCTGTCTCATAATATTTGTAATTTCTTGAATCTCCATTCATTGTGAAAGATTGTTTGAAACTTGGAATTAACTCAGTGAGTTTTTGGGAGAATTTGAGCTGAATTTTAGAGGGGACCCGCTGCTCGAACCCACGAGAGATGGTTGGAATGTGTTCTTCTTCCATTGGGGATGAAATCACATGTTCAATTTCGTTTCCAAATGAATGAGATATTCAAGTCAAAAGTTAGCCTAAAATAAGAGCTAAATGGGACAAAAAATATAAAAACTTTTTAATCCCACATTGGAAATAGCACACGAATGTGTCTGTTCGAAACGGTTGCGCCCGTTCCAACTGAATAGATGTGTCTGTTCGCATGCAATCAGTTTTGACTGAATGGATATGTCTGTTTGATGAACGGATGTGTTTGGTCGGATGGTTATGCCCGTTCCAACTAAACAGATGTGTCTGTTCAGAACGGTTCGCTCATTCCGATTGAATAGATGTGTCTACTCAAAAAGGCTTCCTCCTAATCTCTATATAAAGGTAAGAATTCCACTCCAAAACTCACAACTCCGATAACTGAGAATTTCAAAACTCAATCAAATATAATGAATAAATTAAGTTCTTTAAAGAAGATTCTAAGTCTTGCTCAGATTTCAGAATTGTGTCTGAATTCTGATTTTTAATCTTTGTCATTTTTCTTACTTTCGTTCAAGTGTAAGATACGGGTCAACTTTGATTCGACTGGACGTGATGTTTGTAAAGTGCTGCACAGAACACATGAACGAGTATTGTATCTTGAGAGACTAACGCCCATTATCCCGTATGCACCGTAGCAGGGGACGTAATTGTCTTAAAGAGATTTGCTTTACGCGTATTTCACTTTAATATCTGATTTTATTTTGTTACTCTATCGTTTATACTAACGTTCAGTGTTGCAGAAATTATTGAATTCTAATATATTCTATCTATTGCCTATTTGAACTAATATTGTTATTGCAGGTATTATGATAAATAAAGTATTCATATTGAAAAATTTATTTTAATAAATATTATTGTTAGAGAAATTGTTGATGAATTATTTATCTTGCTAATTTATTACTAATATGAGACTGACTAATTACAGTCCGATAGGTGCCTAAGGAAGGGATTTGAAGAATAGTTTTGTAATTATGGAACGTTCAATTGAATAAAAAATCTTCAACCTGATTTTCACTGACCTGATCGATTGGACCGGTTGATGTTGATCTTGAATTGAATTGTCAAGTACAACAAAAGCAAAAGAATAAAACTTTACCCCATAATAGAATGAGAAGAGATGTATAAATTGTTAAATATCAGTGGATCTAAGTCTGACTGAAATTTCCCTTGTTGGGCAACATAAGTTAGCCTTTATTACTGCATTAAAAAGCATGACCACACATTGCTTTACAAGAGGTAATTGAACGTTGCTAATTGTATCTACATATTTATTCTACTATGCATAAACTGAATGATTAAGTGATGACTAGAGGGATGTTTGTCAGTCTACTGGCGAGAAGTCTTCAGCTATCTTCCAAATCTTAAAGAAGCTTCAAATGCAGGTGTCTGTTTCATTTGCTTTCTGTCGTATTTTCATTTTTCTCAGTAGTCAGAGTCTAATTCGAATAATTTACAAGCAACCACTAAATGTCTAAATCAGTTTCTCTCCAAAAAATACACATCACTCTCTAATTTAGAATCAAATAAAAGAGAGTAGGAAGAATGTCCATAAATTTGAAGGTTGAACGTTGATATTCTAGTTTACACAAAAGCAATAACATCAATATTTTAGTCTCTTTCTCCCCTTTAAAATGGAAAGATCCGACACTCGTAGTGGAATGAGAAATCAAATTTGTTTCCTCAAATTTCTTCTTCCTTTCTTTTTTTTTTTCCCTCCTAGTTGATACAAAAGAAGAAAGAGGAAAAAAAGGCAAAGATAAGAGTCTATACAGAAGTCAGTATCTCCACTAAGGAGCTGAAGAGCTACATCATCGGCGTCCAAATCTTCCAGCAATGCCGATTGAAGATTGAAGAAGGATCATAGAGAGTGTCAGCAGCGGGAAGCCAATCAATTGCTAGGACGTGCTTAAGGCCCGAGTCTTTCTGACCAATCAGAAAATTTTTTCCCCTCTCTTCCTTTCTTCTTCTTTTCCTGTTTAAGTAGTGTTTTTTTTTTTTTCCTTTCAAACCACTGAAAGTCCATGCCATTACATTTTCTGCTCGAAACCTAATTCACGGAGGGGTTCTGGGTTGGACCCAGACCTGATGACACCCTAATGATTAAGTAATTTTTAAGATGCTAACGTTTATTATTACCTCTCCAAATAGTATCGTAAAACTTTTATTTCTTTCACAAAACCACTTCAAAAGAAGTCTCTAACTGAGAACCCATCATCTCAACAGAATGCAATTAGGGAGTTAACAGACTCCAAAATATTATTTATGGTACTCAAATTTTAGCACGCTTAAGTTTTTATTTCTTATTTTTCTTGTGTAATTATTGTTATGTTATGTCTTGAGTTTCTTTATACAACATCAGCTTCTCGGCCATGACTCAATACCCGACGTGAGACTAATATCACTTATCAATTGTTACGGTTTTAATTAATTTTTAATATTTTGAATTTTCTTTTGGACTCTCATCCAAAGACAATATGAGACTGATTGAAATTTTATATGACAACCGATTATTTATTTTGAATTACATTTATTTATTTATTTTAAGGAACATGTATATAAAAGTTTGTTGGAAACTCAGATTAATCAAGTGAGTTTTTGAGAAAATTTGAGTTAAATTGTAGCAGGACCCACCGCTCGAAACGCACCGGAGATATTGAAATGTGTACTCCTTCTATTGGGATGAACGTGATATATTTAATGTTTTAATTATGTTTCTGAATGAATGAAATATTCAAGTTGGAAGTTGACAAAAATAAGAGATAAATGAGACTAAAAGTGTGAAAACTCTTTTAGTCCCACATCGAAAGTGGTAAACGATTTGTCTATTCCGCGAACATATGTCTCTGTCGAATGGTTGCCCTCGTTCCAACTGAATGGATGTGTCTATTGGGGGACAACCGGTTTCGGCCGAATGGATGTGTTTCTTCGGTGAAAGAATGTGTCTGGTCAGAATAGTTGTGTCCGTTCCAACTGAATGTATCTATTCGGAATGTTGCGCCCATTCTAATCGAACAGATATTTCTATTCTGACAGGCTTCCTCTAAATTTCTATATAAACGGCAGAATTTCACTCCAGAACTCACAACTCCGACTGGAATTCTAAAACTCAATCAACTACAATGAATAAATTAAGTTCTTTAAAGAGGATTCTTTAAAATCCTGTTCAGATTTCAGAATTGTGTCAAATTCGACTTTTTTTTTTCCTGTGTCCTTTTATCTACTTTCAGTCATGTAGAAGGTAAGGGTCAACTTTGGTTAGACTATACGTGATTTTTAAAGTGTTGCACATAACACATGAAAGAGTGTTTGTAACTTGGGAGACAAGCGTTCTTATCTCTTATGCACCGTAGCGGAGAACGTAATTGTCATAAGATGATTCGCTTTACATGTATCTCATTAAAACCTAGTTTTATTTTGTTACCCTATCCATTTATACTACGCTCATGTTGTAGGAATTATTGAATTTCATATATTCTCTGTAACTATGTGAACTAATGTTCTTATTGCAGGAATTATGCTGAATAAAGTATTCATATTGAATATTTATTTTAATAAATAGTATTACTAGATAATATATTATTGAATTATTTATCTTGCTGATTTTTTATTAATACGAGACTGACTAAATACCAGTCTGATTGGTGTTTAAGGAAGTAAATTGAAATGTGATTCTGTAATTAAGGAATGTTCAATTAAACGGAAAACCTCTCACTTGATTTTCACTGACCTGACCGATTGGCCGTTGATCTTGAAAGTCACCTAGAGGGGGGGTGAATAGGTGATATGGCTAATCTATGAACTCAATGCGGAATTTAAAAACTTAATGCAATACACTCAAGTGTGATAACAAAATGATGCACCACAACCCCCAAGCAATATGAATGCACAATATGAATAGTTGCAAGGCACAAAGTAAAGAGAGAGATAGAGAGAGTCAATAGATCAAGCCGCAAACAATAAGATATGTTTCGAGGTTCGAGCACCCAGCTCTACATCCCCGCCTTCGACACACGAGGATTTCTAATCCACTAGCAAGTCCACAAAGAACTCTCACAAGGGCCCAACTCCTCTCTTTTACAACCACAACCTCCTCCTTGAGGCAAGCTCCAATCCAACAAACAATCACCTCACAACTTAAGGGATTTAGCACAAAGCAAATAAGGATCACCTCACAACTTGAGGGATACAACCCAAAGGCACAAAGCCAAACAAAGATTGGGTTTTTAACTTGGTGGTCTAACAAACCACCACAACAATCTCTTTCTCCCACACAATAACCTATAAAATAGATAGTAGATTTTAGCTCAAGTGTGGAGAAAACCAAGGTGGAATCAAAATCACAAAGAAAAAATCCT